>JAYKAV010002766.1:2756682-3001769 GCA_035582835.1 Phoebastria nigripes | reverse complement strand
GCCTGTCGGTGTCGGCGCGTGTCGGTGTCGGCGCGTGTCGGGGGGTGTGTGTCAGTGTGTGTGCGCGTGTGAGTGTGTGCACGCTCCACGCCGGGGCTTTGCGCGAGCCGCGCGCATCAGCGGTAGGAGGGGACAGAGCCGCTCCTGCGGGCGCACCGGCAGCCCCGGCTCCGCAGGTGCCGCCCGACCGGCGCCGGCACCGCACGGCCCGGCTCGGCTCGGAGCGGAACGGCACGGAGCGGCTCGGCTCGGCTCGGAGCGGAACGGAACGGCACGGAGCGGCTCGGCTCGGCTCGGCTCGGAGCGGAACGGCACGGAGCGGCTCGGCTCGGCACGGAGCGGCTGCCGCGGGACGGGCCGGCGCGGCCGCACTAAGATGTGCCATGAGCCGTCCGGCATCGGCGCCGACCGGCCGCTCCGCCTGAGCCCCGGGCAGCAGCCGCCCGCTCCCCCGCTGCCCCTGGGGCCGTAGGGCCGCGCCGGCCCGCGCCCTCCCCAACGATGCCCCATCTCTGGCCGGCTCTCCGCGGCGTGCTCTGGGAATACTGGGCAGCGCTCCTGGTCGGCGGCTTCTGGGGCCAGTGCTCGCACGGGATGCCGCATGTCATCCGGATAGGTAAGGCCGCCTCTCCCCGCGGGGACGGGCCGGCAGCGGCGGGGCGAAGTTCAGGGCGCGGTGCCGGGGCGGGGGATGCGCTACCCGGTGCCGGGAAGGAGGCGGCCACCGGGCGCGGTGCGGTGGGGGGCTGTGTCCCGGCACGGAGGGGTGCCGTGCCGCTGCCAAGGGGGTAGCGCGCCCGGTGCCAGCAGCCGCCCTGGGCAAGGTGCAATGGGGGTGCTGGGCACGGTGCGAAGAGGAGAGGAGGGATGCTCTGCCCCCGGAGAGGGGGGATGCTGAGCCCCCGGAGAGGGGAGATGCTCTGTGCCCGGAAAGGGGGGGATGCTGAGCCCCCGGAGAGGGAAGATGCTCTGTGCCTGGAGAGGGGGGATGCTGAGCCCCCGGAGAGGGGAGATGCTGAAACCCCTGAGAGGGGAGATGCTCTGCCCCCAGAGGGGGGGATGCTGTGCCTGCTACAAGGAGGACTGCGGTGCCCAGTGCGAGGAGGGCTGCCGTGCCCCCGGAGAAGGGGATGCTCAGCCCCCGAGGAGGGGGGCTGCAGTGCCCGGTGCAAGGAGGGCTGCCATGCCCGGCGTGAGGAGGTGCTGTGCTAGTGCAAGGAGGGGTGCTGTGCCGCTGCGAGGAGAGGTGTGGAGCCTGCTGCAATAGGGGTGCTGTGCAGAGGTGCTTTGACCCCGGGCCAGAGGTGCCCAGCACGAGGGACAGGCAGAGTCCGGGGGGGCCTGCGACACTGAGCCCCACTGCCCAGAGGATGCCAGTGGGCTGGCTACGCCACAGCCACTGCTGAGGGCCAGGCGTGTTTTATTAAATTGCTGAGGTTCTGGGGAAAATTAATTTTTAATAATGTTACATAAAGTAATTGCACAGATAACAGCTTGGGAAAGAGTCTGCGATCTTTCTTTTTCTAATTAAACGAGATACTTAAGCATGTCATGTGAAGAACGGTGCTCATTTCCTGTTACATCCCATGTACTTTGCCATCCGTACACATTCCCAGGGATTTGCTGTCTGCCCAGTAAAAATTATAAGGACAGGTTTACCTGTCTTTTCAGGGACCAAATTCTAACCCAGAGAAACTGGTGAAAACTGAATAGATTTGTGAATATTTTAAAGTGGAAAAAATGGGTCTTATTTATCCCAGTGCAACTGCACAGCAGCAATGTGAAAGCCAGTAAGAGAAAAATGCTAGTCCTGAGGGACAGCTGCTTTCTGAAGTGAAACACTGTCACCCCCAGCACGGTTTTGAGCGACTGCATGGCCCAGATCATCTCACGGACAAGGGCTTGATTCCTGCAGGGTGAACATCAGCTCTCCCCTGGACTTCCGTGAACAAGGCACTCCTGGCAGACATGGTCCTGTGCATGTTGTAGCACCAGAAATGTTGGTGGAAAAGGTTAATGGACCTGCCTCTGGGGCCTGGGCCTTGGCGGCTGCTGAACTTTTACTAGAGCCAAGCTGTTTGGTATGCTCAACCACCGCCTGGAACAGCTGGAAATGTTTTGTGCGGCAGAAACCCACTCCCAGGAAAGCTCTCGTTGCTGCTGACGGAGCACGCTGGGCTTTGCCAGTCCCACCACGCGAGCGGGGGAGGAGGCGTCCCGCTGTGCCGTGGCAGAGCCCCCCCCCATCTATCACCAGCCTGTCCCCACCGAGAGCACCGCAGTGCTCCTTGTAGCGTTTCTCTTCCCAACGGGTCCCAGCGCGCAGATCCCCATTGGGGCCGTAAGCCGTGTGCCTGGGGGGGTCCTGTCGCAGCTGGGAGTGCTGGGCTTGCAGCTTGTCCTGCTTTTGGCTTGGCAGCAGCGGGCCTGATTCTTGGTGGCCAGACCCGGCGTGCTGCCAGGCTGACGCTCCGGAGGCAGCGTGCAAGGGGCTGCTGCTGCACAAGCAGACACTCTCAGGGGAACGGGCTGAAGTTGCAAGGGCGGGGGCCTGCCAAGACCTCTGGGAATACCAGCGTGGCTGGTGGGAGACGTTCAGGCCCAGGAGTATCCCTGTGGCTCTGTGGAGATGTTTAGCCTCAAGTCCAGGTGCCTCAGTTGTCCTGAAAATGGATTTTCTAGAGAGGGATCAAAGCAATTGCACAAAAGGCTGGAGGAGCTTTCAGCCCGGAAACGGCTGCCAGTCCTTCACCGACATCACTTGGTTTTGCTGTAGCTCTGCTCCTCTTCCCCTGGAGCTCCCCGGCTCGGCTCGGGGGCTGCCCCAGGAGGGGGGCGAGGGGGACACCCGCGCTGGGTGGTGCAAGCGCAGCRAGGCGGCGGGCGGGCGGGCAGGGCTGCCCGCTGCGGGAGCACTGCTGTGCACTGCCGCTGCCAGCGCCGCCCTGCCTTCCGCAGCAACGGCCTTGCTTTAATTGCTGAGAAATACCCTGACATTCAGCACCTCATTCAGCCTTTTTCTTGCTCAGTAAAATAAGAAACTTGAAGCTCCGAAAAAGGCTTTAAACGGGGCTGCAGGGAGATCTGTGTTTACCTTCGCTCTCAGCGAAAACTGGCATAATTTTGACCTCTTTTTCAGCCCACTGGAAAATTGCAGCTTTTTCCCCCTGCATTAATTTGTGCAAAGCTGCCCTGGCTTTCAAGTAATTCTTTTAATTATTAGGTTATGCCAAGAAGTGGAGAACACTTAAATAAGTATTGGTTTAGAACTGAAAATCAAACCAGAGAGAAAACAGGTAACTTTTCAAAGACCTCTTGTTTTCCTATGAAGCTGACTATTAAAATAAATACAGGGAGAGAGAGCTAAGAAAGGGAAGGAAAAGCCAAAAGCGCTCTTTCTCTCACGAGTAAAATATAAATATTTAATCTACACATCTAAACATAATCTATACATATACGCATACAAAGAAAATCTGTGCCTCATTGCTGGATTTTTTTTGTTAAGTAGGAGTTTGTATCTGAAGCTTATTCAACAGCTGTTCAATTATTATGCAATCTGTTAAATATTTGAAAATGCTGTATCAGAAAACACCACCTAGATCTGCTGCACGCTCAAGGTGCTCGATTCAGCTCCGAGTTATTCTGGTATAAAGACAGATAACTGTAACGGTGTGCGTGGAGTTACTCCGTGTTTACACCACTGTGACTGAGAGGTAGTCTGTGATGCTGCCAGCCCTGACTGCGGATGAGATCAGTGAGATTATACCTGTTATTAAGTGCTGCACTGAGCAGCTGAGTATTTGCAATATCATGCCCCTCATATAGTAAAAGCAGTGAGTGCAAGATGATTAAGCTACCGTAGATAGCCTATTTATCTAACCTTTCTCTTAGATTAAAAAGCAGTAGTAGCACCCCTTCAAAGTGACAGACGAGAGCTTGATGCCATTTTGTAGAGCCTGATGGCACCAGCCCTAACAAAGCAACGCGGGATGACTGGAAACGGTGTCACACGCGGAGCCGGAAGGACTGGCGTTTCATAGCAGACCGGTTTCAATTGCCGTGCTTTGCTGAAGCATCATCAGAAATTACTCAGAGTGATTATTTTGATGGATGATGTGTTAGCAAGATATACGTGCAGATCAGAGGGATGCCAACGGTTTGAGAGATGTAATTGTAAAAAATAGACCACAGGAGCCGTCATTCCAATTTTAGCACTTGCCTTCGTTGATCGGTGGGTTGGTTTGTATTCAAGTGCTGCTGAGGGGGTGACACCAACACCGCGCAGCCCCGCTGCCACCGTTCCCTTGGCCACCCCTGCTCCCGCGAGGAGAGCAGCAGAGGCGGTGTCAGCCACCCTGTCTGCGGGCGGGCAGTGACGGGCAGGGTCTCCAGCCCACCCTGCGCTTGGGTCCCCTCCAAACCCCGGCTGCACGCTCGCCTCGCCCTTCCTCTGCAGGGGAAGCGCGCTGCGCCTGGGAGGGATTTCGGTTTGCTTTCTACATTTTTAAAAGGAATCACCTTCACCTCTGGGTTCCTGCTCTTGTTCTGGTTTTTTTACTAAGGTTATATTCCCGCTGATATTTGTGGCAATAACTATACCTCAGGCACGTTTGAAAGTCCCAGTCTTGTATCACTGAGGTTGCTGTGAACAGGATCAGGCTCCAGCTAAGCTTTTAAACAAACAGTCCTGCATGGAGGAATTTATCGGATTTTATTTCTTGTAGTCTCTTTCGAAGCTGTGTTTGCGTAGAGAAGGGGTCAGGGCATCGATTGTTTGTATGATTTGCAAGTAACACAGAAAAGACAATCAAATCGGATTGGAGTCTGTGTGGAAAAAAAATCATTGATTATTTTATATAAATACATAGAAAACAAATTCYGTGGATAGTTATCCTCCTCTGTGTGATTGGCTTTTCTGAGGCTTATTATGCCTGTCTGGAATTTTATTTTGAAATCACCTTCCCACACTCTGCAAACGAAATTTTATTTTTAAAAATAAAGGCAGAAGCAGGCTTTTCCAGGCTGAAGAAGGCAGTGCCCACAGGGCTGGGAGCTGCATGGGGTATGTGGATGCTGGAGGGGTGATCCTCAGAAAGGCAGCTTGGGCGTTTTCCTCTTCAGCTCAAGCTTGGTGACCGGCTTGGCCGGTGTCCTTTGGGGAGGGGTGGCAGGATGGCCCAGCCCGGCTCCCTCGCAGGGGCTCCTGCGTCGGACGGCGCCGGGGCGCGAGAGGGGCTGGAGCCCCACCTGCACACACTGGCCCCTGGGGGGGGGCTCCTCACCCAGAAAACGGGGCGCATGCCGGCCGAGACTCGCCTTTTTACCCTTTTCCCCTAAAACGATTGCAGTGCGTGTTTGCCCGCTGCCCGAGCCTCCCCCAGGCTGGCCGAGCCCCGCGGGCAGCCGCTGCCTTGGCTGGGCAGCGCACGCCGGGCGCTGCCGGCCGCCCTGAGCCCCCGCCCGGGGCCCGGGAGTCGCTGACTGCGAAGTAATGAGAAATCTCTCTCCGTGGCTGGTGAGGCGATGAAACATGGCGGGGTAGGAGCAGGCAGAAATGGAACTAAGGTCGATACGTTTCCCCCTCCCCGAAGCAAATAGCTTCAGAGAAGCAGCTTCACAGCACCTGAGACCAGCCCGCAGGCTCAGAAAACGTTAATTGGAGGAATCTTCCCTGCGGGCAGCCTGGCTGCCCACATCCTGGCCATTTGCTCCCCAGTTTGGAGTATAAGCACACAGAAAGCAGAGCTGGGGTTCCCCTGGCAAGGGGCACCTAGCCGAGGGCCGGGAGCGGGCTCGGACGGAGCCCTGCGTGCTGCGGGCGTGAATCTGCAGCGGCACCGATGGTGTCTCAGAGGGGTGCCTGAGATGAGGATCTGGCCCCCAAACCTCCTGGGCCAAGCACTCTGATGGGCTGCTTCAGGATTCTGCTTTCTGCATGTTCACTGTTGCAAGTAAAGTGCTATTTTTGTTTTGTTTTGTTTTGTTTTTCCTGTTTTTAAATCACTCTATTGCCTTTGTGGCGTCTCCTGCATTGCCATGTGTATTGCTGTGGCCATGCACCCATTGCTCAAGCATTTAATGGTTGATAAAGTTATTTCAGGTCATGAGATGCTTTGTGTGTCAGATAACGTATTCTAGTAATTTCAGCAGGATATAAGGGTGGCAGTGTAAATTGTTTGGTGGTAAATTCATTCTGAATACATTTGAATAACAATGTTACCTCTTTATCGCAGAATAGTCTAATTATTTGATCTTGGCATCCTCTTGAGAACTTCGTACAGGAAATTAAGATCAAACCACAAACCAGAAAAAAATAGACCCTCATTCATCATAGGGCAGGAGTACCGCCAAAATAAACAGACCTACTTAGTGCTGGGCTGCTTCCTCAGAGCGGGCACGTTCCCCCGACCGCGTGCACCAGCACATCGACATCCCCCATGGGCTGAACGGCGGCGGATTTGTGCAGAACTTGAGCGGTGAAGGAGCCTTGCGTGGACTTTGTGTGCACGGATGGACGTGGTTGCTCTGCCCTGCGCCTGGCACCTGCCTCTGCACCGGCGGGACACACGCCTTCGCAATGAAAGCTGCCTGCGCCTGCGCAGTGCCACTTTTGGATTTATCACCAGCAGGTGCAAATCCACTGCTAGCGCTTCAAACTTAATTTCTCCGTCTCTGGATGTTTTTATTGATGAAACTGAACGGAGGTTGATATTATGAAAAGATTTCTGCAAAGCCTTCACGACGCAGTCACGCGCAGAACAATACTAGAAGTAATTCAATCTCCAGCAAAGTCGGGTCTCTCTTGTCCTGGCAAATGAAGTGCTCCTTTGGTAGAGATCGGCAGTTTCACTAAATTAGCAATCCTAAACGATTTCCCTTCTCTCGCCTGTTGTCAGTACGATGCCAGCAGCCAGGCGGGCCCGGCAGCTCAGCCCGCGGGCCCCGCATCGGCAGAGGGCACTGTGCCTCGCCGGCTCGCAGCCTGCCGGGTGCTGCTGGCCACCTTCCTCCTCCCGGCTCCTGAACGCTGCTTTCTTGCATTAGCTATCATCGCTAATTTCCAAGCATTTGCATGGAGTAGCTCTGCCAGAATAGCTGCGATGCTGGAGCCTCTCATGGAGACACAGTATCAAATAAAACCCGACGCTGCACAGTCTGTTGCAGCAAGCATTAAGCCTCGTAATCCAATGTATTGCGTTTCTCCACCGGTTATACTGTGCAATCGCCTTTCCCTCATTTTGGCTAGAGGTTTAATGTGATGCCRTCTAGACTTCTTTCTTCCTTTGCATACTTAGAAGACAGGCTGGTGGGAGCCTCTGGGTAAGGCAGATAACGAGTTTAAAGCACTGGAACTGCATGGGCGAGGGGGGAGAGAGGCAAATGTTGGAGAGGAGCTGAGGGCCGAACGCGAAGATAAAAACTGCGCTATGGCGATGTTGCCAAAGGGAATAGATGTGAAATGAGGAGTGCTGGTTGTCTTAAAGCCATGAGAATCGAAGTTGCTGTGACTGCAGATGTTGCTCTTTGCAGTGACTGTGTGGGGGATCCTGACACTCCACCAGCAAATGCTGTGGGCTTCTGTGCCCCTTAGAGACTCAAGCTTGCTTTTCAAGCAGGGATTGTCTCGGTTTGGGCTGATGTAGAGGGGATTCAGATGTGATGGGGCTTCGTGCGTTACTACTGTTGTTCATTAACAGTAAAACCAGGGATAATGTGCTGGTATTTATCACTCATAATAAAGCCTAAAATAGATGCAGGTCCTTACCACAAGCAAGAGCTCTTAAAGCAGGTGGAAGGCTCAGTTCACTGCTTTGTCTTTGCTCCAGCACCAGCTTTTCTTTGTGGCTGCCTCTGTTAACCCCTTTTGCTCTCGCCTCCCGCTGCCCCCCCTTGCTGTGCTGCCCCGCAGGGAACCTTCCTCTGACATTACGGCTTCATTTCTCAGGTTTGCACTACGAGACGCTCGCCATGTCGAGTGTTATCTGAGTGTTCAGCAGCATCAGTCCTTGTGCTTTAAATCTGGAGCAAGACATTGTGCATAAATACACAAACATGGATGCGACTGCTCCATTATTTCGGGGGGGGGAAGATAATCAGGAAAATGCCGTTTGGTTGCACACACCGCTCAGGAGAGCCGTGGGGTACCCGTGCGTCAGAGGCAATCCCCGATGCTGCTCTGAACTTCCCCCTACGCACACCAAATTGTTCAGCCTCTGCAGCAGTGTAAGGATAGGAAAGCAAACATTGGCCATCGGCGACAAAAGGCCACCTTGCTCTATCTGTATTATTTAATATTTTAGCCCAGGGACCTGGTCAGACTTTGGGTTTTGTTGCTGTGCCCCAGCCAACAACCAGCACCCCTCAGTGTGGGGTCAAATGCCTGGCATAAAAATCAGAATTGTGAAGTAGTAAGGGAGCAACTGGCATATTCAGTATTACCTCCTTGGGCTTGGGACGTTCAGGAAAGCATTGTGACCTGGAAAACAGCCGGAAGGACTGGGCTTCAAAAGACTTGGACTGTGTGGGTATGGCCCCAGAGTGATCTTGGCTAGGCACGCACCTCTCCATCGCCCAAGGTCTCGGGCTGTAGAAGGCAGTCAGCGGTACTGCTGCAGCTGCTCGACGCCTGAGAGCAGTGCTGCGGAGTGCAGCATTACTGCAGGTCACCCTTCTCTGGCTGTCACAATACAGATTATTTGTTGCACACAGTTTGGGGGGATAGCAAGCACCTCAATACTTTCATTTTTTAAATAGCAAGCTGGGCTGTGCTAATTCACCTATGACAGTTTTTCTCCACTGTGTCTGATGTAGAAGACCTACCAGTTATTTCACTTTATGAGGCTGTTTTCTGTCACTATGTACTGCTGGTAAATACTCAACTGGCACGGAACCCGTCTTGCTGGGGATGCAGGAAAGGAGGAAGGCAGAGGGATCCCGGGAAGCCGGACAGCCCGAGCAGGGCAGAGGAGCGCGCTGTGTAGCCTCAGGTAACGAGGCAGCAGCACGGGAAGAGAGGGTTCCCTTGGTGATCACAGAGTTTAAAATAATGAGATGAAGAGGATGCTGTGGGAGTGGTGGAATAAATCTGCCACAATGCTTAATAGTGCAAAAGGAAAAGAGGAGGAAAAAGGAAGTACAAGATTTCTGGCTTCTTGATTAGCGGTCCCTTAAGGGGGGAGACTGCGCAGTCTGGCAGGAGGAGGAGAGAGACTGCACAGTAACTACTCCCTTGAAAAGTCACTCTAGTGAGACACAGGGTGCTGCACAATGGTGATAAACCATAAAGATCTGGGCACAGGAGATTTTGGGAACGGGGCTCTGGTTTTCAGCCGTAATTTGTTCCTGCCAGTGCCCGTTGGATTTGCAGGTAAAGGCTCTCCCAGGCAGCCCGAAAGATGCTGTAACACATTCTGTCAGCTGCCTGGGCAAGAGCATGACTCYGGTATGAGATGGCTCACTTGGGTATCGCACAGCGGGAGCAAATGGAGTACTCCTCCCTGCCAGCCTCCCCAGGCAAGCCCACAGTCCAGGGCAGTGCGAAAGTGCTCCTCTGCCTTGCACCGGATACCAGTGCTGCCGGCGAAGGTCTGGAGGGGCACCGGTTGGTGCCTGGCTCAGCCCTCAGCCCTGCCGGGAACTGACGCACCAAAGATTCACCCACCTGCAGAAAAAGCCCCCAGTTTGCATTTTGTTCTTTGAAGTACAGCCTGACTTTCTTGCTCAAGTCACACTAAGTCCAACACCAAAATAAGGAGTATTTGCACCTTGGATTAGGAGTTTAGTCTGTGTAGTTACTGAGTCAGAAAAACATCCCTGTTCAGGAAAGTTTTTAAGCAGACACATAAACCAGCTAATATCAAGGGAACAAAACAAAGACTTAAAATTACATAAATGTTCAGATGGATTCTTGGGACTTGCACTTTGCTCATCACTCTGGAAACTGGGCACCCAGGGTCCCCACTAAGGGGTATCCAGATTCCCAGGTACCAGAGCACTAAGTGCATTACAAAGGCTTTTGAGACTGATTGATTTAAATTAGCCTTCCGACATCTGCAAACAGTAGCTTCAGGAGCATTCACTAGTGCCACTGCAGCAGTTCGGGTTACAACGGTGGTGGTTCCTATCTCCAATATGGAATGGGAAGAGGCCATTGACCGCTCGTGCATAGGCCACTGGATACTCATTAGCCGGTAATGACATTTGATTGCTACAGCATGTCCTTTGCTCAAACTGGGGACTTAGAGGTGAACAGACCAGCTCTTTGAACTCACCAGTACCCAGGTGAATAGGAACATAAGCCGTTCTTAAAATAACAGAGCTGGTACTGCAAAGTCCAAATTCGATTAAAGATGTGGAAGCGTATGGTGAGAGAACCAGCATTAGCTGTGGGCGGCTTTCCCCCACTTTAATGAATAGATGGCTGTCATCTCTTACTTGTCTCCCAGGATGAAACAGTAAATAAAATCTGGTGTAACCCACAAATTTAGCTGAGTTACGGCTGTCTACTGGGACCGAAGTGTTAGACTTGTTGGTTAGTTTTGCAGTGAATACAAAGCACTCAGAAGGAAGTCACAGCAGTGATTTTAAATTCCACCCCCTGCGAGACACCGCGCCTGCCTGGGTACACGGGCTGATGGAATTTTTCCCTGGCTGCAGTAGAAGCTGTGTGTTAGAACAGGGCTGATTTTGTTATGAATGAAGCAAATGGCTACAGCGCATGCTTAGCAGGGGATCTGAGGACAGATTTTCGCATGAAGGACAGACCCAGGCTGTGCTTTGGGTGCTGCACCCACTACACCTGCACCTCCAGCTCTGCTCTCTGGGTACGCCGCCGCTCCGCCTGCACGGGCGCTCCTCGGGGCTGCGCTGCCAACGTGAAACGGCGCCTGCCAAAGGGAGCTGCTCTGCGGAAAGTTGGCCTTTAAGTCGTCAGTGAAGAATAACGCGTGTGTCTGTATCGCTACGGTGTCTGGGAGTCGGAAAAAGAGGGCTGTTTTCATTGCTGTGTAAATAAAGGTTTTCTTTAACCAAACAGGTGCTGCTCGGTCTGAATCGCTCTGATTCATGCCTCACTGGAGGGGAATTATTAATCTCTCATATTCTGCACAAGGGTGGCTGGTATATATTTTCTAGGAAAAATTAGAGCAGATCAAGACAGTTTCCTAATGGTTTCTATAACCATTTGCATTTTTATATACACGGAAAGAGTTCTGACAGTGTAACAGGACTGCTGCTGTTTGGGTGACATCTGACCGCMGCACGGGCAGCGACAGGGTCGGGATCCTCCGTGTTGGAGAAGGAAAGACAAACTATTCTTGGAGAGCACAGGATCAGCTACTCCTGTTGCCGTCTTTGCCTTCTACTTTACAGTGCAGGCAGCAGAGTTTCTTGGGGAAGAAGGCGGTTTCCAGAGAATTCATGTATTAGCCTTCTGGGGCAGTGTCAGACCTGTAGGACACTTGGCAAATAACATCTTGCAGCAGTTTTCAATCACTGCCACCACATGACTTGGAGCAGCTGCTCTGTTTGCTGTGTTGAGAGTCACAGGAACGTTATGGCACCGTGATGTGACCTGGAGATTTTTAGAAATAACTCAGCTTGGCAATATCATAGTCATGACTTGCAGGAATATTTGTATTCTTTCCTCCAGATTCCTGTTACAGGAGGTTTATCACAGACCACTTCAAACGCTTTTCCCCAGAGAAAGCATCCAGCCATTAGGTATTTCCTTTCTCAAGCATGTCTGTTAGCTTAGCTTTTGCTGTTATTTATTAATACTGCTATAAGGCATTTCAATGACATGCTTTGCCTGAGTTTTTTAAAAGCCTCTGACTTCACCCAGTTCCTGCTCCTTTCCTTCGGAAGCAGAAGTAAGCTTGCCACCGAGAAAGAAACATGAGACAAACCGGCCAAAACCAGGCCTGGAAAACCTGCTGGCCAGCTCTCCAGAGGGACACAGAGGTGGAAGGTTTCTCCGAGCCCTAGATACTCCATTTTTCGTTTCGATTTTCCTTTGGTCTCCTTTTTCGCTCCGATTCCTGTGATGTTCCTGCTCCCTCTGCTCTGCTTCACTCCACAGCCCATGGCGTGGGGGGCTGGAGGCTCGTGGTGCACGGGCAGGTTCTTCCCCTCCGTACGCCGACGGTGCGGGGTGCTCCCCGTTCCTGAGCGCATCTCATGGCAGGCTGTAGTCACACTTCATTCAGCAGGCTGTGAATCAGAGCCTCCGTGCAGCCTCCTACCTGCTGCAGCATTTTGGGGCACTTTCTTCCTCTCCGGTGATCTTCTGTGGCTCCCCCAGCTCGGCTGCCGCCGGCGCTGTACGGCAGCGTCGCGGCTCAGGGTGCGAGCGCCGGCCCGTGGGGCTCTGCCGGGTCACCCTGCCCGCTGGCGGCACGCTGCTCTCCGCAGGAGCGGCCGGAGCAGCCTCGCAGCCACGCGAGGAAGGTTCACTCCTAGGGAGCTCTGGGGAGGAAAACCGCTCATTTAACACCGCAGAAATGCAAGATGTTGGTCCTTCATTGGATGTGCAGCAAAAGGTACATAATGATTAACCTTAAAAGTACAAGCTTTTTCTTTGCCTGTGCAAACAGATTTATAATATTTTCTCTTTCTTTTTTAACACTGGATTCTTAGTGCAGACGGTGATTTACTGAATAATCAATTTCCTTATCTATGTAACACAGTAAAGTGATCCATCAATGCCAGATAATCAATCCAGCTTGGGATTTTAAGTGTGTAAGAGTATATGTATGTGTACTTGTATATATATTTTCATCCTGTATCGTTGTCAGGCCAAATAACGTCTCCCTTTCTGTGCTCCTTTTTCAGTGACTTTTGTTTATGGTGTGTAAAAGAAAATCATGACATTATATTACACCTTGTAAGTTTTACGGTACTTGAGAGGTTTATGCGGTATGAATGTAAAGGGCAATGCAATAATGCAAAGGGCAGCGAGACATTTTTAAGCACAGAAGGATACACACGGAGCTGCAGAGATAAATCTGGGTGGATAATCATCCCACAGTGTCTCTCCTATTTATGAGAGAAAAAGACATTCACTGCAAATCATGCTTCAGGTCACTTTTGCCCTGGTCTCTGGCTCTGCTTTGCATTACAGCCTGCTTAAATGGTTCTTAATCTAATTTGGGATCTCTGCCCTGGTACGCTGCCTGGGCTCCGCTGTGTCCCGTGCCCAGCGGAGGTGGGCTCACCCCTGCTGAAGGACGATGAAATTCCCCATCCCTTACGTGGTACGTTGGTCTTGTCCAGTTCAAGGACTTGAGTAAATGGAAGATCGTTTGGCTGTCCTCTGTGAGTTAGGAAAGGGTCGATCTAGAGAATTAACCATGGGAGGAAGCAAGAGGAATCAAAATCACCAAGCCTGAAGCTTACAGATAGTTTAGGTGAGGAGGAAGAGCCTGGGTCCAAAGTCTCCCCACGGTTTGGGTGTTTGCTGCCAGAGTCTGCTCAGTTTGAGCTGGGCAGAAAACTGCCTCTGAGAACAGGTCTGGGAATTTTGGCAAAGTGACTGTCCATACGAAGAGAGAAACTTCACGGCATCTTGCTGTTGTTAGATTTCTTAAACAATCAAGCAATGAATCCTTCTCAAATGTGAATATTCAGAATTCAGCATTTGTAATTAGCAGTAGAATTGGAGACAAAATGTCATTACTTTTGGAGGTCAAGATAAGTTTTATACATAGGTCACTGTTCCATGTGCTTCATTCAAAATCCAATTTGTTTTGTGGGCTTTCGATGGCAGAAACACTGATTATTACGCTATCTCCACATGTTCAGTACTTTCTGTTGCAGGAAGAGATTCTGCCTTAATTACTTTCAGTTTTAACTGTCTGGCACAGAGACAGGATTTTCCTGATTTGAACCATCTCATCAGAAGTTGAAAACATAACTGGAGCCTGGAAATCTCGAGGTGTGGCAAGGCCCCGCGGAGCTCCCAAGCTGCAGAAGCAGGCTGATGGCTGGCATCTTGTTTCCCATCCGCGCCAATGGCAGCTTTCCCGCAAGGCACTTTTAAAGCCTGCACTCGGCAGCTCAAACCACAGTTTGCAAACCCAGGGGCAGGCATGCACCTGGGATGAGAGGAGGGGAGAGGAGAAGCCGCAGGGAAATCCTCTGAATCCTTGCCCCGCTCCTCTGCACCCCAGTTCTGCAGAGTCTGCAACCTCATCAGAGCTCGCTGCAGAGCCCTGCACCTTCTGCAGCTCGGGATGCCATCGCTATTCAATTTTGGTTTGCAGTAATGCTATTACCATTTTAAGCTGAAACAGGGACCTGTAAAAAGGAGGTTCTTGGTTTAAATTTCTGGTCTATAAAATCTTAAAAGATCTGTTCTTCCTTTATAGGGAAAGAAAACCATTTTCTTCCTCATTTTATGCACTTTTCTTCTTACAAATTTTTATTTCTGCAAGATCAGTTTTTGTCGTCTTTACTTAGAAGAAATTCAAAATGAGTCCTTGGACATTTAGCTTCAGGGTGATGTCTAGGCTCGGCTCATAATTGAATGGAAGTAGGATCTTTAGTTTCTTTTCCTATTCATCTACATCATGGGGAAAGGGTTGTCCAGAAAGTGTGGTGCGTGACCTTAGATAAGCCGATAACATTTTTTAAAATGTAGAGGTTGTCTTTGCACAGATTATCAACTTCACTTAAGGTTAAAGTTATAAATAAAAGTGTTGAATATAAACAATCCTCTGTTCTCCTAGCAGCTACCTTCAGTCCCAGTGGTGTGTTTCAGTAGACAAGACTGACTTTGTACATGTGCCCATCTATTTATAAACTGATCAGTAAAAACATAGTTATATCCATATTTACTTAATTTTCTTACACATTAATGTGGTGGTGGTTATTTGAGGAAAAACATGAAATATTTTCTGTCTGCAGTGTAACTTTTTATGTTAAGAGATCCATTTCCTCCAATTAGAGGGAGAGCAATGGCAACTAAAATCTGAAACCCAGCCTGATTTGCATAGCCTTATCTTTACATTATGAACTCGCATTTAGTTTTAGTACTTTTTGGAGGCAATTCTAACCTAATTAACTTTCACTCCTTCCTTCTCTCCCTCTTACTCCAAGGATCCCCCCCCCCATACACTTTGGCTGAAGCAACAACTCAACCACACAGAGGAGCCACAAGAAGACCCCACGATCCTTGTTCAGGATTTAACCTTGGCAGATGTGACCTGCCACTTAGACTTGCCTAAATAATAGCCTCTGTCCCCTTGCATYGCAGCTCCCCCCACGCTATCTCCAGTTTGGATGCTGAACTCCACTCCTCACCCTCTCGCCTCAAAAGCGGAGGGAAGAAATTAACACAGTTTAAATCCTGAACAAGCTGTACTTTCTCCTATTTTAAGAAAAAACCGCATTCACAGGCTTCCTCAGCAGCCGGTTGGGATTCTTCGCTTATGGCCAGTGCTTGGAAACAAAACGCTCAATTGTTTCCTGAAGATCCTGCAAGGTGCCACCAGCCTGGGTGACAGCGCTGCTCTCCTGAGCGCGCCACGCCGACCGCACAGTTACGCGCGGACCCCTCGGAGGAGCGTACGTGCCCTGGGGACCGTCTGTGTTTGGTACGGGCCCAGGAGTCTGAGCTGTGTTTTTTGACTGCATTATTAAGGTCATTCTATGTGGCTACATGACTCTCTGTGCTTTGTGAGTGTTTGTGGGGAAACCTATTTCCATATGAATTATGAAAGTTTATGCCAACAGGACTGTAATTCGTAAATTGTTATGACAGCAGCATTTTGAAAGAAAACACAGAGAAACCAGGGTAATAAAACTTGCCATTAAGGGAGTGGACTTCTGAGTCCTGGAAAGAATTCTTGTCCAAGGATTATTTATGATCATTACACACCAAAATGTGTTTTTGCATTTTTATTGCTAGCAAATTACTTGTAAACCCACTAGGGAGCTAATGATTTTTCCTTTGCGGCCATGCTACTTCATTTTGGTTTTTTATATATACATTTTTGCGACCGGTTAAGCCATCACTTTTGATTTATTATAACAATAATTATTTCTAAATAGCCTGGATGTTAAAGGGTTAACCATCCTTTGGTTTCAGCTGACAAAAACTACATGACAGTGATGGATTTCAAAGGGAGAATGGCTGGTGGTGCCTGGGCAGGTTTTCCTCTGGATTGCTTTAATGGTGCTAACTACCTCTAATGGGGAGCACAGATAATTTACGTTCTTCAGTAGTTTCTCCTTAATTTCACAGTGCACTTGGTTGAAGATTCCTGGTTTCTTTGTCTTCTTCATTAGTGTTACCTGTTCAACAACACAGAGTAATGGAAGTGACTTGCTTCAGAAAGGAGCATTTGAATTCAGGTTCCTTTAGAGGAGGAGAAAAGGAGTATGAAGCTCTGGGCAGCTCCGATCAGAAGGTGCATGGGCAAGATTTTAAGAGACTTTTCAATCTCCCCAGCAGCGCCAGCCGGCACAGGTCTGTGGGGACGCGGTGCCCCAAGCAGCGAGCAGACGGCTCTGCGCGTCCCACCTGCGCCGCCCGCTCCTGTGCTCCAGTCACCCAGGGCCGGCTGCGGGTGCTAAAGCGTCCTGGATGCAACCCTAACGGTACAGCCACGACCCTCTCGTAACACGCGGTGGCTTTTCCAGCCCGGCGCTAGCGAAGGGTCTCTGTGCACAGCGCCTCTGGTGCAGCCATCGCTGCTCCTGCGCCTGCTCCGCACCCGCCGCAGCCGGGCTGTGCTCGGAGGTGCCTCCTCTTTACGTCCTCTCCTCCAAACACCGAGGCACTCCCTCCGTGCCGCAGGTGCCGGTTTACAGAACAGCAGCAGTTTGCCCAATTACTCCTTGGGATACGCTGATAATTCATTTTAAGACCACCACGGCTGCAGAGAGCAGCAGGAAGCTCAAGATCAGCCTTAATACGAAGGTTAAGTGAGTCCTAAATTATTCACTGCCATGGTTACCAGGGCGATTACACCTGTTGTTTCTGATGTGCCATCTTAGAAAGACCCTCCTGGTACAACATAGGTGAGAGCTGCCTGCCAGGGATCAAAGCTTGGTGGCAGGCCATCTGCTGTTGTCCCTCCTGGAGCCCCTTACCCGATCTGGTATTCCTGGACACAAGTAGCAAATGGATGGAAAAATTCGTTAGGTTTTGGGGATCGTGGGACATTTGTATGTTCATTACCAATGTCAGTGACAAAACCAGCGTACGACTAATTGCATTTTTGATCGTAATATAGCAGTTTGTTAGAGCCGCATTTCCTTTACAGATTTTCAAAGCCTTATTTTTAGAGAAGTATTTTTTGATCTTTCGTTAGCTCCTGTTCTGCTCTGTTACAGACTCCCCGCATGGCTTTGAACAAATGACTTTGCTCTTCTGTGCCATAATTCTGTGCTTGTAAAATAGGGCTAAGTGCACTCCCTGCTTCTCTGGGCTGTTGTAATGGTGGGGGTTTTAAAGACTGTGACATGCGGATGTAAGTAGCTGAGATTGCTGCACCAAGGCAGGGTCTTTGAGGCAGAGCAAATAGGTATGAGCAGGCACAACTCTATTAAACTAGTGAAATACTGAGATTACAACCCGGGACTCTCTGACTGGAGTCATTCTGAAAAAAACGAGTATCCTAAATATGCTTAACTGCTTATTTAATGTAGATTAAAAAAGTTATTTATTGAAATTTAACAACTGTTTACTCAATATGGGACTGTAAAGCCTTAAAAACATACTCTTAATAATCCCTTGGCATTTAACTAACGTACAATAGCGTGTGCTATTACATCCCAATTAAATCCCTATTTGAGACACTTAATTAAAAAGGAGGCTATAATAAGCTCCCGATCATTTGGCTCCCCAGTCAGATCCATTCCATCAAGGATTCTGCACGTTAGTCAGTGCCAAACGCGTCCCGGAGCCGGTGCGCCGGTCGCACGGGGCTGTGCTTCAGCTGGGCGGGCGCTGGGGCTGTCCCTCGGGGCTGGGAGGAGGCAGGGATGGGGTGCTGCTGCCTGGCAAGACGGTGACCGTGCGGTGCTCGCAGGCCTTGGGAGGTGCCTCCTACCCCGTACAGGACAGCTTCGATCCTGGAGTGCGGCAGAGCCAAGGTGCCGTGGGAGGGAGGCTGGGCCATGGACACTTTACACTTCTGGATGCCAGAGCTCTCCAGGGACTGGAATACTCTCTGGGTCCACTCAGGTCAAGGATGCTCATCAGAAGCAGCAGCCCGTAACAGCAGCTTTGGCTTTACCGCAGCCATGGGAAACAGCGTCAGGCCATTCCCCTGCAGGAGACACCACCAGCTTTGCAGCCCCTTTTGGCCAGAAGTCCTGGTGTGAAGGAGCAATCTCGGAAGGTGCACCCAAGGCCAAAATATTGTGTGATGTTTATGGGAACCTTGGAAATCCTGCGCTGCTGCCTCCCTGCTGGGTGCCTGAACCGGACTCTGCCCTGGTCTCTTCTCCAGTTGGGAAGCATAAAACTGGCAAACAGGGATATGCCTGTATCGTTATCCTGTCCTGTACCAGGCTTTCACGGGCAGGCTGCATTAGAAAGAGCCCTCAGGACACCGTCCGAAGACAGCTGCTTGCCATCTAGGCAAGTGACTTCTCTCTGCCTCTCTTTGAAAAAAAAATAATAATCCAAGCCCCCTTTAATTCAAGCATGTTTGAAATAGGAAGTGTTTTGTGCTAGCTCCACAGCATGATGTTATGTTAATTTGTATAAGTGATTTTTTTTTTGTTTTTAATTATCAGCCTGAGATTCAAAACTGAGGAATATGGGGACCCCACGAGGCATGCTTGACTGTTTCAAGGATGAAGTTTGTTTGTTTATTCAAGTGCTTAAATATAGCTCTTAGTTGTGTGGCTGATAGTACAGTACAGTGCAAAAAAAAAGGCAGGATAAGAGATTGGCATCCAGGAGCCTCAGGTCAGGTCCCAGCTCCGACAGAGACCCTGGGTAGCCCTAGGCAAAATACTTAAGGAAAATACTGTTCCCATTTTGCATATGGCGGGCAGGATGCGAGCGAGAGTAAATGCTACTGAATTCCATGGAAAGCATGGAATGACTTCAGTGGGCTTTGGGTCACCCGCCGATGGTCCCTGTTTCTTCTTACGCCTGTCCGTTCTTTGCGGCCCCCGGAGGTAAGGGCTGGCCGTGCCTGCCCGCGCACGCTGCCCGATGGAGACGCCTGAGCAACACGGTGATAGCAACGAATGGCACGGGAGAAGAAAGACACTTTCACCTGTACTTTTGTGTAAAGAGCTGCCCTTCGGTGTGTAACTACCCTCTCCCTCTCCCCCTGAATCCAAATGCTTCCAGAGACTGGGGGGCTCGCGGGTTTATACAGCATGTGTGCTGCGTCGGGAGGGTCCTCGCCCAATCCTGCACCGCCGCTGGCTGCTGCGGTGAAGTCGCGCTGGAGTAAGAGAGGAGAGGTGGGGACAAACRGGTTCCTAAAGCAGCTCTGCCGGCAGCACCGAGACCCCTCTGCTCCCCGGGTCACCGTCCGGGCCCTCACAGTGTCGCTTGGTGCGGCAGCTCAGGGCTAGTGAACCGCAGAGCAAACCAAATGGATTTACAACTGTGGTGTCATTTCTCCTAGAGAGAATTGATGCCCTTGTTTCCTTTTGTAGGCAGACAAAATAAGTACAGAGAGATCTGTGACGTGGCAGCTCTTTGGACTTTGCAGAGGATTTCGAGGCAAACCATGGTTTACGAGCAGCCCATTAACACAGTGCACACTGTGTCTCGTAAAAAATCCCATTTTCCCCATTTCAGCTCTACAGTTGTATTTCATTTGCAGTCTAAATCTAGTAAGGGGATCAGCAGAGGTTTTGGCAGGGAACCGTCCCTGTCCTGGGAGCGGTGACTGATGCAGCCGCATCCCGGCAGTGCCGGAGCGAGGCTGGGTGGATGCAGGAGGGAAACCCAGGGTAACTGCCCTTCCCTCCCAGCGCCGCGCAGCTCCGCGGGGCTGGAGAAGTCTGTTCTCTGGGGACCCCGTCTTAGAAAAGACGCTTCAAAGTGAAGGGGAAATATTTTTTGTTGTTGTTCCAACTCCTTTAAAATAATGTTTCGATTTCATGTATTGCTAATTACATACACTAGTGTTGTGTGGTATTTAATGCCAGCCAGTGATGGATGCTCTATAATCTTATATAAGAGAGAGCACATTTGTTTTCTGAGGCTAACTGCACACAATCTGTTATTGTGTAATGCTGAATACTTTGAGGGTTGGTGCCTTTCAGTGTTGAGCATAAAAGCCAGGCCTCCCCGACAATAACCTTCATTAATCAGGCTTTCCTAGTCCGCAAGCATCGGAGACCACGATGTCTTCTTCGTACGTCAAAGCTTGCTAGGTTTACACTTTGAAAAACCTCACACCGATCTTCCCTTCTTTTGCTTTTCTTTATGTGGTTTAAATGGGAAAATACCCTCCCGGTACAGCTACCATCATTTTAGTTGCATCTCCACACATTCCTTTTAAACTAATAGACAGCTTAAAGGGGGGAGGGAAAAGCAGCTGCAACTTGCTGGGAGCGGGCGAACTTCCCTTAAAGAGGATTCAGCTTCTTTTGTTTTTCACAAGAGCTGTTGAGTGTTCAGAGCTTTAAAAAATACGGCCACTTATTCAGACTCCTGAAACATAGATTTAGGGGAGAGGTGTTTTGAGGGCTTTCAAGAGATTTAGAAGCAGGAGTGAAGGTCACACAGAGCTCTGCTAGCTGGCATGCTCTGCAGCGCTTTCACAAACTCCTGCAGGAACTGAAATTTTGGTGCGTCAGCTCAAGTTTTCATAGCTGTCTGGAGTTTTAGATATATCCCAAACTCCCTAACTCCTCTGAGCGGATGAAAATTACAATGCACAGGATCGCTCCAAAATGAGCCTGCTTTTATTTAGGTGCCTAAATATGTCAGGGCTTTCAGAATCGCTTCCCGAGTGGAATCGCCCCTACGGCAGGGAGCACGACAGTCTGAGCAAGGGTATCAACCGTCTGCTGAGAGAAATGGGCACGGCGGGTAAGAGGGAGTGTAACCGAGTGCCCAGGGAAGGATGCTTTGGTCGCGAGGCTGAGAAACTGGGTTTGAGGAGCGCCAGACTGTGTCCCCAGGGATGCAGCCTCTGTCAGGGCGGTTCATCCTTGCTTCTTGGGCAACTTCAGCAGGGACGTGCGTGCAGCGCACAGGCTTTGCAAATGCAGCCYGCAGCTCAGCCGTCGCTGCTCAGCGAGTTGGCCAGTTTCTCTAGGGGCAGGAGAGGCTAAGGTTTCGTGGTGTTCCTCAGGGAGAAGGACTTGCCACAGTGATTTAAAGCACTTTGGAAAAAACCAAAACAAACAAGAAAAGCCAACCAAACTTGGACTGCAGCTGAACACTCCGGTCTGGAGCAGCGTGTAACCTTGACCTCATTCAAGCTGTATGCTTCTCCTGGAAGTCAGTCTCAGAGCTCCCTGTCTGTCCTTCAGGGGCAGTTGCTCAATGGAGACAGGACTCTTCCGAGCTGCTAGCCAAAATAAAACTAATTGTTAGATTGTGTCTGAGCAACTCCAAAAGTTGCTAGTAACAGCTATCTCAGGCCATTACAATCAACATAATTTTAGCTTTAATTGCTAAATATTGCTGTAGAAAGAACAGTTGTCTTCCCGCTCTGAGTCTGCACAGTTGCTCTCCCAGGTTTCAAGATGCAGTGAAAGTTTTTGGGTTGGTTTTTTTTTTGCACTGTACGTTTCAAACGCTTCATTGTCAAACTGGTTAAAAGCCCTTATTTATAAAATGTGTGCGTCTCTTTCAGCTTAACTGAAAAGGCATTAAAATAACTGCAGCTGTGGAAAGAATAATTACAGCGAGATTTTGTCAAGGACTCTCTTGTCTGATGTTGCCATCTGTGACATGGTGAATGCAAAGATCATTTTAAACATAGGCAGTTAATGTAGAGAATAATTTGAGAGCTTTAGATATTTATGGTAAATTATTTAACTTTATTGTTTGGTTTTATGGCCTCATTATTCCATGTTGTAAGGATCTCTGCATTTTGTGTTGTTCTGCACTTTGATTTTCACTTTGTGACGGAAAAGTACACTGCAGTAAAAGTAACACTTCACAYGTTTCAGAAATGTTTCAGGGAGACATCGTATTCATCAGATTATTTTCATGCTCTTCAATATCATCCTGGATGCCTTTTAAAAAAATCTTTAGAGAAAGATCTTGTTATTGACCAGGTGTTAATCGTCAGTCCTTCAAGCATGGGCAGTGACAGGGGCTTGTAAACACCACATTTTCACATTAATTTTCTCCTGTCTCTCAGAATATTGTTTTTGAGACTCCCACTAAGAGGACACTGCTGCATTATTTCCTTCAACAACCCCCTAACTGCCAAATTAAGAACAGACTGTCGCACTGGAAATGAGTAATTGGCTGCCAGAGACACAGAAAAAGGGGACTTGGCTTTACTGTTAGTCACTGCTCTGTAAACGGGGCTGACGCTGGAGCGAAGTCGACTGTGCTCATTAATCAAATTAGGGCACGAGCAGCCCGTGGGGCCGGCTCCTGCACGGGGCGCCRGGCGCTGCCGTGCTCCCGGGGCTCCTCCGTCTCCTGCTGCTGCTGCGTGTGCGCCCACCGTCTCCTGCCCGCCGAGACCGGGCGGCAGACGCCGTGCGAGCGTTTCCCTCCTGACAGCTCCAGGGTGCAGTTCCTTCGCTTGGCTCTGAAGCAGGTTTGAGCAACTTTCGCTAAGGAGGTCGTCTCCAGGAGGAGACTGAGATGGGGATGAGGGTTACCCCGGGTACGGCGCTTGCGTCCTTGCAGCCCGCTGTGTGTTCCTCGCTGTAGCTCCTTACTGTAAAACACACAAAGAGCTTTTAATGGGCAATCTGGGGGATGGTTCTGCTTACAGAGGATGAGGTTTGCTCCTTCTGGGAAACTTAATGTGGCTCCATCTGAAAAGTGTCTAACAGCACATCCCTCGGTGGTGCTGCAGAGCACGTCCTTAGCCTCACAGGAAAGCGCAGCGAGTGCCTCCACCCATCCTTCCCTGCTCCTGCAGCATTTCCACAAGCCCAAGGATAACAGAGACAGCCCAGCAGAAGTATTTTGTCGGATGTGAACTTTTCAGCGGAACCGAGATCATCTTTCTGACAGCTGAAGGCCGCAGCTCCGTTGCGTGGCTGCAGTCCTTGGCAGCCACCTTTGGAGTATGCCAAACGTAAATAGGAAGGGAAGAGAAACTGCCCATTTGCTCTTGCAGAAGAGCCCTCTTCCCACCCAGCCTGCCCTCTGCACCCTGCGGCTGTGCGTGCCCTCTGCAGCTGCTCAGCATCTGGATCTCTTTCTGGCTCGCTAACGGGCTCTGTCTGTGCTAACGAGGAGACCGCAYCGCAGCCCGTCCACCCAGAAAGGCACCACCTTCTCCATCGCCCGCCTGCCCTGGCAGCGTGCYGGGGAAGGGGCACAGCCGCTCCCGCTCAGAGCACTGCCCTGCAGATAAACATTTGTCTCCGAGAGATGAGAGGTGGGCGGATCTGGAAACCATCCGGGAGCGCTCAAATGCTGCTGGAGGTGGGCAGGGGAAGGTCAGGAGCACGCGGTGCTCAAGCTCTGCCAGAACCTGGGGCTTAGTGCAGCTAACGGGGCAGAGGTGGCAAATCCAGTGGCTGTGGACTTACTACAAGGTGAACTAAATTGGGAACAAATGTGTGAGCTATGGACTAGTAGGGAAGAGACCAGGTAACATTAATTTCCCTATCTATACGACAACCCCGGGGCGATTCCCTGTTTGCCCTCAGCCGTCCGGGTGACACAAGAAGCCCTCAGGAGGTTCTGCCGCAGCCTCACTTTCCACTCCAGGCTGTGAGGGCAGCTTTGCCACATTTGGCTCAATCTTTCACATTTCAGTAGCTAAAATTAGACAGCTAGCTCCATCCCTGTATAATTTAAGTACCTAGCTTTAGAGAGGCCAACATGCAAACATTGAGAACACCTGAAGAAATATTTCCAGAACAGCATTTGCAAACCCCTGGAAGTTAGGCACTGCCAGGTGTTCCTTTGTTTAAAGGAAAAGTGAGTTTGTGTACACAGGTGCTTTATGCTATTTAGTAAATTTTGGTAATTTGTCTATCACTGGTAACTTGCATTGCAAAACAAAGCAAGTGTTGGCCAGCCACTCCTCCCTTTGCAGCAGCGGGTAAACAAGCATGGCTCTAAGCAAGAACTCTCCCAGAGGCAAATCAGTTAGGCGCTCACATCCTAGTATTTTATTTCTTCCTCAGTCATCTCCACGCCCGCGCAGGGTGGGAGGAGGCAGCCCGCTTTGCGTGTATCAGACGCGAGATCAGGGTGGTGCTCTCCCCTCTCTGCTCCTCCGGTGGCAGCCGGGCCGGGTGCCTTCTCTGCCGGAGACCCCGCAGCTCCTGGGCAGTTCTGACAGCACCCAGCAAAGGTGGAGACACCCAGCTTCTTAGCTCTTTTGGAAACAACTGAAGCAAATGGATTCAAGAGAATTGTGTGCAGCTGATAAAATAAGGGCTGTACTTGTGGACAAAACGGTTGTCACCACTAGCAATTTTTATTTTAATTTTTTTTTTTCTGAGCAGTGATGGTTTCTAAGCAGTAGCATGTAAGGGAGTGAGAATCCCGTGTACAGCTCGGCCCCAGATGGAGAAAGAACCTGGTCCTGCAGTGCTCAAGTTTCAGCTGCCTACAGCGCTGGCTGCGGAGTAGGAGCCAAAAACCACCAGTGGGGATGGCAAACCGCTGGAGCGCTGAGACAGCCTCAGACGATGAGAGCAGAAGCATCATCTTGAGGATTCCTGGTTTCTCAAAGACTGACTGTTTTAGTGATGGGAAGGTAAAGGCCACAGAAACATCTCTATGCAGGGAAGTGTACTCATCACRTACGTATTTCTCTTGCTTGGCATCTTTCGGTGCATGCAAGGCCAAAGACTTCACCCTTTGTCAGCAGTTATTTTGATAGATGGACACAGAAGCCAGGAGCCAGCAATAATTCCTCAGTTTGAAAGGCTATTTTCTGCAACCTCATCGTTTGTGTATATAAAGAAAAAATCTGTGTAGTGTTTGCTTTGACCGTATGGAGGTGGAGCAAGAGGGCCTGATGATGAATTCAGGCATTAGGCAAAGAGCGTGGTGAAATGGGCCAAGCTGACTCTGCCTGATTCCTGTGTGTGGACGACAGGGTCAGAAATTTCTCTACTCCCTCATTTTGCGTACTGAATTGAGGTTTGTTTACAGCCACTGTCTCAGCCTGTGAAGTGAAGATACCGTTGGCTCTTTTTGACACGATGCTGTTTAAAGAGCTGTCTTCTAGGAAAAGCCTTTCTCTAAAGATCACAGAAGCCTGTCCCCAAAGGTCTCTGCCAACAGCATAGGCTCCCTCTGTCCATACATTTCTTTCCTCTGTACATAAAGGCACAGATGGCCAATCCCTGGAGGCAGGCATGCAAAGTTTGTGAGGGCACGTGTGTGTCTGGGTGTGCATGTGAATGCACACTTGTTTGAGAAAGAGCCCGCGCGTGCACATGGCTCTGAGCGCTGCACTTGCTGCTACCTCTGCAGCAAGAAATAACAAAAATGCCAGACTTAGTGCTGGTTTTGGTGTTGACCTAGACAGCAGTTTTTCAGCTTGGTACAACTACAGTGTAAAGGTGTGTAAATAGATATTTGTGCATTTAACAGCAAATACATATCTGACAACTGCAAAGCTCATTCACCAAGGTCCTTGGACCTGAAGACTAGGTATTACGAAAAAGCTTTTGCTCTTCTATTCACAGCAGCACACTGTGGCTGCACTGGATCTGCCAACAAAGACGCTGAAGATACTTAAGAATTTGAGATACTTTTACCTTCTTTGAGTGCAACTTTGTAGCTGAAAACAACTGGAAATGGGGTAGTACGGTGGGATCAGACAGCTCTCAAATATGCATCAAAATACCGCCTGGCCAAAGTGTAAGCCCCACACTATATCCATCTGAAACTGGACAATGTGAACAGGGAAATGCAGGAGAACATCTGTACCACCACTGGGCTCACGGTATGCACGTGGACATTACAATGTGAACGCATGTGATCAGCAGTGCTGTACTTGCTAATACAACGCTCGGACACAGGTCTGCCCGAAGCCCCTGCCAGCTCTCACCCATCGCCTGTGCCTGCTGCCCAGCCTCCACTTAAGGACCCAGATTTTCCAGTGCTACACTGAAGTCACAGAATCCACGCCAGCAGAAACTCGGGCTCGCTGGCCCAGTTACTAGCGAAAACAGGCAGAAAAAGACCCTGTGCTGCTCAGAAGCTAAAAGTCCTCATGCTCTTTGGTTTCTTTTCCTCTATCATACTTGTTAACTCAAATTAACATTCATAATGCAAAATCTATTGGAACATGCCTTCCAGACTCACAGACATTTCTGTTATGGTCAGGATTAATCACAAGGGATAATTAGAGTATTAAATGAAATAATTATAACATTATGACTCCAATAACCAAATTCATGGATATTAGCTTCTGAGAAAAGACAAATATGGGAACCAGAGAAGTTTTGATGGATGCCTCTAGCTGCATTCATTTTTCTTTGCATTTTCGATTAAAAATTCCCCAACATCTGCCACGCTGAGACAACTCACCTTAACTTAAAAAGGCTAGGTAGCTAATGAGCCACGGGGCTGACAGAGAAACGGCCTGCTGCAGAAACATGCCACTACTGCTCATTGCTGCAGTAAGCCATGCGCCTAGGAATCAGCCAGCGATGAAGACCACACTACACAGAGATTGCCCCTGGACCAAAAAGCCACATCACCCACCCTGCTGGGCAGGTTTCGAGGTGCAAGGAGGAGGAGGAGGAGGAGGAGGAGGAGGAGGTGGAGGTGGAGAAGATGCTCTGACACCCCCAGGGCTGGGCACGGGGAGGCAGGGCTGGCTCTAATGGTGGAGCTGGTGCACAGGGAGAGGGTTTGCTTGTGTGGCCAACGCTGTGCTCCTGCTCTGCTCTCCCCGTACACCACCTCCCTGCCAGCTAAGAAACGCTTGGCAGGTCCCGCTCGAGGCCAGGTCCAAGCTCAGCCAGCTCGGCTCCACGGGATGTCAGGCTCTGGCAGCATCTCGTGCCCCGGGCGTTACCTCCTCTGAGAAAATGGAGATTTCCACTGCCTCCCAGGGTGTGATTATCTTATCTGACAGAGCCCTGTGTGCAGCCAGGCTTGGCTTGTCCTACGGGACAGCCAGCGTCCTCGGCATCGGCAGCAAAGGGCCAGGGCTCGTAAGCCTGACTGTCAGGGGCCTCCTTCAAGCCGAGAAGTTTTTTGCACCGCTAATGTATGCACAGTCTCTCTCCAATATTCTGTGTCGTGCTACAGAGGAATAAATGAATTCATTAAAGTATTATGCAATTGCAAATGTTTAAAAATACCAAATATGTACATTTATGTAAGCCTACATAACAGCATATAGCAAAGTACTGTGAGTTGCCGATACGTGGATCTGCGCATGTTCTCAGGCAAGGGAATGCAAAGCACTGCTGGGAAAGCAAACTCAGGTGCTGGTCGCTATTCTGCACACACCTCTCAGCACAGGCAGCGTGTTAAAAATGCAATGGAATTTAAAATATGCRGACTCAGCAATTTCATCTTTTCAACACGAGATACTAATTCTAGATAATAAATGAGGATTTTTATCATATCATTACTTAGTTATTTAGAGTACAGCAAAATTTATATTAATATTGAATATTTCCTCTATCAGGCAACAAAAGACGGAGTTCCTTTTGGTACCTGGAAGCAGTTCCTATGATCTGTGGAAGGAATTGTCTCAGTGTGAACTATTAATATGCTATACTCCATATATAACCTAGTATCTCCATTTGCAGTCTACATATGCTAGTCTAAGTTTTAATATCACTCAGTTCCAAAAAAGAGGTACGAATTATGGAGCAGTTACGCATCATAGCATGCATATATATGCATTGGCTCCTATGGACATACAGTACTCTTTCTGTGCTGCATGCTGTAATGTTCATGCACAAGTTGGCTCAATGCAAACCCATGCAACAGCTGTCTACTTTGTGTTTGTGTGCCATTCTTGAGTCCACTGCGTGGAGAATACATTACATCACTTTAATTCCTGAATTTCTTCATAATATTAAATGATAAGAAATTTTTTGCATAGTTCTGACAAAGCAGTCAAAATCCAGTTGCAAATGCTATGCTGTTTATTGATAGCTCCATAATACCGGCGAGGTAGGTTGCCAGACAGCTGCATTTCCTGGCATTTAAAAAGAATTCACTGTAATGTATTGTAATACATTAGCATAATAATTGGTAAGCATTCGCAGATGAATAGTTTACCGACTGATAGATTTTGTACAGAAACTGTGAAGGTTACACGGAGGGTGAAAACATTTCACTGTGTCAATGAACATACTTAATTTTTCTGGAAGTGCTATTTAAATTGTGCAGTGCTGGGACATTAGCATAACAAAGACATAATGCATTAGTTTGTGCTGTAATAGGGAACACTGCCCTACGGTTGCTTCATCAGGTGACCCATAAAAGATGGGGTTCGGAGTCTTCCCATACCTGGCTACTGAAACATGCAGAGACTCATCTCAAGCCGCAGCCGTGGCTCCCTCCTCTCCCTGCACACTTTCTCCTCTCCTGCCAGCACAGGCCAGCTCGCCTCTCGCCTGCTTTGCTTTACCAGATGACGGGTTTGGATCCTTCCGGCCCGTACCGGTACGTGGCACCGGGCTGGGCAGAGCTCGGTGCTCAGCCGGCAGCCCGCCGTCCCAGTCCCCGTCCCTGCAGGCTCTCCCGGGGCGAGTCACTACAGCTCTCCTCTCCGTCCCTTTCTGCTCTAGTCACTTCCATGTTAAATCCTTCAGGGCACAGCCAGGGTTTCCTACTGTGCATTTTCATCACGAATGACCCCATGGGGAGCCTCCAACCCCTCCTGTAATTGCCATAGTGGCTCCATTTGAAGTCRCCAGGGTAAGCAAGCTCCCTCGGGCTGACGGAGCTTTCCTCCCGCCCTGGCAGCTCCCCGCCGGCTTTCCCTGGCCCGTGTCCCTGGAGCCACCGACACTTTGCTCTCTGAACGCGAGCCGTAAAGCCCTGCAGCCGGGGAAGGTGCAGGACTGAGCAGAGAGGGTGAAGGCGGACGGCACCCAAGGGGGTTTGGGCTCAGGGGGTAGATGAGTGATGCAGAGAAGCAGCTTTTAAATATACATGAGGTGACACACGTGTCTGTGCTGTTTCTGTTAGGGCACAGGTACAGAGACCTGCTAATGAACAAAATGGCATCTCAGATTGGGATATCTTGGCAAGGCTTGAATTTACTCCCAAGTTCTCCCTGGGTCTTCTGAGTTCTGGGGCATTACCAGACGTCACCTGCATCCCCTCAAGAAATGCATGACATCTCTGAATAATTTACAGCCTTTGGCTTCTGCCTCAGTCTTTTCTTTCCCTTGTTTTACAGCGGACTGTCACAATGACAACTTTGCAATTAACTTAGAGAAAACCGAAAAGCTGATTGAAAGGGACAGAGCTGAATCTTTTGGACAGAAAGTTTTTGGAAAGCATTTTAAATCAGATTTTTGCTTGCCATTATATATATTAATTCCATTGCCATTTGGAATAAATTGGGGAAAACAGATGTGAGGAGGAATGAAATATTCCAGCATATGAGAAGACAAAGCTTTCATCTCCACTGTCACCAAATGGAAGGAGATGAGACAYACGCATAGCCTTTGCCTGCTAAGGGATCCCAAATAGTTTTACCACCATCTCCACATCAGGAATATGTTTTTTTAAAAAAATCAAAGGAGCTTTTTGCCCAGGCGACAAACTAAAAATACTTTCTTTCAGCACAATCATTTGACCTGCAGTTTCTACCAAATGCACAGATTTTAAGTGTTTCAAGATTTCATCTGAAAGGCTCGTGAACAGCAAACTCTGGAGTATAGTTCAATGCATTTCTTCCAGGAATGATGGAAGGATGAATCAAACCTCTTTTACAGAGATCTTTTAATCTTGACATTCGTGGCTCTTGCTTTCCTTCTCAGAAAGTTCCTATGGCACAAAGAGGGTAGGTGCAAACAGGATTTGTACTTAGCTTCAAAATCTGTCATCAACAAGACACCTTTCTGTAGATTTTTAAAACCACCCTATAACATGAAACACATGGGGTATAAATTATGGATTAAGAAAATCTTCCTAGAGGTAAGAATATTTAATTGTTGGAAGAGGTTCCCTATTTAAGAACAGGGATACTTAGGACTGTGGGAGAAGAAATCGGCTGATGAGGAGACCGCAGACAGACGGACAGATAGACACCCTTGAGGATCTCCATCCCAACCAGACCTTTCCCACTCGCCGTGCCTGAGCACCGACCCCTTCCCTTGAGAAAGGCAGAGTAAACAATTAAACAGCTCTTGCTCCTGTTATTTTAACTGTGAAAGCTTGTTCCTGACTGCATACAAATATGACCTGTTTGACTCTTAGTCTAATTGGTAATAAGGAAATCGAAACGCAATTTATAGTAACAGATTTCTTCCTATGTTACAGTTGCAATGTGTTTCATTAACACTTCTGCAGCAATTTGCACTATTAGGGACACATTTGCTTCCAGTAAGAAGACAGAAAATCTAACGATATGGAGTGTAACGATGGGGTCAGCACGCCATGGTGCAGTACCCCTGCCACACACGGGCGTCCAGCAGGGAACCGATAGCTGGTGCRATGCGAGGCCTCTCGGAAGAAATGTTATCACTGGTACTTTTTATTTGCATTACTGTAGTCGCCAGGAGTCACCGAAAAGGGCAAGAACCCTGTTGAGCAAAGGAGCGGGCTTGATGCGCCCAGAATTGCGGTGGAATGGGAGAGGTGATGGCAGGTCCTACAGGCAAACGTCTCAGCACGGGTTTATTTTTGAAAATGGGCACCGTTTCTAGAAGTGCATCGATAATTACACTGAGGAGSAAATACAATTTTTCTCATTCTTTCTTCCACAAACCATTTTCTGTATGTGTAGTATAACACTGCTATTCCTTCATATTTCTTAATAATTTCACTACATTTTTTAACGCGAGGGAAGAAGAGAGAACGCGTTCCCCAAAACGCTCTCTGGAGGAGGATTGTCCCGTGTCCCGTCTCTCACCCCACAGCTCACAAGACCCGACTCCGTCGCACTCTACCAAAGCAGCACCAGAGAAACCTCAGGCCCCTTGTGCTCAATAAAGATTTCCAAGGAGTTCAGAGCTGCTCAGACAACATCAGTGGGAACCGCGCCAGGACCTCGACAGTGCTTTCTGCATTACTACCTCAGTGCTGGCTCTAGCTGGTGCATAAGGCTACACAATATAAATAAGTATACTTAATGCCACACATTGTATTTTAAGAGCGTAGTCCTCACCAAGAAAGGGCATCGTATTGTGAGATGTTTTGTGAACTAAACCCTGCCGTTATTCCTGAATATACCTTCCAGTGAAGGCGTGAAATTAGCTCCTGGGGAAGCGAAACGATCGAGGTAACTGGAGCTCTTCCAGTTTGGGTTTGCGGAGGCTTTGGGGGGGACCGGGGCTCTCTCAAGGGACAGGCTGTCTCAGCGCAGCTCGAGGTCTTGCGCTTTGCTTGAGAATAGCTATAAAAAATTGTACTTACTAGCTGAGAAGAGCTTGATTGCTAATGAGAGGGGACAAAAGCACGCGGCTGCCAAAGCCAAGGCAGAGGCAGGCAGAGCTGGGAGGAGCCGGTCCGGGGGCGAGCGGTGCTGCTCTCCCAGAGGTTTGCTGTTCTGCTGCCGGGGAGGATGATGCCTGTGGCTCAGGATGCATTAAGGCCACTGCGACTTCAAAGGGAAAAACACACCCCACCACCAAACACTCATTAAATTTTACTTCTGCTTCTTTAAAGGAAATCTATTATTTATTTCTGTTCAGATATATTTAATAATTAGCATGAAAGAGAAATCTAGCAGCAGATGGGGACATTCCTGGGGAAAATTTCAGTGCTGAATATTTCATTATGTACAAATGTAACTTTCAGCCCTTTGCTTCAGACAGAATGTGGTTTGCAGACAATGTGGGAGGCTGCAATTTTTTTTTAGAAAATATGCTATTTGTTTAACAAATAAATTGTACTTTATTAAAAACACAAGTTTTTAAGTAGTCCTGAGGAGTATGTTAAAATTGATGTTAACATCTTAACGTTTTACTCCAGATGAAAACAGATCACTCCTGCAAATGAAAATGACGCTAATCCCTTGATAATGTAGACAAAATCCTGAGTATAGCTGCAAGTAGGTTTGCCCATGACAGCAGTACTTTCTCCTCTCATGAAATCCCAGGGATTTCAGAAGAGTCGGCAATTCTGCTAATTTTAAACACRAAGCTCATAATATTTTGCATTCAGATTAAGACCCCAGGTGGGGGTGTTCTCTACTCAAGGGCCAACCTCATCATTCCTTAACAGAAAATACAATTCTAGTAGTTTTTATTAGAGGAAGGTAGACCTTGCATGATCAAATCTCGGTAAAGATGGAAGAACGGTCCCCGAACTTATAAAGTACCAGTCCGTTGCTTCAGAGTTACTGGGAGAGGGTAGGAAAAGGCAGCTCGGCTTCCTGYGTGCTCCCTGGGATGGCTTTTTGCGTTTAACTGAGTCTGGAGTGATGATGAAATTCCCGGTGATAATTGTGATTTTACAGAAAAGAAAGGGAGACGTCTGCAGCGATGCTCGTCCTGCCGCTTTTTCAAGGCCAGCGGGGCATGCGAGCTGTGCCTGGCTTCAGACAGGACCACAGATTACTGCACTTAATTAGTTTCTATCCCAAGGGAAGAAAATTGAAAAGTCTCATTCTTGCTTTTGTTGCTTTGGGTGAATCATTCCCTTGCTCAAATTGTCAACTGTCAGATCGTAATCAGAAAATGATAATGTGCCTGCCTGGCAGCAGCTCTGCAGAGCTGTTTGTGGGACAAATGCTGACGACTTCTCGCTCCTGTTCGGACACGGGTTCCCTTTGTCACTGGAGAGCGTGCACTGGAGTGCACCGGACGGCACGGCGGACGAGGCTGGAAACCTGCTCCAGGCTCGCCCACCCCAGCAGCACGTTAGCACGCCCACCATGGGCCTAAAACACCCACTGAAAATCAGTCAAAGTTTGATCAGTTCTCTAGTGTACTTTTTCATGAAAATGCGTGCTTTCCCCTTCAAAATTTAACAGACTTTCCTCCCTCCCTTGTATTATTAAAAATCCCCCCAAATTTGAATTTTTAAAAGTCAAATTCTATCTTAGTGTTGTAGATACACTTTGCCAAAACCACTGATGGTCTGTAACTGCAAAGGGTACGAGCGCTCCCCAGGCGCCCCGAGCCCTCCCGGGAGGTGCTGGGAGAGGAGAAGGGGTCCCGGGTATTCCCATGGGAAGCGGCTGGCGCTGGGAGCGGCACTAACGGCGTTACCCGCTCCCAGGCTGCAGACAGGCTCTCTGGACGGCACCGTCCCGTTCCCCACCGTGCGGCAACGCCGGCGAGCCTGCCCGGCGCACACCACCACCGCGCTCCTGCCGCTGCCAGCTGGGGATGAATTAGTGCCCTCAGCATTGAGAACATCCTAGAAATGAATAGCGTGGTAGTACATTGTAAAGTTGTATCCTGATATTAGATGCTTTGTGTGTGCAGCACACCAGGCTGCCCCATATATATTGGGTAATAAATGCCCCTTTGGTAGGAGGAGACAGTATTTAATTGCAAAAGTAAAAAATAATAACGGGGGAAAGTGCTATCTCAGCTTGCTGCATAAACAGCTAAAATAAGCAACATGCAGGCATATCATTTGGAACACAGATTAATAATTTCTGTTCTGAATAGTGGTAGCTAGCCTGATTTATTGTGTGATGGTATTATGGTCCCAGACTTTATTGTCCTTTAAATTATACTGCAGTCTATACAGGAGGCAGACAGGGATCTAAATCAAGTATTATTGCCTGTAAATTTGGAAACAAATAGTAGTTTTCCCCCCTTTAAATCACTGAGTTTCTGTGTTTTATAAGGTGAACATTACGACTTTTTATGTGACCGAAGTTTTTGTTTCCCTGCCTCGCTTTTTCCAGCCCACGGAGTCCACCTCCGCTTGCTCCCCCCGTCCCCGGCAGCTTTGCAGCCGCTGCAGCTCTGCAACTGCCTCCATTTTCCTGTGTGGCGAGAGGGGCCAAGGAGTTCTGCTCTTTTAGGATTTCTGCAAAAAGGAGACGCTTTTTATCTGACTCAAAGCCACACAGCTACCTCTGGACAGCCAGAGTCTGATGTTCACTGCGGCTGCCTTCCTGCACGCAGGCGGCTGGGAAGCAACCTTTGCACACGTGTGTATTAATGTTAATTTTGCATAAAGCAGCCACTGCCTGCACCACTGGGAAAGCCCTTTCCCCACTGGCAGGATGGAAATCCTGGGCTCCAGGTGCTCGGGGATGGATACAGCCCCGCGGCGGCACAGGGGCACGCAGCCCCGCAGGAGCACCCGATGGGGCAGGGGGACACGGGCACCATCTCCCTCCCGGCCTCATGGACAGGAGAGCAATCGATACTGCCGGGGGGGACTGAATGAGGGCTTAGAAACCTTCTAAGCTGGTCTTTATTCCTCACCTCTTCTGAGGGAAGGGACAGCTGCTGATCCTTCAGCCGCTTTCTATAAGGGGCCGGTGACTTTTCTGCTGTCTGTGAGGTCCCCTGTTCAGCAGGTAATTGAAAAGATGATGAGAGGAGCTGTCATTCTCCCTGTCAGCTCTGCTCGCCTGGCTGCTGAATTGCAATTCATTTACAGGCACAAGCGTGCTGTTTATGTTTTTGTCATCTTATACCTGAGTGTCTGGATCAGACTCTTTATTTTTGTCTTGCCCTTTGTACTGCTCGGTGTATTTGCAGTCTCCCTGTCTGTTTGCTGCTTTGATTACACCACGCGCGCAGCTCGCTCCCGCTGCCGCCTGTGCCGGGAGCACGGAGCAGAGGGAGGGATGGCTCCACGAGCAGCCGAGACCACCTGTGGCAGAGCTGTGCTCGGCACGTCTCGCTACAACAGAGACGCTCCCGACTCGCGGGGCAGCGCTCCTGCCAGCGCGGGGACAGGGACGCCGAGGAGGCTCTAACATCAAAAGGGCCCTATCGCAAGAGGGGCTTTATAAACACAGGGCAAAAGGCGGTCTTGGCCGTGAAGAGCTTCTGATGTAAATAGCTGAGAAAAAGGGGAAGGAAAGGCCGGGTGGGAGCCTCACGATGCAGATGGAGGAAAGTGGCTGGAGCGTGGTTACAGAAGGACAGCACGTGGCACGTTACAAAGTTAGACCTGGAGAACGGGTGCAAGAATCCACCCCTGCTTTCAGACTTCCCTACACGCAGTATTTCAGCTGTCAGCTCAGCACAGAAGGAAGCGGGCAGATCCACTCCTTACCAACCCAGGGACTGAGAAGGTGTCACTTTGGTCCTCTGCTCCGTCCTGCATGGCATAAGCCTTGGACAGTGGGTTACTGAGAACAGGCAGGGCAGTGACAACGGGAGTCCCCAGCCTGCGGTAGGAGATACGGACAGGAGGATTCATAGCATTGTTGTACACCAGTTGATGGTTGTGATGTTGCTTTGCAGACCCTGTGATGTATTAGCCTAGCCTCCTCTCGCACAAGAAGAAAAATGGGGTAGGCAAAATGTTTCTGTATTTGTAGGCTTAGAACAAATCACTTTTATGTTAACAGAGCCACTGTAACCATTAGGGAATCCTGGTAGTGTTAAAGAGCTGCAAAAAGAAACCTTCCCCTGAGCTCATGTGAAACCTCAGTGGAGATGCTGGGTTTGACCGCAGGCTGTCCGGAGCGGGGATGCTGGCTGGGGGAGCTGCGGACCCCGCGGCCATCCTGCAACTGCCAGGCACCAGCACTTCTGGTACCAGAGACGAAGGGGAGACTCAACAAGCTGAGCAAGAAACGGGGTGGCACAATAGTTTGTTTGCTTACCGTCTGAGCTGGGCCATATTGCAGATCTGATATCTGCTCTCCCAGTCTATCAATACCGTGTTTGCCAAACAGCTCTTGGCAGAGCCGTCAGACACAGCCCTGCCAAACTCCTCCTTGGCACACGGGAGTAATCGCACTGTGGTGGCAAGTGAAGACATCCCTGTGCGGGGAAGGGGAGGGAGGAAGGAGGGACAGGACTCCTGCGCTAGATGCCTCGGGCCCGATCCTTTGCTCCCTGCCCCTGGTGCGAAGCCGCCCAGGGTCGGGGGCTGCGGAGGGGCTGCAGAGGGAGGAAAATAAATCTCTGTGCATTATACGCTTCCTTTCCCAGTGCACTGGTTTCAATCTAACAAAAAGCTTTCTAGTAATGCTGTCTCCTATTCAACATAGTATAAACCAAAGCCTTACATGTAAATAAACACAAGAAAAGACTTATACTATTACATATGCACGTTGTAGTCGAGCAAAAGCCTGGGTTACATGCAGCACGGCCTTTAACTGCAACAAGCAAGCTAAAATCCCGATCAAAAACCCTTTCCTGATCAAGCGCACAGTGCCCTCACAGCGGAGAAACAACTATGTTACCTTAATACTTAAAGTTCCTGAGGCTCCTCCTAGTATGCATTACTCCTCCCATGCTTTCAGGCAATTCAGCTTTCAGCAGCTTTCTAGCCTGTGCTGTGCATTAGCAGAGGAGAAGCCCCAGCACAGCTGAGCAGCACGCGGAGGCAGTACAGGCAGTCGACCTGCTGGTCTGCTGTGCGCTGAAGTAGAGATTTGTACTTGAGATGCAAAAAAGGAGTAAGATACCGCCTTTCCGAGGTATAAGTGTCCTATGCTGCCCTTGCACAGGTAAAAATGACGATAAGAGGCCCCAAGCCTTGGTCAACTGACTGTGTTTCTCCTACCCTCCTCTTCTGCTTCTTTGTTCAGGCACTCAGAGCTATGACACAGACACTATCAAGACTGAACTTAAGATGACTGAGCTGAGTTTTGAGCCCCTGCTTTTTGAGTGGGTTCATAAATTAAGCATTGCATGATTTTTTTTTTTTCTTTTGTGATCTATAAAAAGCCGAGTGAACAGTGCTCCAGCAGGGCATCAACACCAGAATGTCACCATTGTGAGAGCAATTTCCCTCTGGCTCCTATTTTTAAGCAACCTCCTGGAGTCCCTCCTGCCCACGTTCTGGTGAAAGCACTCCAATGCTTAACAGGCTTGACATTTTCGTTTCTGTTTTCCTTGAAATCCCTAACATCACCTCATTGAGCATTACAGCTTGTTTGCATCCTATTGCCTGCGAATAAACATCACAAGCCCTAACACCAGAAACACAAGGCAGTGAGGCAGTGACAGAGATGCCCTGATTAAGTGAATGACTGCAGATTAGCTGCTGCAGACCCCCCCATCTTTGAGCTGTGCTCTCCTCATGGTCCCTTCTGTAGACGATTTGCTTTCTGGATAATGGCTTCTGGCATGTAGCGCAAGAGGCATGTTTTTATTTCATGAGCACCACAGAGGCTGCTGCCCAGACTCCTGTGCTCCATTTTGCCGGTAGCGCAACTTTGCACTTTCCCTCCATCAGCTGCTGCTGCAAGTGCATTACAGACTCTGCGCTATTTAGTGTTACCCCTCAGCATCCCACTCATCTGGTACAGGCAGCTGGGGAGCGAAACACAGCCTCCTTCGAGTCAGCGTTGCCCTTGACTGTATGACAGTGCTGCTGTGTCAGTAGATGGAGCTCATTCCAACCAGCTTCACTGCTGGGAGCTCTCTGACTAAAGAGCTGTTGTTGGGAGCACTGTCCTGTTATTAATACCCCATATATCTATATATTCAGACATTAGCAACGTGCTCCTTGCAACTCTTCTCAGTTCTTGTCCCACAACTCTGAAACATCATCTTCCATAAACCCGGGTCTCTTGATGTAACAGACCCTCTCTGCGGGGCAAGGGGAAGCAGCAGGGCGAGAGCACGGCTGCTCCGTGCAGCTGCAACGGCTTCTGCTGAACGCAGCTGGAGATCCATGCCGCAGCCGCCAGCCGCAGCGCTGCTCCCGTGCCTTCCCGACCCGCGCTGAGCCAGGTTCAACACCTGCCTCCAAAGGGACTCCCAGGAGCAGGGGGAAGAAACAGCACCCACATGGCTTTGCTGCCTTCAGACCTGCACCTCTTACTCCAGCCCTTATCTCCTCCGTAAAGCCTGTTCCGCTTCCCACTCCACCCTTGGTTTCAACAAATCCATCACAGACAAAGCAAGGCCTACAAAGTCCCCACCAATCTAGAAGCTCTTCCAAGTCCCATCGGGTTTTCAAAGGCTAATGCACTGGACATCACATGAACCTTGTGTCCCTTTCATTGCATAGCAACTAATCCTGCCAAAATTATTATGACAATCGTCATAATTTCAGTGCTGTGGGTTTCTCCCCTGAAGCGACAGCACAGCAAAAGAGTGACAGACCGTGGTATGTTGCCAGGGACATGTCAGTGTCCCCTTCACAGGACATATGTTCTGTGTGCTAACACATTTGAGGGATTCATTCACCTTTGATCTCTGGTTTTTTAAGCTTCTCACCTCATGAGCAGAGATTCAAAACTGGGTATTAGGCCAGCCATTGCCTAGATGACATACTGCTCTCAGCACAGGAGCTTTATACGTGAGCAGCTCCAGCAGAGATGGCACCTATATGGTTGTACTCACTTTTTCTTTCCTTTACCGGGGGGCCCAAAGCATCGCAGGGTTCAAAGAACCCCTGGCAATACGGCAGCATGCTATCATCTCTGGGAGCATGATTATAGCCAGTACTGAAAATTGCACAAAATACCTCCCCAATGATGAAGATTGCAGGGAGGCTGGGAAAATTACCTTTTTCATTATATCTTAAAAATACTGCAATCTCAGCCTGTGCCTGAGATTCTAGGAACTGGTGCGTTATTCAGAACAGCACTGCTGGAGTGGGCTTGCAGAGAGCAAAGAAAATGGAGCCTTCTTTTAGCCAGGTACATCAGGACCCCCACGACCGCTGGTTTTAAATCCCAGCACTTTGAATTTACCATGGTTGTTGAAAAGCTTTCTGCAGCTCCCACTAAACAGCAGGAAAGGCTGTAGATATCCTGGAGGACATTTAAAAGAGGAGAAATTGGACCCCAACAGATGCTTTTGCAGGATCTCAGAGGGTGCTTCGCAGCCCTCCACTAACCCAGGACCGGGTCTGGAGAGGACCTGGGAAACAGGATCCCACTGGAGCCAGCGCAGGGAAGCGTCTCGCTGCAGGCTGTGCCGGCGGCTGCTCACCGGGTGCGGGTCCCCTCCTGGGCTGCAGAGTGGTGGGAATCATGCAGCAGTTCAATCAGCAGTGCAGATGAAAGCACCAATAATTCCCATTAGCAAAAACTGGCTTATGTTAAGTGGCAGGAGGACATATGCTGAGGTGGGAGTGCTGCGGTTGCCAGCTGATGCTCTGCGCACCATCCTTGTTTTAAGTCGGGATCTGCCAGCAGCTCTGCCAGCCGCCTCCTCCCCATCCGCAGAGCCCGCGCCGCAGGGCTGCCTGCTCCGTGGCGACGGGGCAAACGCACTCTGCAGACTTCATCCCAGGCACATGCAGAACTTGGAGACAGGCTGGTCAGACACCGCGAGGGTGGGCATGGGCTGGCTTGGCTCAATTCCTATCTGACTAAAGGGAAAACCTGTTCAGAAGTATCTGGATAAGGTGCTTCAGAGACCCAGAAGCAGCTACTTCTTTGTGTCAACCAAGGAGCATCTTTCTACTCCTCTGAGCTGTATCTGGGCTCTGTAGTGAAGGACAAGTACACCAGGAAAAGACCTTGCCCAAAAGGAGTTGAAAACCCCCTTCATTGCAGTGCAGCATTTAGGATTCTGTCAATTTAAAATATAGCTGTGTCACAGCTGATGCTCCGAGGTGTTTGAGATGCAACACACCGAGTCATTTAATCCTTCTAAGTAACTTTCTGGTTCTGGGCACCTGCTTACACAGCGCTGGCACCAGAGTCCCGGYCAGCAGCTCCTGGGAAGCCCTCACGAGGAGGGCACTGCGACCAGGCAGCCCCGGAGAATTTACCAGAATATAGAGATACATTTTCTTTGGCAAATCGGAGAAGAAGATAGCTTTGGCTAGGAGCCCATCCCTGTTTATTGCTGAACTGAAGCCAGCAATAAAATTAAAAGCCAGAAACAAAACACAAAAAGCATAAAGGAAAAATATGAAATTGGTAACAAAAGATAAATTAGAAGTTATGCAAAGTAGAAAATTTATAAGAAAACCTAAAGACATCCTGGTAAAATATCCCTGGTTAGCAAGGTAGAGGAGAATAGGTGAAATCCTAAAAAATGCTAATAAATCAATAGGACATTATTAGATGAATATGATATAATTGTTGCTAACAGTGCAAAAGTAAAACACAGAAAGGATTAATGCATATTTTCTGATCTTTACATGAAAAGAGGAGTGATATCTAGTATCACTGAGGGATGCTGAAGTGTATTTCTTTCCCTTGGTAACCAAGGGGGAGCCCAGACTGCGGTTGTAAGGAGATTCTCAAAACCCAGGAAAGCTTCCCCAAGGCTCCCAGCGCTGGCCGAGCATAGCGCTGGGTAATCCCGGGCTGATTTTAACAAAATGTGTAAGAGCCGGGAAGTTCCAGAAGTCGGGGAGACAGCAGCGTTAAAGAGAGGAAAGCAGGATGAACCAGTTAATGTAAGCTTGGCAGAGCTGACAGGAAAGTCAATTAATGAAGCATTCAGAAGTAGTACTAATGTAATGTCTCTCAACACATTTTCTTGGAAAACAGTTGTCAAATAAATCTGACTTCATTCTTTGATGAGGTTTGGGATTCAGGTGATACAGCCCTCTCTCTTACTCAGTGTTGGATTTCAGCGTTAGTGTGAATGGGGGCAGAGCTGTGTGGAGCCGAGAGGAGACGACTGGCATAAATTAATACAAGAAGCCATTTGGGAGGATGGTGAAAAGGCACAGAAGCTGGTAAGGTGCATCTGGAGGGGCCTGCATGGCACAGGTCATGGGTATTAAGGTGGAGTTTGGCATTTCTTGCTTTCCTGTCAAATTTTAGGGGGGGAAAAAACATCACTATAAGACTAACTCTGAAGCCTCCCTAGAAACGATATCACCTTGGAGGACTATGTGTTACGAGTGGAGAGTTCGCACAATTCTAAGAGCAAGGGATGAAGGTGTCTATTTTTTACAGTGGGTATCTGAAAACGTCAACACCACCATGCTTTTGGACACCAGAATCAGAAATTTGATTCTGGAAGAAAAGGGACTCAAGGGCTATTTCTTCTTCTTTATTTGGTTTAATCATTCTTCCCCCCACCCCCGCCCCAACCCTTCCTGTCACTGGGAAGTAACATATCCTACACATTCCTGAACCAAGAACTCTAAACAATGTGCCGTCTTTAGCTAACTGTGAATAAAACAGAAGCCAGCACATTTTTAAAGCAGTTAGTGCTTCTGCTATAACGAGAAGTTTATATGAAGTACACTAGTGTGGCACAGCTGCTCAGGTTACTACCATCGCTCCATACATACTTCCTCTGCCTGGATCAATTTTTTGTGTCATTTTTATCATCCAGTGAATCTTATTTCTTGAAACAGTATAATAGTAGGGTGCTAAATAATTTCATTAGGGGAGGTAAGAACAGATGCATCTTGTTTTTGAAAACATTATTTCCAATTGAATCAGTCAGGGGAATTCACTCTCAGATAGTCTGTGCTATAGGGACACTTAATAATAAAGGTTCCTCCTCTTTACTTGCTTTTCTAGGGCACAAATCTAATATATGACTTCCAAACTCCAGTCCCTATTAAATTTGCACGGACTTTTTTCCTGCCTATCAAAAGCAACAAAAGTGGCCCCAGACTCAGGTGATTCATGGCTATTTGGAGGAGCCAAAAATTGCTCCCCTAAGCCAGTTGTTCCCAGACACTAAGAAACCACCAGTTGTGCTCAGGGATAACTGCAGATCTGCACATCATTTAAAGTACTTCGATGTGGTTTATAAAAGTCAAGCTCTTTCAGACCAAGGGCAAGAAACACAGGGGATGATTGCTGCAAGACCTCCCGAGGGATGAGGATGCAGGAATGATCAGACAGCAACTGGTGGCTCCAAGGGGCTCTGCAAAGTACCCAACCGCACTCCTGCAYGGGCAAGGCCACTGCCACGGCCACGGGCAGCACGAGTGCTCTGACTGCGACTGACCGATACTGGGAGAGCTAATCCCATGCACAGGTAGCAGCAATGCCTGGAACACACTGAGACATGAGCAAGGTTTCCAAAGCACCTCAGAGTTTTATCTGTGCAACCCTTTGTTCATCCCCACCTCACCTGCCCTTTCCTCCTCCTTGCTCACTGCATCCCACTTGCATAAGAGATACAAAGCATCTCAGGGCATGACCTTGTCTAACAAGGTGCCCTGCTGAGTGTCTGAAGCACACTTTAAAACGATGAATATAAATGCAATCATAAAGATGCACTAATGCAGAAAAAAAGAATAGCAAGTATACACAACCCAGCTGAGAGGTAAGGGCCAGGCTGACCCGAGGTGTAAGTGATCTGCTTCCCCATGGTCACCGGCCTTTCTCTCAGCACCGATAAAACCAGCTTGTAACACAGGCTTAGAGATCTGCAAGATGAAAGATGGGAGGAAGATTGACAGGTTATTGATTGAAGGCTGGATTCGGGCTGTGCGTATGTGATGCATGAACAAAGCAACACATTAAAAATTAATAATAATAGCAAAGTCTCAGCTACTGGGAGACATCGTCCTCTTTTGCTGTCTGCTTATCAGGTTCCTGACCGCAGAACAGCTTCTGCACCAGTTCTTTATTCGAACGTGCATTACGCTCACGGCTGGGCAGAGCTGAGCAGCGCCTGCTGCTGCTGTTCACCACACTTCCCATTTGACTTTTGCTTTTTGGGACCAATCTTAGTCCTTATGGGGCAAAGTGGTTTCTCCTCCTGTCAGAATTAACTAAATATCGTCCCCTTGGCGAAATGCCCAAGTGAAAAAGCACGTATCAGACTGATATGCATAAAAAGCTTTTTCTGGCTGGGTTTCTGAAGACACTGCATTTGAAGTCTGCGTCTCCTATCAGTCCCGTGGCAGTCGAATACCTGTGATTACGTACTCTCATTAGATTTTGGTGTTAATTGAAAACGCTGTTGAAAGCCATGGGTAGTGTTGTTGTGCTGTAGCCTAAGTGACCTCAGCGAGGTCTGAAAAAAGGAGCTTTTTCCTTTGAAGAACTCAGGGAAGAGATGTCTGTCACCAAGATGCTTAGAAAATTTGCTCTATTACTATTTCAGAAGCAGAACCAACCTAGATTTGGCATCATCAGCAGAGAACGTCTGGCCTAGGTCAATATTTCTTGCGTGGGCTTTTTCCATTCAGATAGGCTCTTCTGCACATGCCTCTCCGGGCACCGTGCACCACAGCAAAAACATTTGTCATCACTACACAGCATCAGAACTTTCAGGCAGCAATTATTATTGTCTTTCCATTAAAGCCCACTGAAAATGCAGGTGCTCAGAAAGGTCTTGGTTATTTGCAGCCTCGCTGGCTGCCTGCCCCAGCCGAGGAAGAGCCAGCACGGGGCAGCACTGCCGTCTGCCCGGGGGCTCCCGGTATTTGGGAGAGGCACCGCGCAGCTGCCTCAGTTCAGGATAAGCTCTGACGAGAGTTGAAAGGACTTCAGAACGGAGATGTCCTCCCGCATCTCTCTGGCTGAAGAGCTGAAGCAAGCCAAGCTTGCTGAGAGTCAGTCATTCAAGGCTGGGTTTTACCCTTTCAAGCACCTGCATTTCCTTCTTATTTAGTGGCATACATACACAAAGTACTTGACTAAGTCAGACACAGGGTTTCATGCAGAAATCAAGTAAAAGCTGTCATATAATTTTGCTCTGATGGGAAGCAAATACAGAGTAATTTGGGCTGAGCTTTCCTTTAAGTTTCTTCAGAAATGAAACCTGAAATGACAAGGAGCATGAGGAAAATTGCTCCTATGTATCCCTGGGAGCTGAAAATTGCTGAGTATTGCAGAGCTTCACCAAATCCCCTTATTCGGGACACACTCTTGCAATATTGGTAGACAGAACAGGGCTAAGATTTGAAAATGTCACAAACAGCACGATGAACAGGCAGGGGTTCTTTTCTATCCAACATGTGCATAACAGCTATGGCAGGCATAATATTTCAAAATATTCCCTATGTAAAATTGATTTTTTTAATGAATCTGCTTGCCATGTATACACCGTGTCTGCAAATAGACAAGGGACAGCATTTTACAGATAAGAGTGTTTGACGCAAGCTAATTTTATCATCATGTGAGCTCATATATTCACAGAAGACCTGTATTTGAGCAAATTAAGTCTATATAGGTTCCAGAAGTACCTATTTGGTCATCCAGTAGAGCAGAGAACATGCATTGGGCAACTTCCTAAGAGTTCAGCCTTCTATACTTTGCAAGGTGGCATGATCAGTGATTAACGACCATTATTTCAGCATATTTTCATATTGTCTAGAAGAAAACTACCAGACTCTGAGCCAGGGGTCAGCTCCAGCACAACAAAGTTTCTCCTTTCTTGAGATGAACCCCTGAGCATCAGCAAGGGAAGGCTGTGCTATATTTATATATGCTTTCTTTAGATCACGGTTGTGGTGGGATCTGGTTTTCTGATAGGGTTGGGAAACAAAGCTCTTCTGGCCTTGGGTCACTGCTAAATACACTGTCCTGTGGGAGAAGGTCACGCTAACAGACAAGATACAAAATGCATCCGTCAGGCATTTTAAAGGGCACACTTTAAAAATTAAGATACAAGAGTGTCTGCAAATCTAAAATACCATGTACATGTCAGTGGATTTAGAGAACAGGCTCAATAAACAATGGAGCATCTGTTTGCAAAAAGCAGACAAAGCCAATGATCAGGCCTGTGCTTATTTTTATATCATAATTCACTGCTGGAGCGTGAGTGTCTGTGGCTTGGCTCCTGATAAGCAGCAGACAGACAGAAACGTGGTCACCAGCTGGTGCTGCTGGCACCGCTGCCTGCATTGCAGCAGGGCTGGAGCCYAGGCAGGATGGAGCAGGACAGGAGCTGCCGAAGAGCACGGAGAAAAAAGACAGCAATTCTGTTAGAGAGGAAGGAAGGGGTAGGCAGCTGAGTCACGTTCCTGGTGCACAAATGTAGTAGCAATCACCTCATTGCTGTGACAGTCCAAGGGGAGGTGTTGTACCCTCACGGTGCGATGGGGCCGACTGTGCCTTGCTCTGAGCTGTGTGACCTGTGCCGGGTGCAGGGCCCCTCTGCGCTGAGAGCTGGTATTCGGAAGGACACGAGAGACTCAAGAGCTGCAGGAACAAAGTATTGGCAAAGAGAAGAAAAACGACCCAAATATAAGTGACAAGTGGTGTTCGAATAGGAAACAGTGTCTTGCTGAACTCTGCACATAAAATGAGTAGAGAGAGTGGAAAATGTCTGAAGCAATTTGAGGAAGTTTATTGAATCCCCACAGGGAGCTCCAGATGGTTTCTGTGGCTAGCGTGGCTTTTGTTGCTCATGCAAAAGCTGCCCCGAGTTTTCAGGAGCATTTGCGATAACAATGGTGTTTGCTTTTCTCTTCCCTCCCTCCACAGACGCGTGGATGTTCTCTTTCCTCACTGAAGCACTACCGGGGCACCCTGCCCTCCTCCCCGGTGCCGACCCCAGCGTCGGCCGAGAGGGAAGTGTCCTCCCTGTGCAGCACATCAGTGTTTCTCCCCCTTCTCCATGTTCTTTGGGAGTTAGAGACTCATCCTCAGATCTGCACTTCTGTTTTATATGATGCTTAAAGATGTCTTTGAGGCCTCTATAATTAGACAATCCGTTGTCATTGAGCTGTGGGCTGTTTCATTAGGTTTGTAGCCACATTAATGCTACGACATAGCATTTCCTCTGGGGGATGAGAGCCACAGGGCTGCTCCTGACTCCTGCTACCCTTCCTCTGCTGACACCAGTACAGGTAGAAGCCTCCAGCCTGTCCCCAGTCTCCAGTTGCATCCCCCAGTAGTTCAAAAGTGTCAGGTTTAAATCATGTCTACAAGATTCCCACACCATCCTGTCACATACAGTACAGCCATCCCCTGTAAACCCCACGCAAAGGCACAGTACATGCGAGACCACCTCTTCCCTGGGCTCTGTTTTTCACAGTCTCTCAACCTCAGGTTGGAGCACCAGAGCCAGACATTTAACTGGTATAAAGCAAATGAATCAAAGTCCAGGGGAAGCAGCAGCTCTGGAGCAGCTTGTGACTTTGCAGACTGTCTCAGAGGCAAAGAGAAGTCTTTAATCAATTGTACGTGCAAGCTATTATTTTCTTGCAGTTTCCAGTAGTCTTCTTCCCCCCCCAGATATGCTGTGCTCTCATGGTATTCTACCTAAAGTAGGAAGAAAAGTATTTGAGGTTTTCTTTTTTTAGTCGTGCATCTTTAATTGGACTATAAATTCCACTTTGTTGTGTTCTAGAATGTTATTTTTATTTTCCAATAGAACTGTCTCTTCTTTGATGAGGGCAGAGATTTATTACCCAATTTCCAGCTTTATGTTTCCCTTTTGGTCTGTTGATTTAGCTGTTTCCTAGTTATACAGACAACCCCTTTTCCCCATCTTTTTATAGTTGAATTTCCTCAAGCCCTTATTTCTGCACTACTCATTAATACCCACTTCTTTTACCAGTCTCCTCAGGATTCATCCTGGATCCATCCATAGACCTACATTTCCACTTTATATCTTCTTGAGGATGTCTTTGAGCCATAATTAGACAATATATTGTCATTGAGCTGTGTGATGTTACGATGATTTTATGGCCATGTTTATGCTCTGGCCCCCCTGCACAATGCCTGCACAGAAATACTGAAAGGACATCTTACGTGTTTATTTTTATATGCCCATGGAGAACATAACACCACGACCTTCAATCCAGCTTGTGGTTATTAATCAGTAGATAAAGCCACAGCCACTTACTAGAGGACCTGTTAGAAGTCTGCAATATTCAGTGGTGTTTTAACTAAGTTTATGTAATGGGAGGAAAATGGAGCCACAGTTAATTTAAGCACAAATACCTTGTAACCTGGTAATTAAACCAACTCCCTAGTGCTCTGCCTTAAAATGCCTCCTCATTAATCGGTGCAGGCAGCACACGGGCAGCGGTGACACGAGTAGGACAAAGCTGTGCTGTGGTGGAGGGGTGTCCTGGCTTGGTCAATCCCACCCCAGGCTGCAGAGCAGGCGCCCAGCAGATGTTCATGGAGACCTTGAGTATTTGCTCCGTCCACCTGCTGAGCTGAACTGCCCGAGTGGAGCTTTGCCTTGGTCCGAAAGAGCTGGGGTGAAACACAACCTAAGGCAGCTTCTCCCCAGATGGCAAAGCCCAGGAGATGCTGTGTTGGCCATGTTGCAGCTGAAATACAGACCAGGGCTGGCTCCCGTTTGGTGGGGGAACTTCAAGAGGGCAGTTCAGGGCTGGTGGAGATCCTGACTCTCCTGACTGTAGATAAATACTTGCATCCTTTTTCCATGGTCAGGGAAGAAGGGCTCCGACTGAGATACCCGGGGTCACGTGGACTTCAGCAGAACTCCCAGTGCTACTTCTCAACAGACCTTCTCCCTGCAGAAACCTCTCATCCTTCTGGGAGGACTGGGCCCAGAGAGCAGGGAGGAGATGTTCAGAGGAGCACACAGACTGACAGGAGCAACCAGAGCGAGAACGGGGCGTCTTCAGGCCTCTCGTGGCATTCGCTCCTGCTGCGCCATGCCTGGCAGAGCACCTGGGGAGCAGGGGACACGCAGGGGCTGGTCTGCCGGAGCCGCTCTGCAAGGTACCGGACAAACAGATCAAGCGTGGGTGGATCCAGAGGTGGAACCAGCATCTCCAAGACCAGACTGAAGAGATCCATAGGCACCACCAGAGCAAAGCACTTGTCCTGCCAGGAGCTGCAAAGCCTGCAACCGCTGTTCTCCTTCCTGCCACCCGACTTCCCAGAGATAATCGGGTGCTTTGCAGGCACAGAAACATGGACAAACTCCACATGGATGCACCCGGGGACACACCAAAGGGATTATACCCATCACAGTGGTGTTCAGCTTTGAAACAAGTTGGGTTTTAAATACCAGCCTCTCTGCATTGGCTATGGGACTCAGTTTGCTGACCTTTCTGCACACACTTGCCGTATTTGTTTAAGGAAAGCCTTTTTTGCTTCTAACCTGAAGAAACAACCATCATCCTTCGACATTATTTCAGTCTATTTATACAAAGTGTATCTCAGTGCAGACTTCAAAGGTCACAGGAAAACTCTGGGAGTTAATTGGCCCCATCGTTTCTAATACTGCTTTTGACATCGGGAAGATTCCTTGTCATTAAACCAGGGAAAGGCTTAGTTATTAGTATCTGATGCTACTTTAAAAAAGGAAAGTTTGCAGAAAGAGATTCAGCACATGTAGCTCTTCAGCACAGCTAAGGTGCCTTTCCCCCCCCCCTCCTCTCCTGTGGAAAAGGCTGCATTATTTCTAATTGTGCCGGGTGAGCATCAAGAGGATGAGAGAAGTTAAGAAAGGCATTTGTGTTTATCCCTTCAGCTCCGTAGGCAACCCCCATATGTTCTCCCTGTGAGCTTTAACTTATGTTCCTCCTGCAGAAATAGATTTATGTTAGATACATAGATTTCTGTGTATTTGTTTCAGCACTTAACAAGCAAGGATTATTTGAAGAACGCTTAAGGAAAAAAATAAGTTTCTTATGTTCATGCAATATACTCTATAAGAATGTTTCAGATTTGCTAGCAAGATATATTTGAAAGAGATCAAAAATACATGCTTGTATGAGTTCTGGAAGGGGAAGCTGAAAATAGCATTATTAACAGTAAAATCTGCATAGAAGGAAAAAGCAACAGCTAAGCACACACATGGCTGCACACGTGTCCGTACCACATTCTCAGCTATCACCATAACTGCCCCACCCCGACGCAGCAGAGCTGGGCCACCAGCCGACGGGACACGTCCTCGCGGCCCCCAGCAGAGCAGCCGCCCAGGGACACGCGTGAAACGGGAGCTGATGCATCCTCGGCAGCCAAAGCCGGCTGCCCCGGCAGCTCACAAACCGCTGTGCCGACTGTGCTAGCAAGGTGATCCTCAAAATGAGAGTGCTGGTGAGCCATCCCTTCATTAAGGGATAAGGAAAATAAGGACTGGGTTATCTCTGCTGCCCAATCCAATATGTTCATCCTTCCATTGGATTCTATTGACCAGCTTCAATTGCCAAAGAGATTAACCTGGCTGCTCCTAGGATTTGTGTTTGGATTACTCTACAGAAGGAAATAAATAGTTGTACGCTTGCTTAGGTGAGGGAAAATAGAAAGACCAAACTTACATTTCAAACCCATTCACTTGTTTTAGCAACACATTAATGAATGAAGTTCAGACAAGCTCTTGTGAGCAAAGAAAGCCCAGCTGGAATAAACAGTTCAGCATGCTAATCCAGTTAGGGTTTCTATATTCATCTCAGAGGGTATTGCAATATCATTACTGCATTAAGGCTCAGCTACACAAAGCAGAAGGAGCAGAGGTTGAACCAGTGGGATTTTTGGTTTCATCAAGCCTGACATCTGAGATAACAGATCATTTTCATCTCCATTTGAAAGCATTAATAAAAATTTGTTAGTTCAACATGAATGCTTCAAGAAGAGCCTCCCAAATCCAAAAAACCGAACACAGAGCTTGAATGCACCCAAATTAACTGCTGTTTATTGGGGAAGCAAGCACTTTATTACTACAACATGGAAAAGGATTATGGCAATTAAAATCTCTGAAGTGAGCATGGTAGGGTACCATCAGGGATATGGCACAGGTTTTGCAGAGGAGGATTTGCAAGTCGCTTTCTGTGCTGAAGCCTGGGTGAGGAGCAGGGGCGGCAGCTCTCCTGAGGCTCACCGCCTGCAGACTGCTCCCCCGGACCCGCAGGACAGCCGGGGAGAGACGGGGACAGGGAACCGCTCCACCAAGCTCAGGCTGGGCAAGGCTCACCTGGGCTAAGTGGAGATGGACAAACACAGCACCCAACTGCTAGCCCTCGCTCTGGTCTTCTGCATCCTCAAAAGACAGGTCGCTCCTGCTAAGCAGCAGACAAGGAGGGACAAGAAAATATGATTTCTACTACTCTGTGCATTTTCCCCAGATTTCAGCACTTCAGTTTGGATTAAGTTCCAGAAGTTCTGATGCATCTCCTAATGCTTTCAGTTACAAAACCAGTCCCTTTCCAGCTCATCATGCTGCCATCCAGTTACCTGTCCACATGTACAAAGCCTCTATCGTTACCAGACCCTGTCAGAAAGCACACACATCTGAAAGGATTGCACTGGCACTTGAAAGCATTGTTTGAAAGGGAAAAGCTGCAAACCAGCTCAGTATCAGAGCACTATTTTGCTAGTTTGGTCAATAGTTTCCCCTTGTATCATTTGCTCAATGCCTTCAGTAATTTTTTCCTCAGGAAATACCCCTGAAGTGAGGGCATTTAATATCAAGCACAGCTTCTCCTTCCACATTTGCCTCTCCTCAAGGGTAAGAAACACCCGCAGATCACCAGGCCACTGGCAAAAGCTTGTGTCTAGAAATAGCAAGTGAGCTATTTTGCAAGCAAGCAGGAGGCCAGGCAGAGCCTCCCTCGGCAACCGCTCTCCCTGGGGAGACCTCACCTCTGAACACTTCTCCCATGCAGCCTGGGGAAAGCCCCTTGCAGTGTCTCCGGCTGCATTTCATGAGCACAAAGGGATCCCCCCCCCAGCTGCAAATGTGCTAACATGGCACCAATTTTATTCCCAGTTCCCATTGCTGTTTCATCTGAGAACAGCAATTATAGCTCAGAAAATCTCCACATCACCACGTTGTGCCTGTCATCCTGGGGAAAGCTTTCACTGCCTCTATCCCCCAGCTGCACTGCTGCAACCTGCTAATACGGGTCCTTCATCTCCTGCCAAACTAAAGCAAAACCCTCTCCAGAGAGCCCGCCTCCAGCAAGCAGGACTCTACCTGGCTGATGGGGACATGGACGCTACCTTGAACTGTTAGTCACTGCAGGCAAGTCACAGGGAATGCAAGGAAGGGAGCTATAAATTTACTAATATCGATAAGTGGAGCAAATTTCCACCCTGGGAACGTTTGTCCTTTCTTCAGCCGAGTGGAGCTTTCAGTGTCCTAAAGCTCCTCATGCTAACTCAAAAGCAGCATAAAACCCAGGGTTCCTGCAGAGTAAACTAAGATTTTTTCCTCCCAGTGATTTTCCAAGTGCTTTCCTGGGTGGCAAAGCATCACAAGTCATTACAGCACGGCTTCCAGACACTTTCTTCCATTTGCTCTACAACATACCAAGAGAGCATTTAACAGCAGAGTTTCCTTTCCTGTAAATGGTAAAAGCGAGGGTTTCTTTCACTGTGAAGTGACAGATTATTTTTTAAAATAGGTACCCCTCCCCAGACAGCCCTCTTGGTCCCCGTCCCCCCACAAACGGCTGAGAAGCTGCAGGGATAGGAACGAGAGCAAGGTGTTGGGAGAGGGGAGGCAGCCGGCCGCCTGGCACTGAAGAAAAGCCGAGGACAGAGGTCAGCAGGACGAGCTGCTGGTCTGCCTGTGCCGTCCGTCTGGCAGGATCTGTCTGCAGCCTCCGTAATTACCAGGGAGTTTTCAGCCGGGGGTGACAGAGGAGATGAAGAGCGAGCGGGGCAGGCTGCGTGTCAGAGCAGGAGTCGGGGGGATGCCGTGCAGTCAGCGCTGGCAGGAGCTGCCCCTCCTGCCTGCGGGTGCAGACCATCAAATGGGAAGGTGATGCTTGTCATACGTGGCTCAAAAGCACGGGGCGGGGGAGAAAGAGGAAAGATCTGAGCTGGATCTCTGCAGGACAGGATGCTGAGGAAGAGGAAGCAATTCTTAGAGCTCACAACCATCCCCCTGCTTTGTGACTGAGTTGTCAGCATGGCCAGCTTGGCTCTTAGGTTAATCCTCTCTCACAGTCAGTTTAAAGAGAGGCAACTGGGAAAGCTGGTTTATTTAATAGTTGCGAAGCACCTGGTGCATCTGAAATGATTTCTCCAGAAGCCCAGGACGCTGCCTGGCCTAGAGGGAACTCTACAGGACTCTGCCGCCCCGCAGGCTTCTTGTTCCGTCACCCTCCCTATGCAGCTCTGCCAAAGTGAGTGTTTAAATTAGAGCATTGCTCCTGATCGTGTCACAAGTATTGCAGCACACCCACTGCGATTTGGGGTTGTCTGTCAACTGAAAACAGTTTTTCCTGGCCGTAGTGGTTCCCAGGAGCCTGATTCATCCTGCAAGGTCTCTGGCAGGACATTCCTGAGGACGCAGGCCAGGAGAAAGCAGAAGTGGGAGGACAGCAGGAGGAGTTTATCTGTGGCATCAGGAAGATTTCCATCCTAAGAGGGTTGTGCCTTCAGAAAGAGTTTCCTTGCTGCAAAGCCAACAGACTGAAGTCCAGCCTAAAATTTCCATCTGATCTTCGCTATCTCCGCTCACCCTCCCAAGACCCATGCAAATCAGAGCTGATGCCTTCTAAACACTTACAGACAGTTGACACATCTCACCCTAGTCCTCATCTAGCTGAGCTCGGTCCTGCCCTCCTCGGAGAGCTGGGAGGGCCTGTGGGGTAAAGCTCAAAGCAGCTGCCACATGCTGTTACACTGAGCTGGTTTGCTCCCTGCGATTAGAGCACATGTCTCACACCACGCTGTGGGCATCAGATGGGCTCTTGTCTAGCAGGAGGGGACAGGCAGGTGTTGCACGGCCCGGAGCTCCAGCCAGCAAGTCACCAAAACCTGCCGGCAGGGCGGGAGGGAGAGCATTCACATTGCAGGAAGGTACCCAGGACTCAGTGCCAAACTCGCTGCTGATCTTGAGCAAAGAATCATCTTTCTGGGCCTCAATCCTACCATCTGCAAGATTTAAAAAAAAAAAAAAAAAAAAAAACAACAAAAAAAAACACCACACCAAAACAAAGCACACACATCTTTTTTCCCCTTGCCTTCTAGCTGTTGTCTGTTTTTCTCTTTACACTATAAAGCTATAGTATTCTCTTTATACTACAAAGCCGAGTGAAACGCTAAGCGGTAGGGTTATTCCAACTCATTGTCTGGTGAGACGTGACTGAGGTCAGGCCTTGAAGTATTTCCATAAACAGTATTTAAGAAGTAAAATAATTCACACTGCATTTCTTGTAAGTAGTTGCCCGAGAGGGACCTGAGCAAAGCCTAGAGATCTACACTGCTCCCTGCTCAGGAGAGGGCAAGGTCATCTCCATGGCTGGGAACATCCTAGTAGCTGCCCCTCTCCTGCTCCAAAGATGAAGGCTCTGCTGGGGCACCAGCGAGGGGGGCAAGGACTGCACCCACCCCTTCACTTGCACAGGAACGAGGGAAAGAAAGGGAAGAGCACACCAGCATGAAGAAGCCTTATATCTCACTTCAAGTTTTAATTTCAGATCTTTTCTGCATTGTTTCTACATTTCAGCAGCGAGGTCCACAGCATGACCAGAAATAACGCTATTGATTTCCAATGCTAACTCATGTATTTTCATTATTATAGCCCCAAGATGTTACTGGTTGATTTTAATTAAGGGAATCCCACGACGTACACGGACTGTACACACTCACACTGGCAGAGCAGCTGGGTTGCGATACCAGCTTTAAAAGAGCACAGCATGGAGCAGGATGCATGCAATGCCAAAACCCCGCGCCCCCCAGCTTGCTGGGCATCAGCTTTGCTTGTCAAGTGGCACCGGTGCTTACACAGCTCTGCAGCGACAGCACACTCGCGAGCCACCGCCAGCCCTGCAGCCCCTGCGTAACTCACTGCTGTCCCTGTGCTCGTGGAGGTGAGCACCGAGCAGCTGCCCTCACAAAGCTGCACCAAGCGGCGCAGGGCAGAGGGCACATTTGCAAGCAATATATAATTTCTAGAGCTGGATCGGCACCCTGCAGGTTCCCCCAGCCACCCTTGGGACATTACTGGGACCAACACCTTTGCGGTAGCTTAATTCAGGATTTTGTACAGGGCGTGTGGCAGTGACCCGACACTTTGGTTCATCAGATTCACGTGCTGCTACCCAGCAGAATCCCACCCACTGCCGGGCTAGAAGATTCTAGAAACATCTTTTCCAAATAGCCTTTAAATATATTACACGCATCAAGAAGAAAGCAATGCATAAACCAGAAGCTCAGCACTATAGTAGGGTATACGTCTGCAGCATCCACTCCAAATTTGCTTTCGGATGGACTGTTCTACTTATTAATCTTGTTTTTTCTCACTTAGCTCTTTGAAACTGAAGATATTACTTGAGTTCTGCACCAGTCATCTGTAAATTAGAGGGTAAGTCAGGGACACTGTCCCCAATTCAGATCTACGGCCCAGGCGTGGCAGTAGTAACCACCGTGAGACTGCTCCACGGCTGCTCGTCCCGCGTGCAGGAAGAGGGGGAGGATTGTTTTGCCCAACTTCATGTAGTTCCCCCACAGACAATCTGCTTACTGTAGACCCACTGTGGAGAGGAGGAATGCCAGCTCATGTTCACTGGTTTATAAATAGGGTGGGAAATAGGAAACCTTCACTCTTCAGCTTTCCTGTCAGAAATCTTTTCCTTAAATACACTTTTTAATTAAAGTCAAATTCAGCTCAGCTACATTTTAAGCTCCTTTTGCATCTCCCACTCATAAGTATCCCTTCCTCCCGAGCTTGCTTAACTTATATCAAATAATTTTTTCCATTGAATTCATGCTACTCTCAGTTTATTGCTCCCAGTTTACTTTACACTATACAGTCATTACACAGGAGATACCGATTCACCTAAAATGAACAAAGTGGCAGAAAGAAACAATTCCAGAAGAAGGCAAGAAAGTAAGGGGTTATTTAACATCCCATGGGATGCCAGTCAGTTTACCTTTCACAGTCTCATCTGAAACTTCTTACCCCATGTGCTATCCCAACAGACGGAGAGCTAAGCAACACGGAGGTACAAGACCTCGGTCTGAGCAGTCCCCGCTGTGCTCTGGCAGCGGCAAGGCTCTGCTCCCGGCAGTGGAGGAAGCTCCCAGACTTGAGCCGCCTTCCCAGTCTTTAGCAAGTGCCTGGCCAAAGCCCAATTCCTCCAAAGTCCTCTTTAGCTATGCCGTGCTGCAGAGCTGGAAGAAGGTACTAATTCCTGTATCACCTACAGGAGACGCTCCAGATAACAAAAAATTTTATCTAAATAAAGTTCAACAAACATACCTTAAATCTATGGGTCTGCTTTATGCTCCAATCACTCCTCCAGCTCCTCAGCCTCTCCCACTGCTCTGAAAGCAGCCCCAGCTGCTCCAGGGAAGCAGAAATACCCACCCCAAGGCCAGGGCAATTAGAAGGAAGCCATAACCCAGCTGCAGTGCGTAGCCTGCAGGCAGATGCTGCTTTTCACTGTCTACTTCAGAGTTTATAAAAGAAGTTTTACTTCAATCAGTAGATACTATCCCATTAGCCCTTCCAGAGACCTGCCCCCACCCTCCACGCTCCCTGTAGCAGTTTGCTCGTTTGTGCTAACGAGGCATGTGTTATTGCTCATGTTTATGATTGGGCAATGTATCTCATTAATTAGCTCTGCATGAATCAATAGGAGCCACTGAACACATAATCCCTGGTAATTCATAATGCTGTAGTTGAGGAAACAGTGTCCTTAGCATTAAATAAACAGTGATCACTATGATAAATCTTGGAATTATCACAAAACATCAAAGCTTTGGGGTTTGGTGTGAACAATTAAGTGGTTAGGTCACTGCTGAGCAGACAAGTGGTACGGTTACAGCCATTGTCATTGATGACAAAGGTGTGAAGCACTATACGATGACTAACATGCATTTTTAATTAGATTTGAATCTATTAATAAAGTTTTCCTATTCCACCTCCTCTATAATTGGAATGGTCTTCAAATCTCCCCTTTTCTGAGCTACCAAACTAATAATTTACCCACTCTAATTTGTGATTCACTTTGTTTAGTCATAATAATGAATATTCAGCTTCATTAGCACATATTTGGTTCAATTCATACTGAAACGCATTCAGCTCTGTCAGTGTGACAGTTGGATCCCTCTGCAGAGCAGCGGCTCCCAGCCCTGCGTAGGACATGGTGTACGTGGCACTGCTGCTTGGCACCTCTCCAGGAGCAGGAGGGGAGCTGGCGGGGAGGTGTGGAAACGGCCTCGCAGGGTGCCCTGCGGTGGGGTGCTGCCCTTCCCGGGGCTTGGGGCTTGGGTCTGGGCTCCTCTCGCGGCACAATCCAAACCCCTTTTCCCACAGAAGCCGAGTTCAGCATGGTCGCGGGCAGGACCCTGCTCTGGTGCGAACACCCAGCTCCACACGCACCACGTGCCAAGCCCTGGCCCTGGGCAGAGGGGCCAGAAGCAATTTAAGAACGTCCTGGGCAGCCTGGAAGCGTGGCTGGGGCGCAGGCAGGGTGCCCGCCACCGTGACGGGGACCCTGCGCCACCGCCACGCTCACCAAGACCCCGAGCGAGCAGCGTGTTCAGCCAAAGGCACCGATCACAGCTCCACCCAAGCTGCCTTTCATTTTCTTTTATGAGATGGGAGAGATTTTTAATAGCTGATTTTGATCATTTAGGGGAATTTAGAAGTCCTTTGCAGTCGTGCTGCCGGGCAGTTCCAGCGCATCCCTTTGCATCCCCTGCTCTGTGTGTAGCTGTTTGTAAATTGAGAGTACAGATGACAGGAAAATAATGAAAGCATTTTTCAGAGCAGACCCTTCTGTCATTCCCTTTTTTTCTTTCATTCCCCAGAATAAAGTGCCGCTTTTAAGTCAGCAAATCTTTCAGCTGTAATTACCCTGGACATTCAGAATTGACAATTAAGACATGAAAAAAAAAAATAAAGGAAGGAAAAATAACCATTCATTAAAAACGTTGAGCGTCGCACATTTACAAAATGCCTACCCTAGGCAGATCTTTCCCACTGTGAAAGATGTTAGTCAAGGTAGACTGTGAAGGAATATCTAAAAAATCCTGAGCTTTTTTCCTCACAAAATACCGGATCATGCAGACACAGCGGCTGCCCTCTCCCCGGGAAGCTCGGGGCCGGGGGCTCCCTGCTCTGCGCTGTGGCAGAGTCTGCCCGCGCTGCCAGAAACGCTCCTCGTTCCTCCCTCCCCGCGCGGTCAGTAAGGAGCGACCACCTAGACGCCGACGGGGAAGACACCATCTCGCCAAAAAGGGGCTCTGAAGTTGTCTTCCTGAGYGCGGCCCGGAGCAGCGCGGGGAGCGCAGGGCCCGGGTTGGGCGCAGGGTCCCAGCGCTGCCCCCCAAGCCCTGTCTGGGAGCAGCCCCCCGCGCTCCCCACCACCTCCCGCTCCCCGCACGCACAAGCACCACATCCTGGCCAAGTCTGTTTTTTCTCTCTGTTTAACGACATTAAAATAGGAAGCTAAAAAGGCTAAAATAGGTGTCTAAATCTCCCAGTTACATCTTTGGCTGCCCCTGAGCACCAGCAGCACAGGGCAGTTTAATCACGCGGAGCCTTGCACTCCCTTCTGCAGCACGCAGCTCTTGGAAACCTGTTGAAATCTATTACAGACCTTTGATCTTTTCCTACATAAAGGTTTTTCTGTAGAGAGTAGATGGGATTAAGCAGAAACGATTTTTCCAGAGAACTCTGTGGGTTTTTTCCTCTCTCTCTGCTTTCTTTTTAAAAGAGGGGAGAAAACCAGACGATGCTAACAGCAAAGACCCCGACAAGGGTTTGGGATTGTCAGCTCCTGAAAGGAATCCATTTCATCAATCAAATTCAGCATCTATCAGGAGCAAATTCTCAGCATGCGGCATAAAAATCTTGTAAAACTGAACTGTTAAATATTTAGGGCAGATGACAAACAATATGTCATAATATTTGCAGAATTGCATTTGCTATTCAATGCATCATCTTACTTAGAGCCCTGATTTTTGGAAGCATCAACACAAAAATGAGAAACAATCAGTTGGCTGCTGGTATTTGGTTACACTGTAAATGAAGTGTAGGATTTAATTTAGATTTCTTAAGTCTAATATTATATGCTACATGCCAGGTGGGTATTAACATTTATTAGCTGGGGCTTAGCAATGAATATTTAAGAAGAATTTAATTAACATGCAATAAGTGTAATTTCAATTGGGTTGAATTTTTATTCAATTTCGTTTTATTCAATTTCATTGCAGGACACCTTCTATTTCATATTTACACCAGGTATATTTCTATTTCCAGGTAAAACAGGAGCTAGTAACTAGTAGGGAAGGAAAACGAACAGAGAACATAAAAAACTACGGCCAGCCAAGCTGCGCTCCACTCGGGGTTGAGCAGTTGCTGGGAAGAGCGTAAGCCCAGCCAGTGTTACTGCTCCTCCTCTGCAAGGTTCATTCCTACATACAAATTCCATTCTTATGAATGAATTCCTATATTCATTCTTACAGCTGACATTTCGGACTGGGCGTGGTCTGCTGCTGGTCACCAGTTCAGGCGGCTGGAAGCGGCCCGAAGGCAGTACCTCTTGCAGAGAGCACCCCTTGCTTCAGTGGTCTCGTGCACGTCTGATGAGCCCCGGAGCCGGGGCTCCCTTAGTGCAGCTCCCAGGGATTTGCAAATTCCAGTTGAACCAATTTTTTTTCCCAAAAAAGTGGTTTCAATTTTCAACACCCCGTATTCAGTTTACAGTGAATTTTCACAAATTAACCAGTTGGAGCCAGTTTGCACTGGGGTAAGTGAGAAAAGCATGTGCCTGCTCGGGCGGGGGCTCTGCCGTAGCCCCGTAATTAATCGCTGCGAGCGCACAGCGCGGCGCTGGCAGGGGGACTCCGAAACTGGAGCGCGTGTGCAGGGAGACACGGTGCCAGCGCTGAGCTCCGTGGCACATAATAAAGACAAATCTGAAGTATTTTATCATCCTGCAGGTTTTGTTACAAGCCCAGTCAATCACAGGCATGAGCCTGGATTTATTTCAGTTGTGGCCTTGCTTCTCTGCTTCGTATTTTGCTCGAGCTGTGCGCCAGATGGACATCACATCTAACACCAGATTACACCGCAGGCCAATAAAACACAATAGAAAAATATACTTAAAGCTGTGCTGCCTAAACCCTGTATTACAGATCCTTAATAATTTTAAGCTTTCAAACATTTTTTTCCTCCCATATATTACAGTTTAAAACGTGCTTATAGCCCAAAGCACAATCATAAAAATGACACCTGAGCATGGCTGATTTATTCGGTCATCAGTGATTTCCAGGACAAGTTTGCTGAGTTTACACAGTCTCAGTAGGATCTTGGGGAGGGAGCTCTCATCGCTCAGGGCGGGCTCCCCTCCCTCCGCGCGCTTCTCCTGCCCGGCAGGTCTGGGCATGGGAGCTGACCTGCGCTGGGGCACGGCCCAACCCAGCTCTTCCTCCCTGGCAGCGGGGTGTCAGAGAGCGGAGGCACGAATAAATACCACGGTTTAATTCCGTACTTGCGGCAACCCACACACAAAAAATCTGAATTGCTAATTAATCAAAGTGAGCCCAAGTATTTGGTGAGGTATCTGATAGCGAGAACGGTTTGGACACGAGTAGCCCAAAGCTTGCAAGATCTACCTTTTTCAGAGAAATAAGCCTGCTTACAGTAAAACTTAGAGCCGGCGGGAGCCCTTCCCAGCCACCGCGGAGGGGAACTGGTGTGACGGGGCGTCACTGGGCTCCTGGCGGCTCTGCCCCTCGGGGTTTCTCGGGCTGCGACTCACTGGTCACTTGTGGAGATCTGCGTTATGCTGTGAGCTGTATATCGGGTAAAAGAAAAGTTTCTTGGCATTTTCATTGCCCTTATCTTGATGGGAATCTATTCCTAGGAGATTATGATGCTGCCTTTTTTTTTTTTTAATTAATTGAGCCTGCTTAAAAAATAAAAATGCTCATTTCATTTTAATCGTGTATTATGCAAATTAAAAATGTAAATATCATTAAGAAATCTGTTGCTAACTTAATTTATTTCTGCTGGAGCACTGCTGAAGGCCTTTGATCTCAGATTAGCTCTTTGATCCGCTCCCTTGGTCGGGGTTACGCACTGCTGCTGTGGTAAACACTCTTTCTCAGATGTAAAACATGCAACACCAGAACAGCTTGTTCAAAGAAATGGCAGAGGAAACATTGCCAATTAGGCTAAGTGAGTAGGAGTTGCAAACGAGGAGAAGTTTGTTTCTAGAAGCTGCAGCCCATGCACGCGTGCCCAGCCTTGCCCCAGCCCTGCGGGGATGAGCTGTGCCTGCGCCCGGACACGCTGACGAGGATGCAAACGCGTGTGCTAAACAAACCAAACCTGTGTGGCCCACGGACCGAACAGGTAATCTCTATTAGAGGTGGCATACCTTTCCAGACCATCCCTATCTACCCTTCATTAAAAAAACAAGCCACCATATTCCATTAATTTCTCATTTAGTGGGAGTAAAGTGCTGATACATACATTTTAGCTACAGTGTTTTTAATCAGTTAATTTAACCAGAAACATTAATAATGTATTTTCTTGCCACTTGACTGCTCATCTGTTAAACAGCTTATACACGGGAGAAGAATATCACCCCCTGTGACATGAAGTACCTAATACGGTGCAAATGAAACAGGATTTTGCATATTCAGTATCAAAACGAGAAAAGAGGGAGACGCCGTCTCCTGGGAATGGATCAACCTGCTGTGACGGGCTTTCTGCCCTGGCAGGYGGGAAGATCCCTCCTTATGGGACAGACGCATTTGGCACATCTGATTTTCTGCTTGAATTCATTTTCTTGGCATTACTCAGCAAGTACCTGGCCTTTCATTATGCTGCAAAACGTGGTGGAATCTGAGGTCCTGGGCGTGTTGCTCGGTTTGCCAGTTCCTCCCGTCAGCGGCTGCGGGGTCCCCAGGACACCCCCGGAGAGGCGAGCAGCGCTGGGGGAGCCAGGCTGTGGGCAGGCAGCTGAGAGCGGGACCGTCCCCCTCTGACATTCGGCCCCGTGCTGAAGTCTCACAGCGGCGGCGGTGCGGCAGCGGCGGCGGAGGCTGCCGGTGCCTCGGGGCTGTCGTTGGGGTCAGAAATCTGAATTTTCACGTTCGCTTTTGACCTCGGGGACCGGTGGTTCTCCTGTGTCTGTCCCTCCTCTGAGCTCACGGGAGGGTTCAAAGCAGCGCGAGAGCTGTCTTCCCCGCCCCGTGTCTTGCCTCTTCTGAAGGCCGTTAGGGAGCAAATCCGGCAATACAAGCCGGGGCGTTCACGAACCCCCCCCAGCCATGCTATTCAAGCAGGCAGACAGAGCACGGAGGGGCTGTGCTGAGCACCCGCTTGGCTCCATCTCGCTGTAGGGTATCGTGGACACGGGGGAAGCTTCCAGCTGGGCAGGTACATCATGGGCTTCGTCAGCCCATGGAGGCAGAGTGAACCCTGGGGCCCTCAGAAAATACAGCTGGAAATACCCTGGCCCCGAGCGCCAGAGAAACTGCCAGGGGAGTAACGTTTGTCTGCTCGGGGACAGGCCCGATTCCTTTTTAATTCTTATAAAAGAGATGCGTAATGAATACAGGCAGTGTGTGAGTGATTGCTCCAGACACACCGGCTCTGAGGTTAATCCTCTTCCTGCGTTCGGAGTCAGATCCTCCTGTTGTTTTTTTAGCAATTAGCATCCAGAGAGAGAGCAGCCTCCGTGGGCAGGGGACAGCTTGGGCCTGCGAGCAGCAGCAGCAGCAGATTCCTGCACAGGGTCTCTCTTGCGTGATGCATGTTTATGAAGCCTGAAATTGCTTTGGATACGTGGCTGTGCTGCATCACATTAAGCAGTGTCACGCTGAAGTGACAAGGCTGATGCATGATCAGCAGCAGTTTAAGGGGACAGGAACTCAGATCCTGCCACTCCGTTGTTCTGTCAAAATCAGAAACACATTGACAGATCTAAGAAATTATTTTCAGCTCCTTCCCAGAAGGTTTGTTTCAGTAAGTTTGCAAGTTCTGTTTACTGGCTTTGCATTGAGCCCATCCATGGTCCTGCCRCAGGGAGTTCACCCCCGGCTGCTGCAGTCTGACGTGCACAGTCCGACGGGAGCCCGTGAAGGATCAGGGCAGAGGGCTCCACTGCACATCTCCGGGGTGCAAGGACTTCCCGGGCAGTAAAAAGGGCTCTCGACTGAATACGTGCTGAAGGGTGGGAGCCCCCAACATTCCTCAGCACTGCCTTCCTCACTCATCAATTTATAGGATGATTTTGTTTCTGTTTGGAGAGCACGCGCTGGCATCGACAGCAGGTGCAGGGGCTCCGCTCAATGCCTGGCTGAACGAGGGACCAACTCCAGCTTCAGCTGCATTTACTTGTGGAGCATTTTATAGTAGCAGCTCCTCGGGGGAAACTGCAAGGAGAGATTTCTTGTGAACAAATCTGCCATTGCTTTTCCTTTTTTTTTTTTGGTGATATTTATTGCCTTCTGGATTTTGCTGCTTTCGCTACACTCAGTATTATTACATTTGAGACGGTAACAGTCCCGCACTGACGGGCAGTCTCTGGGAGTTTTAGCTCCATTCCCAGTGCACAACCTCGTGCTCCTGAGAACTTTCTTTTACTTCCCGCCAGCGTTATCTCATTTCTTTTTATCAGTATGAACACCAGCCCCGGAGGGACCTGGACCATGACAGTGAAATTCTCTCCACTGGACTGGTCAGATAAGCAGAAGCACCAGTTCTCAAAGCCTTCCCGGAGGAGGCATGTCTTGTGAGGAAGGGCTCTCCTGTCCTCCTGCCTCAGGGACCCGCCGAGCGGCATCCTGGGGGAACAGGCACTAAATGATGCGTACTGGTCCCGATCAGCCCATTTGCTAGTACTGTCCCCAAAACAGAGCCCACCAGAAGAGGACAAATTGCCTTGCCACAGCCAGCCCTGCTGTTCAACAAGAAAGACGTTTTGTGACCTCAGAGAAAAAATACATAAAATACAGATCTTGGGGTACGAGAGGTCTGTGAGACGGAGGCAGGAGCTCTCGTGGCCCCGGAGGAGCTCAGGCTGGCTCCATCCTCAGTAAGAGCTATTTCAAAACAAGTATTTCTTCCAGGATGTCACATGGAAAGAGACTGTCAGAAAGCTGTCTAAATGTGTTAACAACACTGTCAGCGGGGGAGAGAAGAGTGTTATCAGAAATAGTTGTTCTTCAAAGCTAAGTAACTCAGTGGTTTTATAAGGAGTAAAAGATAAGAGATCACACCACACACTGAGGACTGTTGGAATTTTCTTTCCGAGAGTGAAGCTGTTTGTTTTGTTAAAAAGGGGAAGAGGGGAGAAAGTGAAAACCTAAAATACTTCGACTTTCTTGACTTAGCTTTCGACAAAGCTAAAAATAACTCCGACTGCGTTCAGCCTGCGCAGCCACAGCTCAGGATAAGCTAAAGCACGGGAAAGCATCCCCGTCCCATTGACCAGGCTTCCTTCTGGCTCCCTCCTGGGGCCATTCCAAAGGTCTTCCAGCCTCATCACCTGGAGACGGGAGGAGCGCAGCGTGTCTTTGCTTGATGCAGACAGACTTGGGCCTGTTCTGACTGACATCAGTGGGATTTTGGGTGTTGTGTGGGATCCAGATTTTACCCTGAACAGAGAGGCTAATTTTCTGCTACTCGGAGTGAGATCCTCCGTGCTTTGCAGCTAAACCTCCCCTCACGTGCAGTGCCAGCCTCCTTCCCGTGGCCTGGCCCTACTACTGCTCTTCTCATCCAGATCTGAAATAAGAGTTTCAGGCGTTTGCTTTGGATTTTCATTTTGAATTTTTAAACCTCCCCACCTCAGCAGCAACGTCATTGGTCATCAAATAAAAAAATATAAAATAATAAGACAGGAAGTTGATTCTAATTAGTGTGTTTTCTCATTTGCTGATTAACATTCTCTGGAGAGCAATTAGTCTGCTTTAAAGGTAAAAGACAACTGAGTAATTATTTAACCTGCCTGGTGATTGATATTTAAAATCCAAGAAGTCAGATGTAATAATGGATGACTCCATCAAAAAATATGTAAAAGTAAGTGATAAGAGTTGACAGCGTTTGATCCTGTCCTGCCTGAGAAGATACCGACAGTTTGTGCTGAGGCATCTCCTACAGGGCTGACTGCCAGACCCGGATCCCATTGCACTAGAGGCCGTACAAACAGGGCATAAAAAGAAGGTTTTCAGGGAGAAACACACATGCAAACAAACGCAACCTGGAGTTGTTAAACCTCAGTGTGTGTTGAACAACACATGGCGTTGCAGTAGGGAGTCTGTGGGCTGTATTGACTGGTCAAGGAAACAGCACGGTCCCTTCCTGGATAAATTTGGCAGCGAATACTCTCGTGAACATCAGGAGGACGTTGCAAATCGTGACAGACCTCAGCACGGCCGTCTTTTATCTGTCTGCAAGGCTACAGGAGGTAAAGAAAGAAGGAAGGGGAAGCTGGGACCTGAACAGACAGAGGCAATACTGGGAAAAGGTCGTTAGCACCAGGTCAAGTGAGCAGCATCAATTAATCTCCAAGACATTTGAAATATTGTAAAAAATAGGGTGGGGGCAGAAACGGTTTAGAGACAAGACAGCAAGACTAAAGGACCTTTAGTTTTACTATCTCAGATGAAACTTGTTTATAGGTAGTATATAAAAGTGGAAACTGTTTTGTTGTTGACTTTTTATAGCCCATTGACTTTCTATATTTTTATAAGAGTAAAGTCACAGCGAGGTTACTGTCGTAAGACCCACATGCGATCACCCTCTCTGGGGAGCACAGGGAGAGCTGACCAAGTTTGTTTGTCCAAACATTTTGCAGCAGATTGCCCAGCTTGGTATTGCTTCATCTTTCCCGCTGAGGGTTGCGGGGGACGCACGGGGTCCCCCCAGGCCGGTGATCAGCCAGCTGATGTCACATCCCTCATTCTCTCAATAGCACAAGCTGATATTCTCCATTTTGCTCAAGTAAAAAGGCTGCAACAATTATTTTCATAATTAGCTAGCTTTTCAAATTAATACCAGTTATGCTATGTAATCATGATGAAGATTATGCATTAATCAGCTGTTTCAAGCCGGTTATTAGGCTCTTTAAATAACGATCGGAATGAACATCTCTGAAGGAGAGGCGCACAAGCCAAGAGGGATGGCAGCGCGCGATCTCCAGGAGCGGGGAGCTGCTGCCGGAGGGGTGGGGCTGTGCTCAGCACGCCCGGCTGCACGCAGATCTGCCATCAGACGCTCTCTGTCCCCCAGGTTTCTGAGGAAAGAGCAGGCTGTTGCATGTGGGGGCTGCTCTTCAACACCTTAGCAACTGCAGTAGATTTTACATTGTCCCAGTATATTCAGCACCCAGCAGTATAACCAGAAAGACACTATTTCTGTCTGTCTGCTTTCTCATTGCCTGGCACTAAATTCAAGGTATTGGGTGGCTGCACAGAAAACTCTTTTCTGTCAAAAAGCCTATTATATTCAGTTGGATGTCTGGAATGTGAATTTATTTGGGATCAAACACCAATAATCCACATACCCAGTCCTTCGATATTCTATCATAATAAGACATGCTCCAAAGCAACCCTGAAAGCTCTGGGCTAGGAGAAAGCCTAACGTCAGCTAGTTGATAATCAATGTAACATGAACCCAGTTATCACTTCAGGATGATGCTAGAAAACAAAAAATCCTTTGCTAAAATGTTCTGGACAGTAAAGCTTTGAACAGAAAGACAGGGATGAATCTCAAGCTCACTTTAGTTTTATTGTTTCTGCTGTAATATTGTATATGAACTTTCTCCGCCCTAAGAAACTTAGATTGAGCTACCAGCATGTGCAAACTTTGATATGGATGAGTAATTTTCCTTGCACCTGTCAATAACCACATGTTTTGGCATGATCCAGTGAGAATGAGGCACTTGGACAATTTTGCTACGCTCCTGCCTACACTGCTAGGCATTCTAGATTGAAAACCTGGTCATAAGTGACTTGCTTGAAGATCGCATGGGACTGAAATGGGTCTCCAGAATGAGCATTCAGCCTCTTTTTCTTTATTCTTCCCCCTATTACCCAAGTTAGTACTGAGATCAGTAATATTTTTTTCTACCAGAGACACGCAGTGAACAGCTCAAATGTTTTTGGATGTTTATGAATGTAAATTACACTCACTTTACAACTGGGGACACAGATGCCCAAAGTCTGCAGGAGGAGGGAAGTGACTTGCCACGATCATGGGGAGCAGAAAAGTCAGAGGCCTTCTGCAACTTCCTTGGCACCCTTGCTGTGAAAATCTCCCAGCATCACTACTGTGGTTTGCTCAGCCCCTGGCTTTGGTCGGGTTCCTGGGAGGATGCACAGAGCATGGCTGTCAACAGAAATGTCAGCCTGGCTTTTGCCAAAGTGGCACTCTTGGCTTACACCAAATTGCCACAAAAACTATAGATAATGTGTTCTGGCTCCTGGAGGAGGATTCATGCAGTTGCTTGAAAACTAGGAGGGCTGAGTAGACATCTGTTGTCTATAGCAAAACATTTTAGGCCTACCTTAAATCGAAGAGGAAGATTTTCCTTCTGCTAATGAACCCCGAGACCATCTGTTACCAATTGCACTTGCTTATCTCGCTCATCCATTAATTATTTTGGTTTACTTTTTAACAAGATAGAGCAAGGTTTATGTGTCTTTCCGTGGTTCTGTAAGGGGCACAGGACAGTGCCTACATCTCAGAGACAAGGACATGCAATTACATAATTTACGCCTGCACTGAGTCACTTCAATTAGAGCGGCTGTCAGTGGGGAACTGAGGACAAGGCTCACAGATACAAAGCCAAGAAACCCAGCGATACTGTGACATGAGCTTGCTGCCCTTGGGGAGGTGTAAGGGCATTAACAACTTTTGAACACGGGAAAGCATGCATTCAGGATGTGCGTTATTGAGCAGATAAGCTGTAGGGTAGGCAAATTCAGAAGTCTCTGCTGGTTTGAATTAAGAGCTTGGATAACTAAACATGAGGAACAATAGAAGATGAGAAGGGCACTAAAAATGGCACTAAAAATAGCAAGCAGCAGTGCCTGCCTCCTGCGTGAGGACTTGGAGATGGGTGGACAAGGCAGGGAGGGGTCCAGCGTGGCACGGAGGGAGGGGCAGTGCCAGCTTCGTACCGCAGTAACTCCTCAGAGCACAAACCCGGAGCACCTCTGCAGCTGAGCAATAAGCCTGTCCACACTTCCCAAGGTCTGGTCCTAAAGCGTCATGGGAAGCCACTCATCCACCTCATAAAAATATTCCAAGACTTTAAATTTGTCCCCTATTGCCCTGCAAAGCTGGCATTCTGAACACTTCCATGGACCAGCATGTAACAAAAACCCAAATGTTTTCATGTCTTTATTTCAGTCCAGGAAATGTCCTGGGAGCAAGCCTTGTTCAGCCTGCAAATGTCACAGCTCTGTCCAAGAGTTTTCTCGTCCTTGCTACATAAGACTAATAATCAAACTTTATGTGGCTTAATGCTGGTTTTGTCTTGTCTTGCAGGAGGAATCTTTGAGTATGCAGATGGCCCCAATACCCAGGTTATGAGTGCTGAGGAGCAAGCCTTCAGATTTTCTGCCAATATTATTAATAGAAACAGAACTTTGTTGCCTAACACAACACTAACCTACGACATTCAGAGGATACACTTCCACGACAGCTTTGAAGCAACTAAGAAAGGTAAGAGCAGAGCACACTTAGCACTTTTGTGGCCATTTATTCAATAAAAAAAGGTACGGTTTGGCTTGAGACCCAGCAGCTCATTTCATCCTCTTCTAGTCAGTGATTGAGATTAGAAGCCCTCCAGGAGCTGACCTTCCAGAGGCATTTTAGTATAAGGGGAACAACCATTCTTTTTTTCCTCTGCAAACCTCACAAAACTCCTTTCAGTGTTTGCTTCTAATCCTGAGCGAAGGTCTGTAGGCCATGCCTTTGTTTATTTTAGTGTATCCCTGGCAGTTTTAACATCCCTAGTGTAAAAATTCTGTTCTCCTCCTAACAGGCAGTCATTTTTTATTATCAGATAACAGCAGCCCACTTGAATTACTGAAGTGGAGGGAAGAAATGGGAGTACACAGCAAAGGCTGTGGGGCTGATGACCTGAGGGCTTATTGAGTGCTTCTGTTTTGGGAGAAACGAAACCTCCTGCCTGATCTCGCAGTTATACGAGGGGCATCACCGGAGAGAGGGGATATCTGCTCACAGGCGAGTTCACTGACCCCGGCTGTCCTTTTTAAGATCATTTTGTTGCGGAGGTTTCCTCAGACCTCTGCCTGGCACTCCTCTGTGCCGGGCTGCCGGGAGCCCAGGTTGGCTGCACCAAGCGTTGGGACAGAAGCAGAACACGCAGGACCCACACCAGGGACATGTGCATGTCTGGGGGGGACCCGCGTGCCTCAGCCGCTGTCTGCGTTCGCGCCCCTCTGGGGCTGGGGGCAGTGGCTCTCCTAAAATCTTTTAATGAAATGCAGCCGTCACAGAGCTCCTGCTGACCGTGGTAAGTGTTAGCATTCAGTTTGGAAGGACCTGCAGGGGCAGTTGAGAAATAATCTGTTCCTGTTCTTCTGAAGAATTTATACTTTTTYCCCCCCTAAAAATGCAGCCCCAAATGCAGTTGTTCTGTTTTAATTTCTCAGTGAAAGCTTGAACAAAGCTATGAAAAGCATTATTTTGCAGAAAAAAAAATCTATTAAAATTAATGGAAAAATGCATTTGTCAGGGCAATTCTGATCATCTCTGGGTATTTCTTTCACAACTCTGGAGGCTCAGCCGTTTCTAACACACCGCAGCCGTTATTCCCTCCTCTGGAAACATCCCCGTGCCTCTAACCACTGGCCCAGACCCCTGCCTGCCATAATTCCTCCTCTGCCTCTCTTCGCTGTTGTAATTACCTAATATCTATGCTGCTGTTAGTGCCCAGAAGCTTGTCTGTCCATCCACAGCTCCACGGTCCAGGTCAGGAAGAAGYCAGTGCCCCCAGGGCTGCCCTGCCAGGCAGGGGCGAGGAGGCTGCCCCGACGCTCACCCCTCCCGCAGAGGTGCCCCGAACTGCACTGACCGCATCCTTCCCTTCCTTTCCTTTTCCAGCCTGTGACCAGCTCGCTCTGGGGGTCGTCGCAATATTCGGACCTTCCCAAGGCTCCTGTACCAACGCTGTCCAGTCTATTTGCAATGCCCTGGAAGTCCCCCACATACAGCTTCGATGGAAGCATCACCCTTTGGATAACAAGGACACTTTCTATGTCAACCTGTATCCCGACTATGCTTCTCTTAGCCATGCCATTCTGGACCTTGTGCAGTATTTGAAATGGAGGTCAGCCACTGTGGTTTACGATGACAGTACAGGTAGGTAAAGGAGGGGCTTTAAAGGAGGAATCCAGGAGATTTTTTGTTGTGGGTCCCATTTAGGAACTTTTCTAATGACCCCTTTTAGGAGCAAAATGACAGCCCATGCAGTGATCAGTGCACGGGGACACACCGGTTCCCAAGCATTCAGGCGAGCATTGTAGAAGGCCCTGGGATCCTTTCTGAAGCAATTCATTCACAAAGCGCTTAGAAAGTGGGTGACCCTCAGCACCACCCCAGCTGACAAAGGGTCAAGGGGAGGATTTAATTGTCCGCTGGTGTGATCTGGCTCAGCTCAGCTGTATTTGGCACCGCGGTGCCCATCTACACAAGCAAAGGCCTTGGTCTGTGGCTGCCATCAAGGGTGCAGTTTCCCAGCTAAAAGCAAAAGCAGTTCTGGAAAGTTTTTTGTTTTCTGGCTAATTCTATAAAGCGTAGCTGACGAAGTTCTTCACATAAAGAAAGCTGTTGACAGTTAAACAAAGCAAAGCACTGCACAGCACTATAGATAAAAAAACCCCCAAAACAAAAGACACATTGGATAGCCTGTCCAACCTAATTCCACTAAACCAAGTGGTTTCTTTAGGGGAGGGCTGATGAGAACACAGTTTGACATTCCTGTTTTGCAAATGTGGGTCACAGTATGTTCCCTTCATGGCATATTCTAATGTATTTCTTCCACTATGCAGAGGGACATGCTTCTCTTTTCCTCCTTGCAATAGGCATCTGCTGCATTTCTTCTTGCAACACTGGGTACCAGTAATTCCGGCTCAGCTGCATCCAGCATGGCTTTGTACCTTCTGCATAAAAAAGAAATTAATTCTAAGGGTAGTAAGAAAGTTACAAGTTGTGATTAAGTGACCATTATGAACTACGCTATTCATAAATCTAAGCGCGTATTCATTTTTTTCTTTTGCTGTTGTGCATAGTAAATACTGCAGATTTTAATTTGTTGTCTAGCTGATTATCACATTCTGTCCTTTCTCAAGGGCATATTTGCTTAAGAAAAAATGTTGTGATCCCAGTGATGTCAAAGTTTAGGACCACTCTGCTATTCTCCTCTTCCTACCTAGAGCAGGGACCCCAGCTCTACCATAGCTGGATGCAGGGGCAGCAGGAAAACACCAGAAAAAGCCATTCTGCCTTAGAACAACTGCTCTGGAAATATCTGGGTTTTTAATGATTGGCACATGACACCTTAGCTTTGATACGCCCTTAGCAATGGCCATTTGAGGGAGGGAGGAAAGTCTTGATTGCATTTCATAAAATAATATAGGAAGAAATAACTTGCTGTGATACCCAGCCTGCAGGGCAAAGGCAGACTTTCCTGTAACACTGTGGGTTTGTCTTTGTGCAATGCCTGAAGGCCTTATACGGCTGCAAGAGCTCATCATGGCCCCATCAAGGTACAATATCCGGCTGAAAATCCGCCAGCTCCCGCTGGACACCGACGATGCCCGGCCGCTGCTGAAGGAGATGAAGCGGGGCAGGGAATTCCGCATCATCTTCGACTGCAGCCACCTGATGGCGGCCCAGATCCTCAAGCAGGTGAGCGGGGGGCGACGGGGGCGAAGCAAAAGTGGCCACCGAGGGACCCGTGCGTACGGGGTGGCCGTACTGCAGGCAGAGCCCCGCAGATAGGGGTGCAGACCTGCAGCTTTCCCTCTGTCCACAACCCACAGCTACGCTAAAAGATACAACATGTACATTTTTCAAGGATACTACTGGATTCCTATGGAAAATGTAGTTCTCACTGAAAAAAATGGAAGTATCAAAAAGCGACTGTCTGTAAGAATGAACAAATGTTAYGGGAGGAGAAAGTGCCAAGCGTCTGCGTCGAAAGCAGCGCTGAGCCCAGGCTGTTGTCCCGCTTCTGTCTGCGGCCGTGCAGCCCCAGCCCTCTGCCCGCCACCCGCAGCCGTCTGGAGCAGCGTTCACTTCCCCCTCTCAGCCCGGGCATCAGGCAGGACTGTGCTCTGGGCCACTTCTGCCACTGTTCATTTAGCCCTGTACCAGCTTTTCATGCTTGCTGATTTTAAGTATCTTCTTTCCCTTCTGTGCTGCTTCATGCCCCCAGGTTTGTGAATACATGCACACGCAGGGCAGGGTATAAAACGCTTCATTTTGGTTAGCTCTTTTCCGAGCGGTGCACGCAGTCCTGCTTCTCACTGCAGGCAGCCAGGACTGGGCCAGCCGGGGAGGGACGGCATCCTCTGTCCCTTTGTGAGCACCGTGTGCAATTCTTGGACTTTAAGCCAGATGTCAGTGATTTTCCATTCGTTTGGTCTCTCTCCTTTCTCCCCGACTTTCTCCACTGGCACTTTTCGCAGACCAGAAGGTTTGCTGCTCACCCCAGCTCCTCATTTCCAAGTGCCTTTAGGTTTCAGGGTCAATATGAGGCAGAGGAAAATGCTCTCACAGAGAATGCTAAAAAGCAGCCGGTGGAAGCGTTGCTCATATCAGCCCAGCAAGACACTACCACGTAGATTAAATAAATCCCCTGAAGGGCTGAGAAAGCAAGCACATGGAAAGAGACTTCTCTTGCAGCCTGCTTGATGCAAAATGAAGGGAAGTGCTCGGAGAAATCAGAAAGCCTGGGAGGGATTATTAAAGAAAGCAATGTAAGGGACTCATTGTCTCCTGCCTATTATTTTAACATGCTGGCTGTGTTTGGTGCTGTTCACTTATTATGCAGTTTATTATAGTGTATTGTGCCATCTGCTCTGCTCATCACTGTGAGTGCAGAGTGAGGAAGATGGAGGAGAGGGGGGACTAGGAGGAAAGAAGTCTTTCTAAGTCCTTCTGGCTGGTTTTGTGTATGTGTTGGGTTTTTTCCAGGATCCAAAGCCATGGATTTCAGCTTAGCAATATTATATAGTGTATTTTTAGTCAGGAAAAAACTGTTAAATATTTTCAGAGTTTGGGAAGGTGCACAAACGCAAACCTCTCTGAACACTTGTACGCTCCGGTGTATAACACCGGGGAGGCTCTGAGCAGTGCACGCCACGACCCTCGTGTCTCTCTGTTAGCGCTCACATTTGCTGAAGAATTAGGAAGCTCAGAAACCTCATCTTTTCCTAGCTTTTCCACCCATATCAAGAAATGCACATCTAGAGGTGCCACCTTCACCTGTGAAACAGCTTTTTTCTTTTCCATAGGATGGGATAGAAAAACAGGCTTCCCGATCCCTACTCCACGCTGCCCTCCTCGCACTCTGCTTTGCACATTCACCGAAAGTGCAAGCTGGGTAAAGCCAAAACCTTCTCCTGGAAGAGGGGAGTCTGCTTTCGCTTTGCAGTGTTAGAAGAACAAGACACAGAAAAAAAATTGGACTGCAAAAAAAGTCAGGGGAGAATGGCCCAGCCTTCTGTTTGTCCCGGAAACAATAACGTTCACATATTATTGCTATTATTTGCCTTTTGTAACGTTTTGCTGACTACACCAGTTAGCTTTGCAGATGTTTGGCCTCTGGTGTTTCCTCCGACCAGGCAAGGTCCCTGGAGCCTCTCGGCTGCGCTGCCTGCCCCAGTGCAGCACCGATGGATGCAGAAAAGGTTCTCTCAAGACTCGTGCTAAAATTTCCAGCACTTGCTACTGATTTTAACTGCACATCTTTAGGTAACATAAAATGGTTTGAGCAACTATAGCCTATGTTTGCTAAAGTAGCTCTGACTAAGCACACAGCATCAAGCCAGCCCAGATCTTGCTCCCAAGTTATTTATGGTAACAGGTGCCCACAGCACACGAGTAGCAAGGCACTTCACTGATAATCTGGGCAGTATTTTTAGACTGGCTTAGTAAAAAAACCCCATGGATTAGTAATCCATTAATAACAACACAAAAGCTGGCACAAAGACATACAGATGACATTGCCACATACTGCTCCAGTCTGGGTTCCTTGGAGCGACTGAGACATCAAACCACTCATTATTTTACCCTCTTGGACAAACAAATCATTGTAGAAACCTATCACAGAGCTAGGCCTGCTTGCGAGACCTTCCCATCCTACCCCAGCTTCTCTGGCCTTGCTCATTTTTGGTCACTTGTTAATGCTTTACATCTGTTCTCTGGCTTCCCAGCTTCTCTGTTCTCCTTGGCAGCTGTCTCTGAACAGTTGCTGCACTCTGCAGCGCACAGATGTGCCTGTCTTAACTTTAATGGAGCTCCCATTCTCATCCTGGTGATTGCCTGTAGCTTATCCACCAGGTTTATCATTTATTCATTTCCCTGCAAACCCAGATGTATCCTGCACACAGGCTGCAAGTACTGGGAAGCTGGGGCTTGCTTCTTACAGCAGGTCTGGACTTTTCATCTACCACTGATCCAGCTGTAGAATCTGAACTGGAATCTCATGATTTACTCTCAGCTGGCTTCATATCGTCTAACTGATGCTTCACATACTGAGGTATCGTTCCCTGCTCCAGCTCCTTGCACGCGGGTGTGCAGGTCAGGAGAGAGCTACGACGCAGCCCCACAGATCCACCGACCAGGCAGGGAGGAGGGGGATGGGACGGCACGCTGCCGCACAGAGACAGCTGCCAGGCTTTCTAAAAGGTACTTCCAGGCCAGAAAATGTGGGATAAAGTCACACTCTAGAGTTACAATATCTAGGCTTGTAATCTAGATCCTTTCCTTCTCCCTTGTTCTTTGACATCTCACTTCTTTTCAAACCGTCACTTCCTTCCTCGGAGCTAAATTCTGCCCTAGTAATTTTAGCAAAAACCAAAGCAGCAAACATTTCCTGGGGGGGGACTTGAAGTTGCTTTCCCATCGGTGGAGATTTTTAAGTGCTCTTGCATGTGTTTTCTCCAGAAAAGTTGCTCACAGAGTCAGCATCACAGTCAAAACCACAGGTATCTCTTTCCTTTAGCCAGCCACCAACTTCAAGGTGACCCTTCTCACAGACAGAAACACATTCCCCTTGTGTTGTGTAGGGCCTGGGCAAGGTCATCCAGCCGAGGCCCCTTCAGCCCACAGTCATTCTCTGACAAACCTCACAGAACAGCATGTTCTCTCCACTGCTCAGTTATGCAAATCCCAGCAATCTGCACGAACCATCCTTCGTGTCGGGGCTGGCACACCTAGAGCCTGGGCTGGCCAACAGCCCTCGGGTCCGGACCACGATCTCCACGGGCTGAGGGATGGGAGATGTTCCTGCTCCCCATCCCTGTGCCTATACTTTCACTGACCCATTTCTAAACCAGGCACTATGTTGGAATCTGGCTGTTGTACGCAGGAAGGAGGGACTCACAGACAAGAGCTATAGGTACACATTATACGAACAGGCACTGAAGGGGAGGGGATGCAGAGCACCAGAAAGACGTGTAAGAAATAAAAAGCCTTTTACTTAGAGTCTTAGCCAGTACATGGACTTGTAACCGTAAGAACAGGCTGCTTTATGGTCATTCTGCGCAGGTTTATGTGAGGTTGCTGGTTGTTTGGTATCTGAGAAGGAAAGGCAACCCCCTTTCTCCCAGTTGTGCCAACAGAAGCAAGCCTGCATCCCTGGAAGATTTTGCACCGTGCGTGACCCATGAGCATGGCAGTGTGCCGCAGCCCGTGTCCTGGCTTTCTGTGGCACAGCAACACCCAGAAATGCCACCAGCCTCCACGGGAGCTGGACACCGAGGCTTTGCTGCCGTTTCAGAAAGGTTCGAGGACCACAGTTCAGCTCAGCACTTAGGCACACTCTGCCTGGCTAAGCACATGCTTAACTGCTTCACAGGATTGATCCAGAATCCAGCTTCTGTGTTTCTGGGTCTGTCTCCTTCCGTGTTTACCAGATCAGCTCTTTAGAGATTTATGTTGCGTGACTGTTGTTATATTCTTGTATCCACTCTTACTAACCTCCTTTCCCTACTCTCCTCAAGGCCATGGCAATGGGAATGATGACAGAATACTACCACTTCATCTTCACCACTCTGGTAAAGTATCTAATCTGTGCAAACACCTTTTACACTCAGGCTGAGCTGGAATGGAAAGTGAGGAGGTAGTCTAAGTGGCAGGAGAGCGGGCTGGGTGTCCTGTCCTGGGTGTGCATTGCACAGCTGCAGGACACTAAAGCGGTGGGGTGGGAAAAGCAAGGGAAGGGGAGGTCTGGTACCCTAACAAGGTGAGAGCAGGGCTAGACTTAGCTTCAGACCACAGTGATTTGGTTGTAACATCTCTGCAACTGCAGCATTGCCCGGGTGCTCATCTTGAGAGACGTCAGTCTTCACTTTCGCTGTTTTGGGACTGGCTCACTCCTTTGGAGCTGCTCCGGCTTTGCACAGATGTAGGTTCTGGTTTTATTTCGCCTCCCAGTCATTTTGATTTCAGTGCAGCTACCCACGCACTGAAAGATGAGCCTATGTGTGAATTTGCGAGGTTGTAGTCCCACAGACAGGATTTGATGGGACTGAGTTTCAGTAAGAACTGGATATGCGTTTCTGTGTGTTCACCTAGGTCTCCCTTAAAAGCCAGGAGCAGCCCTGCTGTGGTCAATAGTTCAGTACTGCAGGTTTATTTTGCATGAGAAGAACTCAGCTTGAAATTAACTCCACTCTCATTAAACATGGGCTAGTTCTTCTCTGACTCCAGGAGGCATTTTGGTTTGGTTTTTTTGGCATGACACTTTTGTTTCCATTTAGGATGCTATTGTCTAGTATACTGTTGAATTTTGTGTGATTTTGGAAATCCAATTTATCTTTTTGCCTTTAGGAAAGAATCAGACTAAACTAACCCTTAAAAACCACAAAATTTATTTTTCAAATGCAAAAGACATTTTAATTACCCCTGCTGCCATTATCTATTTCAGGCAGCTTTAAGCATTTTCCAGATAACCTCCTATTAATCAGCCCCAGCTGAGCCTAGAGTACGTTTCATGTGTAGGTACAGCCTGGAGGTGGGAAAAGAAGAATTATAATAAATTAATAGATAAGCAATCACAATTAATGCCACTTTCCTGAAATAACAGTTATATCATGGGAAAGATATTTTAATCTGTCATTCCTTAAGGCAATGTTTTCCTAGCTTGCAATGCAYGTGCTTCAGCTTCTACAGTACTAGACCCATGGGGTGCTAATGAATTAGTCTATTATGTTATACTGAATGTTTCTAAAAGGTCCCTAGTCAATACTGAGTACAGCGTATCAACACTTGGCATGAAATGCTTCAACATTTTGCTAGGCAGCAAGACTACAGTTCACTGACTCAGCATGAAGAGGCCCACCAGCCTTTTCCACCGGAGGAGAAGGAACTCTTCCGAGCCTTTGTCTAATGTGTGCACAGCTCTTACATCCTGCAAAGTCCCAAGCAGTGACAACCCCCTTAAACTCAACACTTCTAGGAATTTCTCAGCAGCTTGTAAAAATGAGTCCTTGCAAATACAGAAGTTTCCCCACTGCCTGCTGTCACTGTTTCTGCAAGTTATAGACAGGCAGAAGCAGGAATCTCTTCCCATGCTTTGAGTCGACATAAACAAAAATTACACACCCAACCCGCCTTCTCCCAATAGGCGCTAAACCAAACCAGTCCAGTTTTCCACTGGCGTTGCTAATCAGGTACTCTTGTTAAACTCAGTGTACCTAAGGCTCGTGACACAACACAAGTGTACTCACAAGTACATTCCAGTTTATTATTCCAAGGTGTACAGGCATGCCTCCCATTAGGGCTACGGCCGCTCCTCCCAGCAACAGCTGCCCGAGCGAATTCGTGCCCAGACAGGGATCCCTGGCGATCCGTGGCAGGCACATGATCCACGAGCTGTTTTGCACAACAGCAGATGGGGATGCCCTTCCTGGACACCTGCTTTTGCAGCATCCTACTGCAGATGCTAGATGTGGTGAGGATCAGACCTCAGCATTGCTGCCTATGACTGATGAACCAAAGCTGGGGATTTTAACTGGGGAGGTGGCAGAGCGTGTGTAAGAAAGGGGAAGAGCCACACAGAAATACCGAGAATAAAACTTCCTTAAAGGTAGTAAGATGGAGGGGAGAATTAATCTGCAGCACAGAAAATAATGAGTGAAAGGGAATGTAGATGAGGTGGAAAATAGAACCAGATGCTTCAATTTGTGGCTGTGCAGGAGCAGAAAATCCAGAAGAAACTGATATGGCAATTCCCCCCCACACCTCCCCATGTTCTGACACTCAGCTTGTATTCTTAATTATCCTCTAATTCCAGGAGATGATAAATCAGGTTGCCACTGAGATTTAAACTAGAACCAAGAAGGGACCTGATGGGAGGTTGGCTTCTATAGGAACTTGGTGAAATGAAGGGTCAGTGGAGAGCAGCAGGATGGGGAGGGCACCCAAAATACTGGTAGGATCTGAAAGGTGGCCAGGGCTGGCAGTCTGACAGCCGTGCGATGGAGACCAGGAGATGTGGAGCTCGGTGGATCAGATTTGTCACATACGGTCACATTCTGAGGGGGAAATGATTTGCTTTTGCAACCAAAAATTATTTCCCCACAGCAATTTCCAGAATACTAACTGCAGTGTCTGACAAAAAGTTATGAATCCTGAAAAAATAAATCTATTCCAGTGGGTCAGGCACAGGACCGCTGCACACCCTCACATCCAGATGATATAAGCATCTGTCTGAGGTTAAACAACTGTATTTGCCCTTAATTACCGTAAGTCATTTAAAAGTCAACGTTATGGCCTGGTTTTCACAATGCCCTTTAACAAAACGTGGAGGTTTGTATTTGCGATTTTTCAGGGGACAAAAAAAGCCCAAATAACGAAGACCCTGAACTCTGTTGTGGGTGTGATTAATGACTTGGTCCCTGGCTGCACCTGCAGATTAAAACACGGCATCCATCAGCAGCATGCCTTGGGGGTGCAAAGTCAGAGGCCAGTGCTTAAGGAAAAGATCAAACCCCCAAAGCTTATTAAAGCAAAACAGCTGTAAGAATTCCTTGCTCTCCCACTGAGAATGAAGTCTCGGTTGCTGGCAAATGCTGATTTTGTTATGCTTTGCTTAGGGCAGTGTGTTTTAGGACCAGTGCTTTTCCAGCTCCCCCACGGGCAGAACAGAGCTCGCTGCTGACGGACGCCATGTCTGGGTGAACCCACAGCGTGGCTGCGTCCTACCAGTATAGCCACATTATGCAAMACAGCAACAGCCCCATAATCTCATGCTGTATTTAAACTCTTTTTTATAATCCCTTGTGAGAGCAACAAGCATCGTTCCCATACTCATCCCCCACTCTCCATCACAGAAGACAGTGGTGTTGCCTTTCCGCCTCCCCACATTTTTACTGCCATTGAACGCTTGCAGAAATTGTTCAGGATAAACTCTGATTAAATCTGTCCCATCCAACAAACGATTCCCATTAACGAAGCCCCCTCCAGACTGCCATTCTCCACCACATTCCTTCGTGATCCCCCTCGCTCGGCGCCATCACCCAGGCAGCCCTCGCTTCCCTCGGGTCAGCTGCCCTGGGTTTTTGCCGAGCAGATCAGCTGTGGTACGCTCTTGCCATGTTGTCTAACCCCAAACTACTCAGACTAGTTACTGAGCATTGAAGTTAATCCCTGAACTGAAGTTAATATTTAGACGTGCGGTGGAGCCAAGAGATGCACTGAAGAAGTGCACTTGCAGAGGCCTCCAAATGCCCCTCTCCCGCTGCCTGCCAAGTGGTGCTCRCGGGCTGGCTGCCAGCAGAGCTGGGGACTGCCTGGCTGTGGGGTTTTAAAATCGTATAAAGGGCACTCTCATTCATTTGCAGACTGTGTAGGCTGGTCATAATGTCAAGAAATGCGTCTTAGTTCCTCTTTGATAGCCGTCTGCACATTGGCATTCTGCATTCAGAGTTACTCTGTCATCTGCAGCACCCTGTGGGCTGCAGCACTCACAGCAAATCCTCCATGGAAGGGCCCCAGGGAGCTTCGGATACAGGAACTCTGCCTTGTCCCCTCCCCCTTGGCTGCAAGCCTCTTTTTTCACAGTTACAGATAGCGATTCTGGTTTTCTCCCCACAATTCACTTGCCTCTTTTATGCAGAGTGAGCTCTTTGGCAGGAGTTTCCCTCTGCTGTGTGTGGGTGAACCTGCACATATGACACCCTAATTCCACTAACACCTACGAGTCCTGTCTTTCTGCAAGTAGTGACTGATGGCAACAGACAATACAATCCACCAAATCCACGAGAGCATCGTCCTACCTCCCACCTTCTGTGGGCTCTGCCTTCTCACTTCAAACACAGACATGAACCGATGCAGAAAAGACAAACAAAACAAAGCTAAACAAAATGTTTAAACTGGTTTCTCTCTTTTAAGGATCTTTATGCATTAGACCTAGAACCATACCGCTACTCTGGAGTGAACCTGACCGGCTTCCGGATCCTCAACGTGGAGAACCCACACGTGTCCTCCATCATCGAGAAGTGGTCCATGGAGCGGCTGCAGTCAGCGCCCAAGGCGGAGCTGGGACTGCTCGATGGCGTGATGATGGTATGAGAAGTTTAAACAAAGCACGGGTGAAGTCTGGGAAGCAGACCAGAGTGGTAGGGAAGGCAGGAACATTCGTTAAGGCCTAATGTTATAGTTATTGGTTCTTGTAGTAGTGACAACTCATCCCAGGTATCTTCCCCAAGGTAGCTACTTGCGTTCTTTATAACCATCCCTCAAATGCAGCGAGTTTGGCTGGTGAATCCCCTGCAGCCCACTGCTCTGTTAACACTGTCCTTTTGCAGGCCCAACTGCCGACAGATTTGCCAATTTTGAGAGACTGTGCTCCTTCCCTCCCCTCCCTTCTTGCCAGTAAAAAGCTGCCCCCAGGACCGGCAAAATTCAAGGCGTTCCGTTCCAGAAAGGGCTGAGCATGGTGGGGAAGCGCCCTGGCTATTTCGTGCCGGGAACAAGAGAGGGAGCTGCAATCAGCTGGATATTGTACCCCTTGTTCAGGCACAGCAGGATTTCTCTGTGCTCACCTGATGTGCAGCTRCAGCGAGTGCTCGCTGACCTGGAAAGGGACGGGCTATGCGCGCCCCAAACGCCGGAGCACGCAGCAAAGGGCATCCTCTCTCTTTGGTTGCCCTCCACAAGTCCCGTTTCAGCTCAGGGCAGGACGACCGCCTTGCAAGTCCCTCTGCCCAGCCCTGGGAGCAGTGCTGGGGAGCAGAAACGTGCCCGTCCCACCGGACGAGCCAGGTAGCCAGGGCCTGTCCCACAGGGGCTTGCAGGGCTCCAGCTGCCATCGTCTCCCCATGCAGTCCCCGAGAGCAGCCGAACGCCCAGCTCCCAGGGGCTGGGAGCACAGCACACGGMCGGACTGGGCCAGGCAATTCGCTGAGATTGATGCAGGGAGAAAGAGCCAAAGCTATGCCCAGAGATGGGCTTTGCTGCAGCTTTGATGACTCCTTTTAGGGTCTGATGGCAGCTCTGCTCCACTGAGTTACTGCTCGGAAGGTACAGCACCTGCTCGCCCATCTGTCTTCCCTGCGAGGCTGTCTCCGACCCCTGTAATTGCTGACTGGCTCCCTCCTTTAGATCAGCCAGAACCAACCCCACAAGTGGCAAAACCTCCCAGACTTTCACCTTGAAATGGCTCCTTGTATTCCTCCTGTTCTTTTTTTTCCTTAGAGGAGAGCCCCACCATTCTCCTTTAGCCTTCTACTTTTCTGCAGCGTTGCCCACAACTGCAGCATCTTATTGCCTGCAACAGTGCTGGGTTCCCCCCTCCGCCGCTGGCTCCTCTCCTGTTCTCTGCCTGTTTGCTTCTTCAGAGGGGATCCTGCCTTTTATTTGTGTTTGTCTGGTGTCTATCCCAGTGGGGCCCTGATTTCAGCTAGGCATTACAGTATGTAATTCAGCATGAAATTGCTTGGACATATTCTTGTAGCCCCTCTCCCCCAGCCCCAAACTTACAAAACCTGTTCCTCCTGCTGTAAATACAAGCCCACGGGACACGTCGGGTGCCCGCTCTTCATGCTCAGGTGCTGCAGGAAGGGAAGGTCACGGGGATGGCTGCCAACATTGGAGGATTTTCTCCATGGCCATGTCCTGTTAGATATTTGCCCAGTTATTTGCTGTATTATTTTGTTTTATTGTGTTTTATTACGCTGCTGCTACACTCACATCTGTTTTGTAGCTTTGTGAAGCCAGCAAATAATGTATTTTCACTAGGAGGACTTACCATATCGGAGTGAAAAATAAATCCAATTCTCTTGATCAGTGTTTGGAAGCGAGATGGGGCATCTCAAATTGAATCTAAAACCATCACATTATATGGAAGAAAAAAAGAAGTTCTCCCTAGTTCAAATCACTGAAATGTGGGAAGATGTTACAAATCCCTGACGTCCTGATTTCGGTGACAGTTTGCGTCATTTCGGAAAATTCCATGCCCACAGACAAGCCATTAAACTTCTCTGTTTCTTATTTCCCCATGTATAAAATAGCGTGGGTAATATGTTCTGATACAGTTTTTTTTTTACACTCAGACAAAACAGAGTAAATAAGAAAATTCTGTTACTATCTTCTGCATTTAGAAATAGCTGGCTTCCTTGTTTGACAATACAGTAGTAAATGTGCTAGAAACAACCAGAATAGATGCACACACACAAATGACATTTTCACAATCTCTGATTTTAAGACGGAACTATGACCTTTTAGTCTAAAGAGCCACGTAACAGAAAAACATGCTCGTGAGGCTTTGTCATGTGCAGAGCTACGTATTTTGAGGACGTGTTTTGCATGAGAGGTCAGCCTAGAGGTTTATATGAGTCTTGTGTTAAAGCATACGCTTTACGGCAATCCCTTGAGATCCCAGTGAATCTCTTGAGAGCCCAGCCCTGCCCTCAGAGCGCTGTTTGCAGGGTTAGACACCCAGGAGGTGGGACGGTCGGCAGCGGACCAGGACAGAGAAACCCTCGGGTCTGCTGGGTGTTGGGCAGGGGGTAACTCAGAGGGGGTTCTCGCAGCTTCTCCTGCGACACGTTACGGATCCCTTGCTGCTTTGCTGTCCGAATGCTTCCTTGCACTGGAACCACTATCAACACAAATGCTGTTCCCCTTTACTTTAGACAGACGCTGCCCTGTTATATGACGCGGTGCATGTGGTCTCCGTCTGCTACCAGCGCGCCCCTCAGATGACCGTGAACTCCCTGCAGTGCCATCGGCACAAAGCCTGGAGGTTCGGTGGCCGCTTCATGAATTTTATAAAAGAGGTAAAAGCATGATTTGCAACCATAATTGCTTCCTGCTAATGCAAAACTTCCCCAGCAGGAGCAGTGCAGCTGCTCAGCACGCAGGTACAGAGGCACGTGGCAGAGAGGCTTGGCAGGTATAGGGTTATAAAAAATCCCCCCGCCTGGGCAGGTACATCTGGATGGAAGCACGGATATACACCAGGCTGCTGACTGCACCCAGAAAGGAAAAATCCTGTCTTTGCCTTCAAAATGACATCCATGCAGCCACGCCAAAACATCCAAAACAAGCTGAAATCTCCCATGCTGTCACTGAGACTTGCCCTGGCCGCCTCTTGCGTCAAGAGCAGCTGGACCACTCTCTCTGAGGCCGTTTCTTAGCAGAGCAATAGCCATTTGCCTTTTACAGGAACATTTGCTTGGGGTCCACAAAGGGCATTCAGTGCAGCTAAATCCCAGTGGCAAAGCTGGCAGCGCTGCGCGTCTCTGCCTGTGTGCTGATGGACAGCTTTGGCAGAGCGGTGGATTTAGCAAGTAGGGAGCCAGGGGAGCGAGGAGGCAGCTTCGTTCCCTCTCTGTTTTCAGTCATTATGATTTCTCTCTGTTCAGCCCACGCAATCGTTTGTTTGCATCTGGCTTAAGCACACCAGCAGACTCAAACCACGGGTGTTTATGAGCAGTGAGCTCACCAAGTGAGTGCAGCACAGGGTGAGGTGGCCAGCCCTCCCAAACCACCCCCGAGCACGCACCCCTGCACTCACACCCCAGGTTTCGCTCTGTCTGCAAAAAGGAGCCCTCACATAAGAAAAAAGTGAAGGCATAGCTGCAGGGAGATACTGCAAACCCTACCAGATAGGTCTTTGTGATAAAACCCCTTATTTACCCTATGGCCTTTTTAAACTTCTACACCTTGGCCCTTCACATGGCAAGTTATGAAACTGGCTGCAGTACGGGATACATGATTGGGCCACATTTAAAAGGCCGGGTATAAAATCCCCTAAAGTTTTTAAACAGAAGAGTAGAAGTACGTTAATCGTTACTATGATTTGTGCTTGCACTATCACCTACAGACCCCAGCGGACCCTGAACACAAGCACATAAGTGCAGTGAGAGCGCGCCCACCCCAGGTGCTCCCCGAGCTGCGTGGAGCGCGCAGACGTAGGGGAGGAGAAAAGAGGAATGATTCCCACTGCAGAGAGAGAATGACCTTTTTTCTTAATAGGCACTGAAGATGGTATCCCTCCTCTCTCTGCCTCTCTCTCTCTCCCCTTTTTCGTGTTTTGTTCCCTTCTGCAGAAAGCCGCTCCAGCTGGATGCCAAAAGAGAGTGTAAATAATTTGTTTGGTTGGCTCCTTTTGCAAATTACCCTGAGCCTCACAGTCCAGTGCCTGCCTGTTGTTTCCCTTTCTGGCACCGTGTCAGCTCGTTGCAGGGATAAGCTTCCTCCCCATTGCAATCAGAACACACAGTAATTGCTCTCCCTAAACTCCTCTAAAGACAAAGCGGCGCACAGAGGGATGCGTCGCTGCAGACCCCCGCTCCCTCGGCCTTGGGCTCCCCACAGATACCAGCACTGCTCGCTCTTTGTGCATCCACAGGCCGTGGCCCCAACCGCACCGGATCGCTGCAGAGTTGTCACTCCTGGGGTGAAGCCCTGCTTGTTCATACTTGCCAAGGTGCAAAGGGGCCGGGATGGTGGCCCCGCCAGCCCCGGGGAGGCCACCCTCACCCCGTGTGCCGTCAGGGCTCCCCGGGAAGTAGGGGGACACGGCCAAGCGCGGGGACAGGAGGCGAGGGGACAGGCTCCTCTGCAGCCGCCGCCTGCCCAGAGCCCGGGACAGCAGTGCTTGGAGTTTTTCTGCAGAGACAGGGCCGAGACCAGTGGGATCAGAGCCTGTCGGGGGCTGCGGCGATGCCGTGCACCCCCAGCCCGGCCCCGGGAGCCGTGCAGCCCGTCGGGGCTCTCGCTCCAGCCCCGCAGGAGGCGCAGGGCTCAGCACAGAGCTGTGTTCGCTGCAGTTGGGTACGTTAAACACTCCGTGTTTTCCCAGGTTCCCGGGGGGCTCCGCAGGCTGCGCGTCCCACAGGCAAACCACCTGCACGCCAAAATGAGCAAACTGAGCACAGCCTTCCCCAAAACTCGAGGGTAGTGAGGCTGGGAGGAGGCTGTCATTACTCCTCAGGAATTAATGAGGAAGAGCCAGAGGAGTGTATTTACTGAGAAATATGCCAGTCATTCCCCCCTGAAAATACATTATGCCACCTTCATCACACTGGGATATTTCAAGCTCCCCTGCCCATAAAGGAAACACGTTCATCAGCAAGGAGCGCGCGCTGAACTGCTCAAGGGAAAGAGCCCGAGTCCCAGCTCTCCACTGCTGAGATGCGATTGCAAAGCAGTAAACCATGTCAGCAGCCTGGCACTCTTATGGGAGTATCCTCCTCGGGACGGATGCTCATAGCACATCCTAGCACTGTCCCTGGGCAGAGCAGGCATCGTATACCATGCTGTCCCTTAGCACCTGCTCTGCTAACACAGCTAGTGCCTGATATATGGGGCTCTCTCACCTCCTAAATCAGAGAGATTAGTTCTGGTGGTGCTGCAAAGCGTACAGTGGAAAAGAAACAGCGTCATAGCATAATTTTGGTTGAAACTAATCTGGACATCTTTACCCCAAGCTCCTGCTCAGAGCAGGACTAGCTCCCAAGTCAGACCAGGCTGTGCAGGACCTCGTCCAGTCAAGCATTGAAAGTCTCCAGGAACGGAGCTTCCCCAGCCCCCGTGGGCACCTGCCCCTTGCTTATACTGCCAAAAACTGAACCAGGGGTACTGACGCAGCACGCCCCCACCAGATTCCCATGCCTGTTTCAGAACGACAGATCCTGCTAGCATGGCCAAGCTCTTGGCCTCTTCTGCTCCACCTTCCATCTGAAAGGACGGAGGGAAGTGTTCAGGACATTTTAGCTTCCACACACCTTGGAAGCATCAGCAGGTTCATGCAAAAAAGGATTATTTATGAGCTTGACTGGAGTTGTCCCAAACTCAGGCTCCCTGCAGCCCAGCATTTATCAGCACTACAAGGATAAATGCAGCACACAAGGATGCCATGATAAATGCAAGCAGTTTTCTATTGAGTCATCATGTCCTGCAACAGCTGGCGAATGCAAAAGGTGCGAACAAAAATGGTAGCAAAGACTGCAAGAGAGTTAAGAAAATCTCCAGCTCCGTCTGCAGTCTGAACAGTGACGGAGGTGATTATTAATTAATCATGCTCTTTGGGGAGAAAGAACCAGTGTAAGGACTAATTAAAAGAACATACAGTGGAGGGCAAAACATTATTTATGATACCAAGTAACAACCCTGCTACTTTTTCTCCCTTCCACAGGCCCAATGGGAAGGATTAACAGGACGAATTGTCTTTAATAAAACTAGTGGTTTACGGACGGATTTTGATTTGGATATCGTCAGCCTCAAAGAAGATGGTCTCGAAAAGGTAGGCAGGGTTTGTCTTATCTGCATATGGCTTAGTCTAACTCTGATACTCAGGCAACAGAGAAAATGGTTGGCGGTTGTATTGTTTCCATGTTTTCTGTTTTTTATATGAAAGGATATTTACTTTGTGGGATTTCTCAGATCCTTTTCCACGCCTCATCCATGACTCACTAGCCCCGAAGCGACGTGTGTGGGATTACAGTTACTAGCTGCAGAAGTGCTTGTGGCACCTTCCTGGGATAGTGGAAGCAGAAGAAACTTTCTGAGCAACCATTAACCTCTCCTTGCCCAGGCCAAGGGTGGAAGGAATAAAGCCTGTCCCACCCCCCATCTTGCTGGGCTTGCTTACAAAACCTCGATTTTTCCCTGAGGAGGCAACAGCTCTTGAAAGCATCATCTCGGTGTGATTTCCCACAATGAAAATTGCCTACGGCTTGGAAATGGCACCAGCTTATTACAGCCTAGATTTTGCAGGAGGATGCAGTGTGTATTTCTGTTTATTTCTTCTCTGTGTTATCTAAGGGACAACAAGAAAAAAAGCAAAGTGCGTTTTTGCCTGGCTGGCTGGAGGGGTCTCATTCAGTGGCCATGTTTGCCCGGAGGAGATGCGGCACAAAGGCTGCAGCCTCAGATCCTCCTAATTAGTACAAATCTCTGGGCACAGAAATACGATGCTGATGCACAAATCTGATTCTCAGTTGTTCATGGGGATTTCATTTCCTTTTCTTCAACTACTTTTAAAAAAAAAAAAAAAGCAATATACAAACCATTAAAGCTCCTAGAACACGGGTTTCAAGGTGAGATCAGTTTGTTTAAGACAAAAGGGAGCAGCGAGTGGCCTGAAGCGAAGCACTGCGCAGCGGACAGCCGATACCAACAGGGAGCAACGCCCAGGGGCTGTGCTCTAATCAGGCTCCAAATAATGGCATGTGAGGCCACCGAGGGCTCCCGGAGCCTGACCCCTTTTGCGAGTAATTCTGAGTCCCCGTTCTGCTAAAGGTCTCTTGCAGATTTACAGGAGAAAGTTGGCTACCGGGCAGCAAATCCCTTTCTAGAGCAGGGCCTGCTTTTTGACACGCACAAGGTGCCTACTGGCAGCTAGGGATGAGCGCTGAGTCCCGTAACCTTTGGGCATGGAGACAGGTTATGCTACCGCGGGAAATGCCAGCCGGGAGCAGAGAGAGAGAGTTTTCAATTAACCATGCAGCACGCAGCCAACACACACAGATGACTCTTCCAGTTAAGGCTGGGGAATTAATCAAACAGTGCAGGTAGGCAGTCCCCGGAGGCAGGAGGCAGCAGTTTGATCAACYCCCCTGTTTGGAGGGGACGGATCCTGCGCGGCGAAGCTCCCTGGGACCAAACAGCTTGACTACCCCATCCCCCCTTTTTACAGTTTGTTTTTCCTTCGCTTTGAAATAAATTGTTGCCATGCTTTCACACCACAGCAGTAGTTCTTTGCTTCCTGTAAAAACTCTCAAGGTCACCACAGCGCTCTCCTAGTGGGTATTTTTTGGTGTCAAATACAGAATAAAGAAAACATTTGAAATAAACCCAGTGACCTTCAGCCTCAGCTGCGATCAGCCGAGCCTGTGCAGGAAGGAGGCAGGAGAGGAGCAGGGGGAGACGCCACCCTCTCACGAGAACCGAGCGGGAGATGATCTTTGTAGCTTGACTTCTTTTCTTACAAAATATTTTGTTTATAGAGTCTAAACCAAAAAAACCAACACGTCTTTTTGGAGTACAGTGGCACCGACAGACTGCTGGAGAGCTGTGTTGGTAGAATAATAGAAAAATGTGCGGGTATTTGGATACCACGTGAATCTAAATGTTTAAGTACAACCGCAATATCTATCTGTCAAACTAATACTCCTCAGGTGTACTGGAGAATAGCTGGCACCAGCTGTATTTATTACTATTGTGTGTCACATAAAGCCCATAGGAAGCCGCCAAACCTTGATGCATACCCTGTACAGCCGTTCAACTTTTGTCTCCAACAATTCAGAGATTTCACAGTTCCCACTATTATTTTTTTGAAAGCTTCTTGTCAAGTCTAGAGGGGTTTTAAAGTATCGATGTCAAATCTCTGTTGAATCTAAGTTTCTGTCAATAGTTAATCTGAAATAACAAAATGCCAAACTACAAACAAATCCCATACGGATTGTGCATTATGTATAGTAGCTTATGTTTGTTGAGCTTTAGGATTGAACTCCTGATCCTTATACCTCCTGGATGTTCCAGGGATTACAGGAGTATTAACTAAACCTAATTACATGTAGTTTGACTATCTGACTTGCACAGTTCTCTTAATGCACTTTTTTCCTTTTTCTTTCCTTTTTTAATATTTTAAACTGATTAATTCAGTCTTAAGTGCCACGTATTTAATTTTCTTAAAGAAAACTTAGCAAGGCATAGTTAACTGAGGCTGCAGCGCTGCTAGCAGGGGCCTCTTAGACTTGCTTCTCTTTTCCCATACACAATAAAAATCTTTTGACATTGAAGCTGTTGTGTGATCGAAGGGAGATATGGGGGATTGCTTAGGTTTTACCTGAAATATTTAGAGCCTTTCACAAAGTTCATGGAAACTCTTCCAGAATTTATGACTTTTTTTTGCCAGGCAGCACTGCTCATTACAAAGTCTCTTTTTGGGGATGCAGTAAAACCAAGTTCTCTCCTTGGACTGCTGAAGAGGTTGAAGAATCTTAAAAATAGCAATAAATAAAATATCGGCAGTTCCTGGCTCCCCAGTGGGTTTGAGCTGTCTGCCTTTGGTTTCTCTCTGAGTCCCATCTCACAGTTTGACCCTACAGATGGATCGTTCTGTTCCCATTTCCATGTGTGGGTTTTTTTTTTTTTTCTCACTGTCAGGATGGCTATATGGCCACCCTGCTCCGTTTCTTGGCAGCAGTCCCATATTCCTCCAGCTTTCCTGACATTTTATCTCACCGTCACACTCCTTTAGCCAGTCCTGCCTTCAAAGTTTGTTCTAAAGCCTCCCCTGCACCATGGAGATCAGGTTAACAGGCTTAGAGTCGCCCAGACGACCTCTCTTAAATAGAGACATGTTTTGCTATTTCTGGGTCAACAGACTTCTTCGAAGTCTAATAATTTATTAAAATTGACAGCTTGAGAAAAACAGAGCACTTCAAATTGATGAGGAACATAGCTGCGTGTGCCTGTACCCATGCCCGAGCAAGTGTGCTGCTGTTCCCTCCTCCAGGTTTGCTACCAGGACCGAGACCTCCCATTGCGGTGGACTCCCCTGAAGGGGTGACCAAGGCTCTTCCAAGGGGACCTGTTAGAAATGTCCATCTAGTTTGCCACAGCGCAAAGGATAGGAATGATCCCTACCAGGGATTTGCAGAGCTGGTCAACTCATTTTTAATTTTCCCCACCAAAGCAAATTGGTGGGGAAATAAAAAAGAAAGAAACTGCCCTCGTATTTGTATTTGTTTTCTGTTGTTCTGCTTTCTCCTTGCCCAGAGTTGACTCTTCAGCATGGTTTGATTGTTTGCTCTACACAGTACCTCTGCAAATTGTTCATTCAGCCCCTAAATTCCAGTCATCATGGTCTTCTTTCATGCACCTGCATCAGAGGGCAGCGTAAGGGTTGCTTCTTATACATGTGCAGCTGGAGTGACCTGCAATGGAAGGGTTAATGCAAATCTTCTATTTAGGTGATACAAGATGATAATTTCAGCTTTGCTTCTGTTTACTGTAGATGAAAGAATCAAGTTCCATTCCAGTAGGATGCTGAGAGCAAGTGAGGAATGTAAGCTGGATGTTCATGTATTTGTTTGCTTTGTTTCAGGTTGGAGCGTGGAGCCCTTCTGATGGTTTGAACATCACAGAAATTTCCAAAGGACGAGGCCCTAATGTCACAGACTCGCTGAGCAACAGATCTCTAATTGTCACCACTGTCCTGGTAGGAGATTGCAAGCCTGTCTTTTTCCTCCACCGACAAAACTCAGGGATATCTGGTATCTCTGAAAATTCACAGCATCCCAGTACAGATCTGCTAGTCCTTCTGGAAAGCCAAGCAAGGGCAGAGAGCCCCCGCGTGCGGGCTGGGCTCAGCAGGGCACCGCGATGCCCATGCGCCTGCACCGAGGTGACCTGCGGCATCCTCTGATGCCACCGCTCCCGAGCAGGCTGCCAGCCAACACGTGGCGGACGGCGAGGCTGGCATGGGCCAGCTGGAACCACGCGTGTTCCCCGTGCCCAGGAGGCTGCTGCTCGTCCCGGCTGAGCTCTTCYGCTTCAGCTGCCCGGCCAGGTCCCTGTCCCCCCTTGCTCCCTGCATGCACAGGAGGTTTGTGAGTGCTGAGCTCCAGGAAAGCTCCAAGTCACCCATTTACCACCAGCGCCTGGGCAGGCAGCGGCGGGCACTGTCAGAGGGCCGGCAGTGCCTACCTCAGATAGGAGTGTTCTTGTTACAGAAGAAAATACTAAGAACAACCAGAGACCCTGGCTTAGCTATGACAATCGCGTTTCTTTTCCCCTCTTAAGCACATATTTGATAAACTAGCTAAGAGTAATGCCATTATCCAGCAAACCACGGTTACTTAACAGGTCTCCGCTTCCAACTGTCGCGCTGCATTTTGTTCTCACATTTGCTACTGGATTTGATGGCAGGTATCAGATCAGAATGAATTTTTATTTACTATCTAATGAATTATGACTAGTGGCATGGGTTTCTATATGGCTGTACTACACAGCGCAGGCTCACGGCATGTCACCAGGAAGCAACAAAAAATATCAGGCCTTGGACAGCCTACCCACAATTGGGCCTGAATTATGGTTTTGCCTATGGAAATTTTCTGGTCCTTTTGTGTTCCATATTTTCAGGGAGCATAAAAGTACATATGGTAAAGAGCCAGCTGGGGATGCATTCCCCAGTCCGGAGCAGTGTGATCCCTCGCGATGTCCTTGCCTTCCCAAAAGGAYGTGACCTGATAGAGTGGGGTTTTGCATTATAGAAGGAATGGGACCAAGAAAGTGCCCAGAGGAGAACAGAGAAAGGAAACACTTGGTCCAGGGCAGAAGAAGGGCTGGAACCAAAGGTCTTGTATCACTCCACAAGAGGTTAGCAGAATGGAAGCAGGCAGAATGTGAGCCAAACACAGACGCTGCTGCAGCTTTCCTTGCAAATTAGCCACCCCTTCTAACGAACTTCCCATTCATCACACAGTATTTGTTTCAATGAAACATTTTCATAAGTCCCTCTCTCCAAGAGTCAGGTACAGGCTTAGCTCATTGACTACGGTCAGTAACACACCGCTTTCATCTCTCAACATACAGGGGAGACTGGAAAAGTTCCTTCCCTTCCCAGTCCAACAGTTTTCTGCTATGCCAGTTCCATGAGACCCTGATGGGTCGTGCTTACAGGGCAGTCTGCACGGGGCAGTGTTCCTGTGCCATGTGCGTTAGCAGAATCGGCGGCAGCAATGGTTCCCCACTGGCTATGGTTATTGAAATGAATAGTCACATCAGGAGTTACTGCAGAAGGAGCAGAGAAATAACAGAGCAAAAGGCACTTTAACAGTTCAACATGCATCAGATTGTAAGACTGCTTCTGTTGAGACCCTTGCAGCAGTGTGTGTGCACTCAGGCACGATACACAGTTTGCCTTTTTTTTTTTTCTTTTGCATTTAAGCATTCTTGGTGCGTTCAGAAAGCAGAAATTTAGGTAGTGTTTTTCTAACAGGCCAAATGGAGAGACCTGCCATGCCAGGTTTAGTTCATTTTAGCACGGTAACCTAAAGTGCTGCCAGTACCTGTACATGGGAAATGCAAATTTTTAGGGCAACATGAGTAACACATCACAGCAGGACACTCCCAGGTGGAGGCTCAGGATCAGCTCTAAGGGAATTGTTCAACCCATACTGCGGCTGGATAAAACTCACCAGAAGTTATATAATGACTCCTCTTGCCCCCACTCTCTTTAATTAGAACTGTGTGCAGCACATTGGGGAAATTCCTGGGGTGGGATGGCTGGTAGCACCGGGGAGAAGGCTGGAGGGACAGCAGCAGAGCTGCCTGCACTGAGAGCTGGAGGAGCACCCGACCGCGGGATGAAGCCGAGGGGCAGCAGATAGGTTCAGGACTGGAATATCAGTGAAAGCTGTATGGACAGGACTGAGGGAAACCAGAAAAGATGCGTCTTGTCAGGGGTAAGATGCATGGCCAGAGTTGTGGAAATGTCTGGGTCTAGGGTGCGATAATCACTGTACCTCAAAGGCCACGGCATAATGCAAAATGATAGAGCCAGGAGGAGACCTGTCAGCCATCTGCTGTTGACGTGCTTTTTTCAGGCAGCATTTTCATCTCGTACTCCGCAAGCATATACAAATTCCATAATGTACAAGGGTGATATCAGTTCCTATTAATTGCACCATTCCTTGGGCCTGCACACATGCCACAGGGTATCTATCTCGAAACCACAGCTGTCCTGCAATTCCCTTGCCTGCAGGAGGAGGAAATGTGCTTAGACCCGAGTTCTGCAATAATTACATTTTCATATACTGGATTCTAAAAAATAAAATACAACCCTAAATTTTATTTGCATTTGCAACACCCCTTTGTACTTTTGCAGTGGTGTAAATGATGGTAGAAAAGCCATAGGAGGAACCTTTAAAAGGAAAAGCATGAAAGGTTATTTTTTTCCCCTTTTGCTCATATTGCAGTGACTTGTTGGAAGAGAAATATTACCCCAGCAGCCAGCGCCACTCTCCCCAAGCAATATGGGAACTGTGAAGTTATGAAATTGAGGGCACCTTCACTGAGAAATCGATTAGCAAACTGAGAGAGCTTGTGAATTGGATGTCTGGCCATTTTCAGTAATAAATTGTGAAATAGTCCGTGAATAAGTGGTTCACAGAGTTCAGAATTACCCCCTAGGAAATGTTTGAGACCTGGAGATACATTACTGAAGCGAGTGGCATCCTAATGTTCAGTGCTTCGGCTGTTAAATATGTATGTAATCCCTACAGCGCTTCCCAAAATTAATAGTGCTTTATAGCTGCTCTGGAGCCGGTGTATTTATATCAAGATCCATAGATTCAGCTGATTCACAAACAAAGCACTAATTCCAGAGGAGAAAGCTGAGGAGGCGGCCAGGGAGAGCAGGATTTAACTGAGCTGTGCATGCCAAGCTAAACTCTATAGGTGTGATGTTATCCGTTTTGCTTTATAATTCTGCAAATCGAGCTTCACGTGCTCTCTCATCCTCTCCCTGCCCTGCTTTGAGGCTGACCAGGCACCTCCTGCCTGCCCGCCCCGGGGGTGGCAGAGGTCTCCCAGGGCAGAGGTGGGGGCTGACAGGTCATACTGGGAGACAAGAGCCACCACCCTCCAGGCTGGCACAGCCCAGCTCCGGGTCCCAAACCCCCTCCTTGGCGTACCCACCCGAGGCAGGGCGCCTGCCCTCTGCCAAACCAGGCATCTCGGTAATACTCTAACTGGGACTCCAGACCTTTCCTCCTGCGACTTCAAGCCCCCCCATCCCCGTCCAATACCATGGGGACTCCCGCAACACGGCTCGCTTGCCAGAGCAAAACATGAGCCCTCCCCTCCCTGGCCACCCCGTGGGCAAGGGCGGCAGCCTTGCAGATACCTTCAATTCAAGCCATGTATTAGCCGCTGTTGATATCTCATCCTCCCCTTGCCTTCTAGCTTTGCCTGCTGCCCACCATCTTTTGCCATTTCCATCTGTCCTCTACACATTTTCTCCCTCGGGCTCCCCAGTGTCCCTTGTCCTCGGTGACTGCCCAAGCCTGATATTCACCAAAGGGCTGTGCAGTTTGCTGTGTATTTGCTAACTTCACCTGCTGGCCTCCGCTAAAGAGGCAGGGATCCATAGGGCAAAGCCTGCTGTAAAGCACTTTATTAGTTATTTTTCACTTGTGCTGGTGCTTGGCACTGCTGTGATTAAAGACACCCTCAACCTTCCCAGAGCAGGCATAACTGGAGCAGACAGCAGAAACTCTCTGGGCAGCAGTAGGGCCCCGTATCCCATCAGCTAGCGCCAGCCAAGAGGAAAGCAAACTAAGCTGGGGAATGTTCTGGGCTGGCCACCAGCCACGCACGGCTCCCTTGCCCTGTATTTAACCCACCAGCCTCTCGCTCGCTGCAGCTGCAGCGAACGACAGGTACTGCGGTGTGGTTCAGCCACACTTCTGCTGTGCGGGACTTGGGGTTGAATTTGTCCTCCCCCCTTTTATTGTTTCTCAACACTCTTCATTTTCAGAGCATGAAATGGTTATTTTTTCTCCCTGAAATCCTACCAAATGGAAAACAGTTGGCTGCTCAGAAGAGACAAAATTAAATTTTGTGGGGTAAACAAGGTTGCTAATTAGCTGATGTGCTGTGCAAAGTTAATTTATTCCCAACATGTCACGGTGCCAACCCTACTCGAAGAGCCTGTGCCTTGTGGCTCAGGTTGACCCGCAGGGGCGGCCCTGCCTCCGGTGGGAGCTGGGACCAAAGCTGACCCTTAACGGGGACTTTTTGCCTTCCCATGTGCAGGAAGAGCCCTTTGTCATGTTCCGTAAGTCCGACACGGCTCTGTTTGGGAACGACCGCTTTGAGGGTTACTGCATCGACCTCCTGAAGGAGCTGGCCATCATCCTGGGCTTCACCTATGAGATCCGTCTGGTGGAGGACGGGAAATACGGGGCGCAGGACGAGAAGGGGCAGTGGAACGGCATGATCAAGGAGCTCATCGACCACGTGAGTGAGGCCCATCTGTGGCACCAGCAGCCGGCAGCTGCCGAGGTGTGGCTGTGCCCAGGGCTTTCTGCCTGGGGTGGGACGGGTGCCCGCTCCTCGCTGGCTCGGGATGCCTGCAGTGAGCTCCTAACCCTGCCTGGGCTCTGCCTGTGTTGCACGGTTTGCCAGAATAGTATCTCTTTGTCTGACTCTTCCAAATATTCATTTGGAGTTTCTGAAAATGGACATTCTCACAGTACAGAAATGGGCTCCGTGGCTTCAGCCGCAGACTCTCCCCGCTGGGCTGCTGCCCCGCAGTGGGATGCAGGCTGGGCACGCAGAGAGGAGGGAAGAGGCTTCTCTGAGGCCCGGCTGCACACTGGCTCTCCTGAGCCGGGCAGGAGCAGGGCATGCCTGCTCTCATCCCCCGAAGACGCTGCTACTCTGCCCCTGACAAACACGGGCCAGGGCACAACACCGAGGTGGCTCAGGGACCCCAGACATGTCCCAGACACAGCTCAGCTGAATCCAGATGAGGTATCCAGACTGCAAGAGCAGGTGTGCAGGGGACAGTTTAATATGTGGKTTTTTTTATAAACGCAGCTTATTTTCTAAAATCTCCTGGGACACGGAGCTCCCCCTGCAGCAGAGCAGCTGTGCTTTTCCTTCCGCGGCCACTTCTAAAAGCCCATTAAACACTAGTGAAACTGTCGTGGCAGCTTTACTCCCGCAGTCGCCAAAAAGTCACCTAGTCTGAAACCTCAACTCGCAGCCAGAGGTTGCTCGGTTTCCTAATTAGATATTTTGCCTCCAGCACATCCTGTGATCCCAGAAGCCCAGTTAGGGAGGCGAGGAAAGCTGGTGTTTTTATGAATCTCTTATTCCCAGAAAAGGTCTCTGGAAGAAAAGATCAGGACAAAATTAATCTATGATCTCCACAGCACAGGCAGCAGTATAAGCTGTCCTAGAGCTATAACACAGCTCTCTCCTCCTGAATATCCTGCTCAGGTGGCGCAGCCCTTGGACCACCTCTCATGTTCCTGGCTACATTTTGAAAACATTGCCTATGCAGAAAAGAGACAAAAATAATCCCACGTACGTAGCAGCTGTGATGCTCTTACAGTTCATGTGAGAAGAATGTGTTTGCTGGGTGAGTGACTTCAGTAAATGAGCTTTGCTGTGAACAGATAACAGAGCATTGTCTGGCGGTGAGACTGCGGACCTGGGGCTCAGGGATCTAGGTTGTGTTTCCGATTTGGCTTGTCTGCCCTAAATGACATTGGACAAGTTGCTTCTGTGCAATACTTCCTCCATCTGTAAAATGCAGATGATAACGATTATGTCCCTTATAGGGACAAAGTGATGCTTAATCAGTTTGCGAAGAGTGCTGTAGTCCTTAGATGGCTCACCCTGGAGAAGCGGGAAGTGCGGTAAGGGCATGCAAGGACAGCCCTTGGGGGAGCAGGACGCTGTGGCTCACAGGGGAATATGCCACAGGCTGTGCAAACCTACCTTTGTATTTTTGCTTCCAGAAAACTCCATACAGCTCAAAATACAGATTTCATGGTCTCTTACGCAACAGCCTCGCTAAGTTAGACAAGTGCCACTCAGCATCCCAGCGGAAGAGACTGGTGCTTTGCCGCCCCGAGTGATGTGTGTGACACAGATAGGAAGAGACGCAGAGCACAGGCTGCGAACCTCGGCGGCGTGCTCCGGGACGCAGCCTCCTGCAGTCCCGCGCCCGCTGCCGGGAGCGGAGTCTGTGGCTCTCACAGAGCTGTGGTCAGCTGTCTGTGGTCAGCTAGAAGAGACAGACCGAGAAGGCGGTATGGGGAACAACCTCATTAAGTAACACTACATTCGTGGTCAACCTGCATTAAAGTATTTCTTGCCTAACTATTTAAAAGGCAAATTAACATACAGCAACAGAAGAGAACCAAATCTCCTCTTTTGCAAGTTTTACTGTAGCATCAAGTTTGAACTCTGCTTTCTAACAGGTGTGGTTGGGTGTACGCCTTGGAGTGATTTATAACCATTGCCCAAACCCCATACGAAGCCATTATTTTCTTTATCTGCATGTCATTGCTTTTTATAGCAGTGTTTATGTAAAGCATTAAAAAGTGAAACTGCAACCAGATGGGGCCCTTCCTCAGCAGCAAAGCATCTTCAGATCGTGTGGGGAAAGGAACAACTGATTGGCACTTTGCAATGTGAAAGTTCAAACTTATTTCACACCTAGTAGGAAAAGTGTTGGAGACAGCATTCAAACAAAGTTGTAGTGATGAAAACAGGGCTGCCCACACTGTGAGTTTGATATCTAGGCTGGCTTTCCTCCATATTCAGTGTCTCATTCTCATAAAAGAATTGGGATCATTCAGGTGGGAGCGTAAAGCAGGTAGGATTTTGTGAGGTCCAAACACCCCGGCCAGGATTAACGCTATGCAGAAAGCCTGTGCATTGCTGAAGACCCACTTAACTCATGTGCATCTGAGACTGAGCCGCCCAGGACTGCTGTGATGCACCAGCTCCAGTGGGCTGAGCTGATGTGCAGGCTTGGTTGAATGCCCTGTGCATAGGAGAGGGTGCTCCTGAGATGAAATAAGAGGTTAAAACAGTGATTGTTATCACTTGGAAGGGCTGAGAGCCGTGGGAGCGGCAGATGCTGTGTACCAGGAATAGCCTGATCCGAGGCTGAAATTCAGTGAAAAGGAGATGGGCAAAGGAAGGGGCAGCCCATCACGCAGCATGGCCTTCTGCTGGGGCTGGGGAGCACAGCCAGAGAGGGGCTGGGGAGCACAGCCAGAGAGGAGCTGGGCACAGGTGCCAGGCAGGGCAGCCCAGGTAGGCATATAATTATAGTGTTTCAGGGATGAAGGTGCCTACCACGCAAAGGTGTAAATCAGAGAGCACGTGACGGAGGACAGGCTGTTTACGCAGTGAACTCTCATGGCTTGTTTTGGAGTTACGCATCATCCTCCTTCCCCTGTCCTCCTTGATCCAGACATGCCTGGCCATAGGCAGTAATGCCTTAGGCTATGATCCTTTGTGAAATTGCTTTGTTTCTAGCCTGGCCTTAAGCATAAACAGGAAAAGCAACAGCAGTCAGAGCAGCTCACAGCATGACCCTGTCTTCCAGGTCCCCAGCAGCAGGTCTGGAGAAGACGGCCTCGTGCAGTTAGATGCAAAAAGCCCTGCCCTGCTGCCTTTCATCTGCTGCTCGTCCTTCATCACAAAAAAATCCCTATTTTGAGGGAGTTCAGCCCATTCCCTGGAGAACTAGACTCTTTCCTCACTGTAGCTCGTTGCTTATTGTCACTCTCATAGGCCATGAAAGCTGAACTCGCTCACAACACTGGCATTTGGGGAGGTTTGGGGCACCCAGGTGACACAGAGAAGCTCCTGTGCCCTGCATCCATAATGTACGGGGAACCTGGCAACTGTCAAATCTCCTCCTTTCATCAGTAGTGAACTGTTATTGATGTTTATTCATAGAAATTATTATTGATACAAGCAAAACTACACTGTGCATTGTGGCCCATCCATTCTGATTTATAATTTCTAGTTGTCTGGCAAAATAATGCCTGCAAATCTTCCCTATTGTTTGTGGGCAGAATCACATAAAAACAGCAAAATGAGTTGTTCTGGATATTTTGCACAAACTTGTTCACAAATAAAACTTGTCTTCTGCTGAGACAGTGCATATCAAATTTCCATTCAATCTGAAACTTCATGTGGGAATAAAAAAGGTATGAAAAATAATAGGGTTTCTAATGGAAATCCCTGCCAATGGTAACTATAGAGAGGACGTAATATCTATCCTTAGGGACGATTTATGACAGTTGATTTAACACTTCCACAATAAATGGGCATTTATTGACAGTAGATTCTGGCAGAAATACATACTGCACCACATTGCCACATTCCCATTAGTGTTCCTGCACTGGTGGATGTTCATTTCAAGTGCCGTGAGCTGGGGATTCATTTGGAAGCCACTGGGCCAGGAATAGAAAGAAAACAATTTCGTTGGATGAAGTGTCCTCCATCTCTTGTTTATACACTGCAGGAATGCAGCATTAGGGAGGAGAGAGAAATAAGCCAAAACAGCTGGCTGCACTTTCTCCTTTTGTGCTCAGCATCGTTAATTGGGTGGTTTCATATTTATCATATTCAGCGATCCAGGTGATGGAATCATACTGAAGTGTACATCGGGAACCCTGAGTTCTCTGCTTGCTTCTGCAGGTCTCTCTGGACCTGCCTTTCCCTCCCCTGGCTTGCTCACCTGCCAGTAATTAATAAGATAAGGCTTGTCTCCAAAAATACAGCCGTTCTCACTGGGATCCTACAGCCTTTGATGTCTCTTAGGTACAATTAATGGTAGTTCTGTCTCTGAGGAACTTCCCTAAAGAAAAGATTACAAGAGGCCCAACAGGACTTCATGGTCCTCATTTCTCCTCTTCAGCTTACAGCTAGGTTTTCCCTGCCGACATCTGTTCTCAATTCACCACTGATATTAAATAAAGTCATTGACAAAAATTATGTCTAAATTAGGACTGAAATTGTAAGAGCAGCCATTAAGAGCTGGAGTCAGACAATTAACACTGACCCCCTGCGCACGGTGCATGCGGTGGCAGGCCGAGGCGCGTCTGGGATGCTGCCGGGCACGACCTCGCTCTCCCTCGAGCATCACTTCTCAGGCTGAGTGTTTTGCTACCCCTGGCCAGCAAGAGGGGAGGGCTGTTGGGCACAGGGCTCTTGGCAGAGCGCTCGATCACCTGCTAAAGCAGCAGCCCCTCTGTCTCCAAGCCACGGGCTGCAAGACAGACTGGCTGCCTCCGCTGTGCCTGGCCTTGTCGTCCCCCCGTGCTGCGGGATGTCCGTGCCCCGGGATGCCCAGGTGCTGGCTCCGCTGCAGGGAACGATGCAGAAAGATGCAGGAGCGAGGCCAGCACGCAGCAGACCATGCTGGGACAGGGTGCTGGAGCACAGCACAGCAGCCGAGCAGGCAAAGCAGGGAGGGGAGCGGAGATGGGACCTGAAGCAGGGCAGTGGGAGCAGAAGAGCAGAAACGCGCTGCAGCCCCAGCGCTGGCAGTGGTGGCAAAAGAGACTGAGGGATGAAAGTGTCGATGCTGCCAGACAGACACCTGAATAACAATTAAATAAGTAAAATATGCACTATTTACCTGTCTCTCAGGCAACACACACATAATTAGTTTATGTAAATACCTAACTCAGATTGGCAAAATAAGCACAGAGGCAGCTTATTTTCTCGAATAAATATTTATCTTGGTGCTTATGGGCTTTGCTGTGACTGGCCATCACACGCGGCTTTCCTCCGGCAGAGGCCGGGTGCTGCAGCATTTCCACAGTGACTGTGGCTGTGCAAGAGCTGTTCTGACCCACAGGCCACATTCCCGTGATAACCGAGAACTTGAAGATAAGATTTAGCATTTTCTGATAAAAGCCAAATATCTCTGCAGAGAATACAATCCTCCATCCACTGAACGCCTGGTGAACCCGCATCAGTTCCACCCAAGTGAAAATGCTGTAACACTGGGCAAATAAGGAGATCCAAACCCTTCAAGGTGTGTTAGACAAGTGTCTGCATTTGGTGTATAGCTGCCCCGGCAAAATTCATCTTTTTGGCCTCAATTCAGCAGAACACTTAAGAACATACATAAGACTTGGAAGGCGTGCAAGCTCCAGTAAAACAGAAGCGTGTGCTTAAGTGGTTTTGCTGGATAAGGGCCTTTAAGGCACTGGCACTTGCTATAATTCCTCATTTCTAATAAAACCCATCTTACTGTGCAACAGCATAAAAGTTGGGGCTGAGGGAAGGAAGCAGTCAGGGCCTGATAATTGACTTCCCGGTTTGTAATGTCAGAGCATGACAAATGAAAGCTTTGCCCTTGATGGGTTTTGATTTAGATCCTCTCAGTCAGCAAACCCTTAATTAGAGGCCACCTTCAGAAAATTCTGCATTGATAAAAAGGATATCAGAGTGCAGCCCCGTACTGCCTTTAACAGCTCAGGACACCATACCAGATTGGGCTCCCTAATACATGCTCCATTCTGCCTGTGTGTGACATTTACTGCCAAGGACGCGGGGCTGTGATCAAATCACAGGAGCTGCTGAAATGACACAGTAAAATTTTATTTCTGCACTAAAAGCGTTTTGATCCTTGGGCATCCATGCAGATTCCTCTCTCTTCATTTTCTGTGGTAAAGCATAAACTCCTAGCTGTTATTTAGCTTGCTATATCATTTTGACAAATTTGGCTTAGGATCTTTCAGACAGGCAGTTGCTAGCGAGCACTGACCACAGAACTGCTCATTAGTTTCCTCCTTCAGAAAAATCGGTAGCCAAATCCTTCAATATCTCCTTCAGTTTTCCCTGTTGAGTCAGGACACCCACGCAGAAGTGATGGAGGAGCTGAAATGCTGCATTTCTTTTGCCATTTCTGCCTTGTGACTTTGGAGACTGATAAAGCAAAATTCTCAAGTGTGCTGTAACATGGGGAGAGCAGCCGAGCTACAAACCTGCCGGGCATCCTCCGCCAGGACGGCACCAAGGATGCAGACTCTGCTCCTGAGATGCAGAACTTCACCATCTCAAGCTGGGCAGCCAGCATTGCCTGGCCACTTCTAAAAACCACTGTCCTTCAGTTTTCAGCAATGTCAGCACAGCCACAGCTGGCACAAAAGGGCTCGTTGGGAACATACTGTTTCCATTTTCTCTAAGTTTTGACAAGTGCCAGTGATTCAAATGGACACTTTCTGTACCAAGCTGATTTAAAAATATATTTCCATTTGGAAAGTGACAAGGAAAGGGAACCAACCAGGGCTCGGCTAAAGAACCATGTCAGAAAAAAATACATATTTTTACCCTTCTTAGAGAATTCCTGAAACTCTTCTGTTCAGGACCTCTAAAGCTACATTCTTTGGAGAGGAGACCCTTTCATACACACACATATATATGTATGTAATGGATAAAAGCTCATGTAGAAACTCTTCTTATAGAAAAAGGCCCAGATTCCTGTATTTAAAAATATTGCACTGACTTGCGTCACAGATTTGCAAGGTCAAACAAGATCATTAGCCTGACCTTCCTCCACAACACAGGCCAGAGATCTTCACCAATTTCTACAGGGAACCCATAGTTTCTGTTGGAATAAAGCATGTTCTAGCAAGACAGCTAATATTGATTTAAAGTTTGCAAGTAATGACACATCCACTGTATCTCTAGGTAATTATCACTCATGGTTAATTTAGAATTTTAATTTTCAGAACCAGATGTTAAATAAATCTTGCACGGGTATGGTAGGCACCTGGCACGGGGGGAGGTACTGCTCAACTTCAGAAACGTAATTTATGTGCCTGCATTTCCTCTGAAGTTAGTGATACCAAAAGAGGGATTTGCAAACCCCAAGCAAGGCAGCTGACATTGAGGTAGCCTTGGATGTATTTACTGAAGGTTTTTTTAAGAGCCTGAATGAATGTTTAGTGAGAGGAAATGAACGCAGCTCTTAAGCAACAGAAAGAGGTTGTATGTGGTCGCTCACTGAATCTAGCATAGAAATTATTAAATAACAGAAATAATAGAAAGAAACACAATTCCTACAAGAAGTCAGGATGAATAATATGCTCAGCTTAAACTCCTTGTGCAGCTCGGACAGTTCCAGCATGACGAGCTGTGAAGTCCACCATTAATTAGCAGAAGCATTTCCCCGGCGGGGCTTGCAGCCATACGTGTGGAAGAGAGACCTAACGGGAACCGCGTGAGGTTTTGCTCACTCCCACCAGCCAGGCACGCTCGCGAGCATTCCCAAACAGCAGCACTCCTACCCTATGCTGCRGCTTCCTTAGAATGAGCCTTTCAAGCTGTATCACATGAAGTCGACTGACGGGAAAGAAATGGAACCTTTTACCCCATGCTGCTACAGTATTACTTCCTGCAACTTCATTCTGGAGTGGCCTCCCCCTGCGACTTTCTCCTCTCGCAGCAACGTTGAAAGGAAGGACAACAAAAACAAATCATCTCTGCAAACAGTGGGATTTGCACACAGCAAACTCTCTGTTGTAAAGAGTTGTGTGGCAAGAAGCAAGCACAGCGAGGATCGCAGATGTTTTATACCACTTTGAGATACAGTTGTTCTGACCATCTTAGAAGAGCCTATCCAAATGAGCTCATTGCACCTGGGCAAAAGCTGCACAGACTGTAACATCTCTCTGTTGTCTGCGCTGTATTTTGGTAGCTAACATCAGCTGAAAACCCATACAATGAAAGTCATAGAGTATAATTAGCAAACAGTAGGCCACGTTTCGCTCTCCGGCTCACTGATTTAAATCAGAAACAACTCTCTTAAAGATGGTAAACACATCCACACCACCACCTCCAGAATCTCGCCCAGCATGTTTTGGAGACCCTGCATCTGTGTTGGGGTTTTGTTTAGGTGACGAGAAGTATTTGTAATAACTGGACCATGGTATATCAGTTCCACGTTCCTGTCCTATCTCAGGTGTTCTTGTGCCTAATGCACGTAGACCAGTCCTTGGTCCCTTACCTGGAGGGCTTTGAAGCAGAGCTCACAGAAAGGTGCCCAAGCACCATTCGTGTGCAACGCAGTGCAGCTCTGACGACAGCGTTGTGTTTGCCTGTACAGCAAGATCGCAGGTCTGAAGGGAAGCCTTACACGGAGCCCATCCTGCGCCAGGCACAGAGGGCCCTGCCTGCACCAGGATGGGGGAGCAGGAGGTCCGGCCTGGCTCTGGCAGGGGCACAGGGCTGACGTACCCCCTGCGCAAAGGGAGGGGGGAACCCCAGGGCTGCGCTTTGGGGGTTTTTTGGCCCAATACTGCAGTGTGACTGCTGTGGGTGTTTCTAAGGGGATGGAAACGCCTCAGTTTCTAATGCGTTCTTTCTCTCTCACTCTGTATTGCGCACAGAAAGCTGACCTGGCTGTTGCTCCTCTCACCATCACCCACGTTCGGGAGAAAGCAATAGACTTCTCCAAGCCCTTTATGACGCTGGGGGTCAGCATCTTGTACCGGAAGCCCAACGGGACCAACCCCAGCGTGTTCTCCTTCCTCAACCCCCTGTCTCCTGACATTTGGATGTACATCCTCCTCGCCTACCTGGGGGTCAGCTGCGTGCTGTTTGTCATAGCCAGGTAAGGGGACGCCAGTGCCACCTCACCCAGCTGCCATCGTGCCACATCTGCTGCCATGCGACAAGACACACTCCCCATGCTCAGATCCGTTTTGCTGCCTGGTGTGTCGCAGGGATCCAACCACCCGGTGGGAGCCGCAGCATTAAACCCGTGTCATTAATGAAATTACTTATGGTCCATTACCCAAAGGCAGGCTGGTCTCTTGGCGTGGGGTTGCTCACAACTGCCAGACTCCCGTGCTCTGTTCCCTTTCGGACCTGTATCTCAGAGTGGTTGTAGAGGTGATACAAACCCCGTGGTGAAAATTAAAGATGAGCTATCCACAGGGGAAATTTGTTTCCTTCTTCGCTAGCTCCAGCCTGTGTTACATCCTTTGTACTGCTTTACCATACTAAATGTGCCTATGTTTGTTTGCTTTATTAACGTAAACCTGTAAGCCTCTTTTGCTGTATCAGGGCAGGCAGTTCCACAGATTTAGTAGACTTCCAGTACAAAAGAATTTAAAAATGCACTTTCTTTTATGATTTTAGAAATTTTGTTGCCTTTCCATTTCATTAGCACCTCCCTGGTATAATGAAGGGTAATTTTTCTGCTCTGTATCATTCACCATTCATGCTCCTGTTAGGTCGCTTCTCACCCACCTTCTCCAGGGAGAAGCCCAGCTTCGCTGCTGTGTCCTGGACCCAAAGCTCCCATGTCCCACACCATTTTCAGCTCCTGTCGCTGAACCCTCCACCAGCAAAGCTCCCACAAACCCTTCCCTATATCAAAAGAATGGAGAACCCGTTGCTACGGATCAGGCAATGTGTCTGTTTACAAAATTAATATGCATCTAATTAGCATGTTTAAAACCTCTATATTTAAAAGCAGCAGAATTTGCATATATTTGCATGTGTTATTAATTTCACAGAGTCTTTGATGAGACGCATAGTCCAGGGCTGCTCTCAATACGTGATTCCACCTTTTCAAACCAAAACAAAGCACTTCCCTCCCTCCTGCCGGGCAGCCGCCCTCCCCGGCCACGCGCAGCCCTCACTGGATGCTTAAATATTTTGCATAAACACCACGCCCGGGGAAGTTTCCTAAGCACAATCTGCAGTTAGACACTCATTTCTCATTTCTTCCAGTTCAAGTTATGCCAGTGGTGCCTTCAGAAACCTCCCTGCTGACCTGGGGCTGGGGCTCTGTGCAGACCCTCTCCCTCCAAGGGCTGCTGTGCTGTGTTTTCCTCCGAGCATCCTTCAGAAACCAGCTTCTATCTAATCCACTGACATCAATTGATAGTCAAAGTAAAGATTAAATACGAAACTGCAGCAACCAGAATCCATTAACCCTCATGTTACAACAAATCTGCAATTTTCAACATCCCTCAGGTCCAGGGAGGCATTTAGAGACGATTTCCTGAGTTTACTATGTAATATTCTAATTACACATAACAGCAGTTATCAAAGTAAACTCGGCTTAGCAGACAGTATTAGCGCTTCAAACCATTTGGGACGGCGAAGCAGCTACATCGCCCAATCCTTCCTCTGCAGAGGTGCAGAGCGGGCGAGGCTGCACTTCACTCTTAGAGGACACAGAAGGCCTTCCATGTCCAAGATGTTAACTGCAACTGTTCTCCTCCCTAGCCTTTGCAATGCACCTCTATCAAATAGAGATACACCAGGTTTCCAGGCACTTTCCTGAGGTCCCACAGAAGCTGTCTGAGCACGGATGGCTTTGCAGGCTGTTTGCACAGTGCCCGCTGGGAGCACAGGCCTGGGCTCTCATAGCACTGCAGTACAAACAGCAACTCATAAAAACAACCTAACAGATCATTTCAGCAAGCAGGTGGTGTAACGCACAGAAACGGTAGCACTCGTTATTACTATACTGTAAGAGGCCGAGAGTCGCGTTGCCATTATCACATCGCTGCACCTTCCCACCATCTCCGCCCTGCAGACCCCCCCCCGGCCGCAGGCAGGCGGCACTGCTGGGCAAGTGGCCGGGGGCCGCACGAAATGCAGGACGGTTCGGCAAAACGCTGCTGCCGGCTTTGTCCTGCCCCAGCTGAAGCCCCTGGGAAGACTGTCGGGGACTCCAGCGGGGCAGGGTGAGGTCCTCAGCGGTTTTGCTTTACGTCAGAGAGGAACCAGACGCTCTCAGCAGGAAAAGATACTCATCTGGGAAAATGAACCCGAGGCAATTATGAAAAGGAAAAATATTGCGATGACTGATAGAACTCCTTCACTTTATGTCTCTGTTAGCCATGCAGAACACAGCTAGATGGGCTCTAATGCCATAAAGTATTAGACTGCTTGCGCGGCTCAGAATGACAATTCAAACACAATTTTACATTTATGAGTTTATTTTTCCCCGACTCATATAATGGCCAAATCCAGCCCAAATCGTCCAGAGCCCACTTTCAAAGCATGTTAAAGGTGCAAATTGTATCTGCATGTGAAATTCATTGCAGTAAATACTGAGGGAAGGTTGAAGGAAATGCTAGGACGGGCCCCGATGTGAAAACGCCTTAGAAGCCACTTTTACAGACAGGAAAATCTAGATGCTCTGTTCAGAGAGCAGCGGGGCTGCCCAGCCTCGGGCAGCCCGTCCCACTGTCGGCAGCAATATGCACGCAGCGCCTGCCCCGATCCACCGAGTTGGGTGCCCAGGCACCCCAAGCGGGTACCCCCGCCCTGCCCGGCGCTGGAGGGCACTCGCTGCCCAGAGAGGTGGGGGTCTGGGCTAACCCAGAGCCCCGCGTGTGCCCAAACACACGGCAGTCGCGCTCAGGAACCGAGCGTCTGTTTTGACACCCCTCTGGTGACTGCCCTGGCACGAGGAACACAAGAGGGTCTGAAGCGCTTGCTGTGCTGGGCTTTGTGGCTGGCGTTGAGGGATGAAAACCTGAACTGTGCTTTAGTCTCTGGTTTTGTTCTGAAATGAGCCTCATAATCTCTCTGCATCATAGCAGTTATGATGTAATACAACAGTTTTTCCCTATCAGGCTTTTTTTTGGCTGAAATTGAACCTATAAAATACTGCAACTACAGTTTCTTTTTCACGTGTTTTGCTCCTGACATTTCTTCTGTCTTCCTGTTCTTTTAAAGAACACCAAGTACTCGGTGTAATTAAGGTTCTGCAGGAATGATCTTTTAACACATAGAGATGAAGAGCAAGAGATTTCATGGGGAAAATATTTACTGCATTCAGAAGTAATGGAAACAATATCTGCTTTTGACCCCAGCAAGGCCTCTAAAATTCAATTCTCAGGAGAAAACCACAGTCAAAATAGCAAAGCCTTAATTCAAAGACATGAGTCTCCTGAACTAGGCACCAGAGTCCTCTGCTGATGCTATAATCATAGGTCAATGCCACTTAAAACCAACTTAGGGACTATTTAGAGGCAGGCAAAGGATGTATTTCATCCATCTCCCCTTTTAATCAGTCTTTCTTAGTTATTGATGGAGCCTCTGCTCCTAACCACCCCAGCCCCCAAAGAGCCATAAACACTAGCAATTTATAAGGCTTCATGAGGGTAATTTGTCTGGTGACTCTGGTGCAAAGTTGCAAGTGGGCTGTGCAGCTGGCTGATTTGAATTGTCACCCATCCTCAGACTCATACAGCCTTCAAATTACAGCTAATCACCTTTGGGTGCACAACGGGGTGGGTGGGTTTAATATTCATCTTAATTGCAACGAGGACTGGGTCAATCCCTAAGAAATTTCTCTGGAGATGCAATTTAGACTCAAAAGTATTTTGTGTTAGATCTTTAAACCTTCTTTGAAATGCTCCCCCGTTTCCCTGCCAAAAAGGCCAAGATGAGACAAGAAAATAATCATAGTTTTTGATGAAATATTTCTCAGACCCTGTTCTACACCTGAAGAAGAGGGAAGCCAGCCCACGGTGAATCCTGAGCAGCCCCCATTTATTATGGCTCCAGCTGTATGGGGTCAATGAGCTCCGCTCGCTTCTTCCTTCATTACCCCTCTGTTTCCGCTAATGGTCCCACTCGCTTTTCAAGCACCGAAGACTCTGTTGCTGCTTTGCAGTTTTCTGAATATTTCTCTGTAATTTGAGCAGCACCAGTAGGTTTTCACTCAGAGACCTTGAAGTTCTTCAGTGTGTCATCTTGTCAGGCTCATTTGATCTTACCAATTCCCTTTCTGTTTCATATTCTTTCATTGGCAGCCCAAGAAAGTTTTTGTCTAATTCTTGAACTCTGGCTTTATTCGACAGAAAGGGATTAGGCACCATCCTTTATACACCTCTGGTGTAAATTTACAGCAAGTTTAAAGCAATGGGCAGCATATAAAGCCAGGTCTGAATTCAGCCTGATTCTTGTTTTCCTTTCTGATTTTCTCTTATTTAAAAAAGCAGAGGGAGGTGGGCAGTAAGAATGGCCCAGCCATTACCTGGCCGAATGAGCAGGATTGTCAGGGTGCAGCTTGGACGAGGCCTCTGGTTCTGCACTTTGCAAACCCAGAGCGGGCAACGGTCCCCGCTGCAGAAAGGCAAGATAAAAGTGGGGGGAAAGGAGAGGTTGTTACCCTGTATCTTGCATGTGGAAAATAGAAGCAAAAAGTGGGACAGATGCCCCTAGAATAACTTTTGTAAAACCACAAGTCCTGCGTGTTGCACCTAGTCCATCCCCCATGATGGAGCCCTTCCCCACAGACACCCTCCTCTGCTTCGCCCCACTCGGTTTGTGTGCCCGGGGACCGCAGCTCCGTGTTCGTGGAACATCCCCACGTGTCGGGCTCCGAGGGGAGTCTCACGGCGCGACTGCGCAGAACAGAGGCGGGGGTAGCCATTTGCTTGGGGAGTTTTTGTGCCGAGGGGCACCTGGGAGAGAGCTGTGGCTCTGTTCTCCAAATACATCCAACTGTCTGAAATTAAGCAACAAGACATCTCCTTCGGTAGCAGCGTGTCTGGCAGAGAATTACAGAGAGAAGTATCTCCTAATACAAACTGTGGGCTGGGTTTTGAGAAAGGGCTGTTGTGAAGCTACAGGGATTTCAGAAGGAAGCGGAGATGATAATTAATGCCTGGTTCAAAAGCAATTATACCAATTATGTTTTTAATTTAATCTCAGCAAAATTTGGGACTCTTAGAAAATGTAAACAAACAGCTCTAAAAATATTAGCATCTCTCCTGTTAAGCATCCTCCCCAGATCCTGGCTAAAAGAGCTACGTTCACAGCAGTGCTTGCCTATCAATCCTAGGCAGGATTTGCAGAGAGATGATCGTAGAAAATTCCCTCAGTTTTGCCCAAGAACTACACGGCTGTCCATAGAAATATGCCCCCACAGGGAGTAAGTGTTCTCCCACCACCTGCAACGGGGCCAAGCATCAGCAGTCCATGGTGAACCTACACCAATTTCCACTGTTGTGCTGGTGCCCTGACTGTGCAGGATTCCTGCTTGTCAGGACAGTGCAAAGTTCTGCTTCTCACCTAGCTAAATCCCACCCCGATTCCCATATGCACTAGCAGGAGAGCCCCCTGAAATACCGTGGTTTGTCCCAGCCACCGCTGCAGAACCACTGCAGCATCTCTCCTCAGTTGATCTAGAAATGCCGTTTTTCCCCACATTTCGGAACTGTTCCATACTCGGGCTAGAGGTCGCRTGTCCGCACTGCATCCCGTCCCATAGTCGTGAGCTCCACTTGCTGTTGCGTGATGTAGTGTTGCAGAGATGATCTGAAGTGACCGAAGGCTTTGGGGAAGCAACCTGAGATACCTCAGAAGGACCTGGCTTCCCAGGTTTCCTTGCTGTCTGCAATGCAGGACACGGGGCTTACAGCCATGCTGGGCACTTCTGAGAATCTTGGCTGAATTTGTCTTTTTCTTTAATAAGCCATGCAACTAAAGGAGTCAGCAGGCCCTGCACAGCAGCACGAAATGTATTAAGGCTCTTTTTTTCCTGTTCCTTTAGAGTCTTGTCGTGCCACATCCTGACTAACGAGCTCTTGCTTTCCATGTGCCACCATAGGTTCAGCCCATATGAGTGGTACGATGCTCATCCCTGCAACCCAGGATCAGACATCGTGGAGAATAACTTCACCCTATTGAACAGCTTCTGGTTTGGGATGGGAGCGCTGATGCAGCAAGGTACGGCGGTGCCTCCCCACCCACACCCCCTCCCGCCGGTTCTCCAGCGCAGGCCTTTTGTCATGGCTTTTTAAACTGAAAATGTACTTTGTTTGCGACAGGAACAAGATAAAACATCTGAACAGGCACAGAAGCGCTCGTCAGCACCGGCTCCCGGCTCCCCGCTGAAAGGCGGTGAGGTGTGGGAGAGGGGAGGCAGCTCTCCTCCGGCACCTCCTGGGACCCGCTGTGCTGGGCAGCGCTGGGCGCCTGCTGCTCCTGATGGAGCTGAGCACGGGCACCGCAGTGCCTAAGGGAGCCGCTCCCCGGGGAGTGCACGCGTGGCAGGCAGCCTCTGGCTGGGGCCAAGGCCAGCAAAGGGCTAATGAGACAATAATCTCATCAGGGGGAACCGGCTGTGATCTGCAGTTCAGGAGCTCTTGGCAACTGCGTTTGTTGTTATTCACTCACTGTGAACTTCATCTCCACGCAGACACCCACTGAGCCGTGCCGGTTCGCCTGCACAGCAGGGATGGAGAAACAGAGGGGGACATGTGCCAGGCCTGAGCCCTGTCTGGGGTACCAGGAAAAGGTTAAGCCATCCGATTTCTTCTGTGCCAGAGCAGGCAGGAGCTTTTCAGTCTTTTTTTTTTTTTTTTTTGACGCCTTCTTCTATTTGTACTTTCCGCCTTCTGCGGGTCAAAGCCCCCGTCCCAACAGCTCACCCCGCAGCTCCGGGGACAGACTCATCACTCACCCCGCAAGGCAGAGCCCCGTGAGCTGCAGCTGGCTGCCAGCACACACGTGCCACTGTGTAACAATAATTACTATTAATGAAGCGTGCGTGCTCTGACAGGTGTCAGAAGGAGCAGCTCCCGAGTCTGCCATCTGGAAGCACACAGCCAGATGATGGAGCGGTGGCGTGTTCACACGTGTCCTGCTGCTGGTGTGCACAGAGGAGCACCCACCCACCGTGCCCCGAGGAGGAACACTGCCTTCATCTCCCTCAGCTGTTTAATTCACCAAACTCAGCAGCACCCCACAGATTCTGTAAATTCCTACTTCTGTTAATTCAAGCAATTTGTTTAATTTCAGGATCTCTGTCCTGGCTCGCTCTGTTTTAAATCAACTTTTACAGAAGACAGGGCATCTTGCCCTCTGGTCTGTCTCCATTTTTATCCTCACCTGGTCATTCTGCACGTTGTGAAATGGCCTGAAACTCCCTCCAGCACAGGGCAAAGGCTGCTGGGTCAAAGAGGATGGAGAGGAGCTCCTCCAGGCAGCTCTGCCTGGCAGCCACTACGTGCAAGACTGAATGTTTTCAGTGTTACTGGTGTAAGATACCACAATGACAGGGACCTTAGAAATGGGATATGGATGGGATTACATTCATATATGTGGATGGAATAGAGCAAATGGAAAATATATATATATATATATAGGTGGAATGAATAGAGTAAATCTGTTAGGAAGACAGCGGAGGGGGAGCTTGTGAGCAGCTCTGAATAAAGAACGAAATTCAGCAGTGATCTAATTGCAGAAAATCCAGGAATAGAAATAAGTGGAAAATGTTAAACATTTGTCACACTTTAATTTACCATGTATCAGTAGTTATACCCAGAGAGCAAAAGAACCACAGCATCAGCTTGGTGGCATGCACAGTGCTACTGCTCCATGCTCCTCCTGCTGCCACTGCTGCAGCATGTAATAGAGATTCTTCCCAGATCTTGGCTGCCCTGATGGACAGTGACAGTTCCCAGCAAGAGAGTTTAGCAAGATGAATCATCCTCTTATCAGATGCTGATAAACGAARAGAGCTGTATTCTTTTTAACTCTATTCTGCATCTAAGAAGAAAAATATTTCAAAGCTAGACTGATGTCACACCATCCAATGCATCAAAGGGCAAGCGATGGAATGGGAAAGAAGCATGATCTTGAGAAGAACTGAAGCAGCCCTCGATATCCAAGGCTCCTCTGCTTCCTGGTGCTGCCTTGCTGCACTTAGATAGGAGAAAAGCTACACTCCATGCTATGCTTTGATGCCACACTGCTTAAAATTGCTTTGCAAAGCCCAATCTTTGTTGCAAATTCCAGGTTGGATATATCCTCTGAACACAGTTGTTTCAAACCCAAAGCTCTTTCCTGGTTTTAAAAGGTGTCTTAGGCGATTACAAAAATAGCACAACCCATTTAGTCCTTCATGTCTGCTCAATAAAAGTCACTCCAGACCTGTTACACCTTTTATGCTGTAATATCTCCCGCTTCCCTACTTCTAACCAGTATTCAAAGTACTGGATCCTGATAGTTCCTTTCGCTCCCTGTTTGATTTTTTTTAAAATCTTGTGTATTTGAACACACTCCCTAGAGTGAGTCCTTTGAAAAGTAATCCATATAAAACCAAAGCACTTTTTAAATAGCAGAACAAAACACTCATAAAAGTTCATAAATGGCTTGCTATTTAAATCTCATAAAAGCAGCCTAGTTAATTACTTCAGTTTGAATGTTTCCTGTAAATTGTGCACTGTACCCAAGGTCAGCAATAAAGGGAGAGAGTTTTTCTGCACATGCTACAAAAATCCCACTGATTTCCTTGCATGCAAGATGTCTGGATAATTTGCCTCAAAAACAGTTGGCTTTAATTGCGTAGCTATTACAGTTTTGACAGTGAAACCTAATCCTTTTTATATATATATAATGTATATAATGTATGTACGTATATATAAAACGGGTCCTTTCTCTCTCTGTTTCCTCTTCCCTCCTCCTTCCCCGTCTCCCACTCCAGGCTCTGAGCTGATGCCCAAAGCACTGTCTACACGGATCATTGGTGGCATATGGTGGTTCTTCACCCTAATTATCATCTCGTCCTACACGGCCAACCTTGCCGCCTTCCTGACGGTGGAGAGGATGGAATCCCCCATCGACTCGGCAGATGACTTGGCAAAGCAGACAAAAATAGAGTATGGAGCAGTGAAGGATGGAGCTACTATGACCTTCTTCAAGGTGAGACCAGGCAAAGGCTTTCTACCATCCAGGCAGAGATGCAACGCTGTCAGGCCAACAGGAGTGAGAACAAAGAACCAAAGACAAAAAGCCTCCTAAGCCACCACTTCTTCTCCTTGTAGCAGGTTGTTTCAGTCTCACGTCCTCATCAAGACTTTGACCCCGTCAGTTTAGCTTACCTAGATTCACATCATGGCTAATTTCCCCTCTCCCCATTGCTAATTGAAGTCACAATTACAAAATTACATTGATTTTACAGCTTCAGAGACCGTACCCAATATTGGCTGAGAGACCCTAAACTGAAGCATATATTAGGCACAACAGGACAGGTGTATCTCATATTAAAGCCCTACAGAAAAATCTTACATTCCCTAAAGTATCTTCCCTATTTCCGCATCTCACCCACCCATTGCAGCTCCTTCCTTGTCTCTGCAGTAACAGCTCCACAGAGCCCCTGAGGCTGACCCGGCCAGCCTTCAGGGACAGAGAAGAGAACAAATGAAACCTAAAGCTGGACAGATGTTGCGAAGTGCCCTCCCTGACCAGTATTTTTTACAGCTGAAATATCTTTCTTGTCCTTGAGGTATTCACATTAATGTAGTCAAGTTTTATTAACCTCCAAAACCCTGTGCAAGGTAACACCACCAATGGCATCAGAATCAAATTACGTTAATTTCTTCTCTTTAAAGGATAATTAATTTCAGAAGTTAGCCAACACTGCAGAGGAGGGTGCTAAGAGCATTCATATTTCACTATCGCCTCAAAAATGGAAAGAAACCGAGAGAGTGCCAGTCAGAGCCCAGGCCTGGCTGCAGCGTGCTTGGGGCCCAGCGCTGCAGCGCTCGGCCGGCRCCGATGCTCTCCCTGGGCACTTTGTCAGCAAGGCAACAGGAGCACGGGCAGATCAGAGCCGTCGGCTGCAGAACGGGGCTGCCTCCCCCTGCACCTTGGCTGCGAGCAGCGCGGGGGAATATTCCTTCCCCTGCTGGTCACCCTAATTCAGAAGGCAATATATGGGCCAAAGTGTGACAAACAGTTCATGCTTTAAAAAGCAGGTTGTGCCTGGAATGCTGCAATAATTTGAATAGGCACAGTGTAAAGGCAGCCAGACTAGGCCATCAGCAGTTTAATTGCCAAGACCCATTAAAGGAAGCCAATGTGCTGAATTTTAATAACAAGAAACAGCAGCGTTCTTCTGCAACTTTTCTTGGCTAGGACTTGGTTAAGGAGCCACTATACTTTCTGAATCTCTATGCTTACTTTGCCAGGCAGGAACACAGATTGGTAAAGAAACATGGAGGATTTTGTTTGGTTTGATCTTTAATTAATCCTGGGAAATGAAAATGTTGCATAGAATAGGTTGCTGCTGGTTAGTTTGCTTTCTGCAGTGGAGCTGGTGCATGCAGTTTTGTCTTTGGCATGGTCAGATGTGTTGCGCTACCTTCCAAAAGCAATATAAACTTACAAAGCTATTAGGAAAAGACAGACTTTTACTATTGTGTTTTAACTACTCTTTCCAATAAGAGTTTTAGATGGGAATAAAAGGAAACTGCCTTTTTTAAAAATCATCAAGGACACAGTATATTTATTGTTTCATATCATTTTCCATCAGAACCATTCTTCAGGCTTCTAACGGGCATTTGGCAGGGTTTATTGATGCAGTGTATTTTCCTGATTCTTTTTTATTGTTGTTGTTGTTGTTTGGAGATGAATTCTGAGGGATGTCCCTTCTGACAGCATTTTGATTACTGGAGCAGTGAGAGCACTCATGTGGGATGCTATGTTCACTTGTCCTTCGTGCACAGAGAAATACAGGAGAGCCAGAACCTCTCCCACCCTTCAGCGAGGTCTTTGTCAAATGATGGGGCAAATCCCACGGTGGTTTCAGTACGGCTGCTCTGCCAGTGCCACCGTCACGGGGACATGTGTCAAACAGCACAGAGGTCTGGAGGGCAGAGCAACGGGCACCTCCGGTGTCTGCTGAGGATCTGCACTCCCTCCGGATGGGCAGGACTGAAGGAACGGCGAACTGCACGAGGCTTCATGTCACCTTCCTCTGCTCTGCTAAAAGGGGGGTTACCAGGAGCGAGACAGCTGCTGTGCGACTGCTGCTCTTGAAAAGCTCCTGGAGATCTGGCTGGATCTGAAAAGCTCCTGGCGGTCAAGCACTCCTGCAGTTTGCTGAACAGACTGTCGTTGCTGGGACAAAAGGCTGATGGCAGCATCCTGACTGGGATCCCCCATTGCACCTATTTTGTAGATTATCCACTAGGACCTAGCCCAAATTGCTGCCTTGCTCCTTGTATGACTGTTCCCCAAAGTTGTTCCCCTCACATTAGGAACTCACTCCTCCGCTTCTCCATATTAAAGAAGCTGCAAACCGCACACACAGACCCCCCCAGGCCACGGCCTGGGCCCTGCGGCGCCCTTTGTCCRTGACTGGTGGCTGTGGCCATCGTTGTCCTTTGCTGAACCCTGTCTGGGTCTGCAGCCCTCCCGGCACCTGGGAGGTCTGACAAAGCGGGGTCTAGGGCTGCAGGAGGAGAGCACGATGCCGGAGCTGAGCTTCGGGAGAAATGGGAAATGGGAGGAAGAGGAAGGCCAACGCCTTGCACACTGTTCCCTGAGATGGTTCCCAAAGCGCTAAGCAGTTTTCTGCCCATGGTCAGGCTGACCGAGGGTTCATGCAGAGCTCACTGAAGTCACTGCAGAAGTTCCCTGTTGAACCAAGCCAAAACACATCCCCGGGGCAGACCCACAGCGAGCAATCTAGCTCCCACAAAGGTTTTTGCCTGTGCGCCTGAGCTAACCAGCTACGGCAAATGGGAAGCAGAAGAGAGAGTTTTACCAACCATACTGGCAGATTTCAACTTAATGAAAAGAACTTTTGAGAAGCTATTTATTCCCTAGCAATGCAGATCACGTTACAGGAACAAACACAGATCAATTAATTTAGGAACAGCATCTAGCATTCCTTRTAAATCATGCCAGAAATCCTTCATATCTTGCAAAGGATGCTGGCTGTCTCTGAACAAATGCTGGGTTTAACATGCAGTTTGGAGTACGACTGTGAGAGTGTGTGTCTGTGTGAACATATATATTCACTTGTACAGAAATGTTAAATCCTCAAGAGTAAGTATCTTCAGTTGGTGAAAATCAATTTATTTTTTCATACAGGCTGGAATTGAAAATCTTAAGCCTGAAAGTTACTTTCTTGCCAATGTCACTGATAAAGAAGCATATATGTCTTGGCAAGATGCCTTGTAGCGGCTCCTCTAAACTATTCCATTAATTTATTTGCGTGGCTGGTCTTGAAGCATTGGTAATTAAAGGCAGCTTCTGAGCTGTGACTCTAAAGTATGAATTTAGAGGCGTTCTCAGTGTCATTGCAATTGCTGCATTCAGAGGGGCTGGTACTCAGCTTTTCACACATGCATCTCATTTAGCACTAACGCAGGGTTTTATTAAGATGCAGAGGACAGCAGACCAGATTCTGATGTTATTTATCCCAACCGAAATGAGGAGAAGCTCCACTCACATGAATCGGTGGGAGAGAGACACGATCCCCCTGGTGTGAACCATGATGGCACTGATCAGCAGCATTAAACTACTGCCTTTGTTTATTAGCAATAATCTCCATCATTCCTAAYGTTCCAGAGTTCCCGACTCTGGAATTTCTCTGCCAGGAAGAAGTCAGTGTCAGGCCATTTATCTTAATGCTTCAGAGCAACCAAGCAGTTCCTCTTCATCAACCTTTGGCAGCAAAGCAAAGTTGTCATTGAGGGGGACCTGGGGACCCTACAGAGGATGCAGGGGCACAGGAGGGTCTCTCTGYCTTCCACCAACTCAGATTTCTTTTATGCAGCCCATAAAAGTAAATGGTGATTCCATAGAGAAGAAATTCGCACCTAGCCACAGCACAGATCGGTTCAAACCAGTAACTAACCCCAATAAGGATTTTTTAAGGTAAATTACTTAAGCTGTAAAATCAGAGGTCCAGCAAAACTAAATGTACACACACAAAAAAAAAAAAAGTCCAGCAAAATAAACACAATTTATTTGCATTCTTTACTGACTATTAAATTACTACTAAGATGTTTTTGCTTATTTGAATGGTATGTTCTCAGGTGACGTCACCCAAATTCCCATAAATAAGCGACCACATTTGCAGTTATGGCTGAAGTATTCTGAGAGGAGGAAAGGGAGGAAGGAACAACTTTTCCCCTAATAGGAAAAAATGTATAGTGGTTGAAGCTCTCCAGAATTAGGTGTGAGCTGGAGCACTGTACGCTCCTCATCATGGTTGCTCCTGCAATTTTTGATTGATGACTGCTCTCACAATGACTGACAATTGCTTCTAAATTGGACTTTGGTCTATCAAACTGCTAGTGCTGTGCTGAGAATTACAGTTGGTGAATTTTCACTTGGAAAAGGAGTGTTCTTATCTCATGTTAGCGAAGTTAAAGAAACTAATAGGAAATAAATTCCCAGTGAAGAGGTGACAGGTTTTAGACTACGGGGAGAGCCTGAGATTGCCTTGACCAGAGATGTGTGTTGAGCTGCCCTGCCTGCACCGAGGGCTTGACCTGCCCTCCCTGAAGGAGCTAGCACAGCCTTATCTTTGGGGAAGACGAGGCCATTGCAACCAGCGGTGTTTTGCTGTGGGGAGACAGCCCTTCTCTGCTGAGGGGCTCAGCCCTGTGTTGCCGGGTCTCTGTTTTGGCTGTTTCCTTAGGCACGAGCAAGCAGCGACAGGCAAGCCCTCACCTAGGTGTGCTCCAGGCAGAGAGGGTGCTCGCCCCGCCATGGGTGCCCCCCACCCAGGACGCCCGGAGGGGGCTCGAAGCAGCAGAGCCGGAGCCAAGAAAGCTGGGCTCCTCCTGGCATTTCAAAACACAATTAAGTCCTTTCACCTGGTCAGAAGCGGTGATTTAAGAAGAGAAAAGTGTTTTTTCTCTTCCAGGGAGCCCTGTCTCATGCAATTTAAGTTGCCTGAAGAGCTACAATGCCTCATGCAAGTCCTATTAGCGTCACTAAATGCAGCCTATTGATTTTTTGCCAGTTTATTTTGCTCTATGCTTTAAACTGGGAGAACACTGATGTTGTTTAAGAGCTCTGCGTCAACACCCAAGGAGCATTAAATGCAGGAAGAGGAGAGAAAGGGAGAGCCAGTGAACCCAGAGGCCTCTGATGTGAACTATATAAATGTTAAACAAGTCGTTATCAGCAAGCCAAGTATGCTATTCATTTCAATTACCCATTGTAATGCACAGATATTTAATAATCCTTTTGGAGGCTACATTTCTTGCTGCTCTTTGAGGTTTGACAGATGCCACAGATCTACCTTACAGACGCTGGCCCAGATTTTCAAGTGAGGGATATTATCCTGTCTCTTGAATGAAGTTTGCTCTGGCACATCCACTACTGCATGTTCATCAAGTGGATTATAACGAGCATGGGCTTTAACTGAGAAGAAATGAGTCCGTGGTTATTTCAGTCAGGAGAATGAGTCCACAGGGTTAAAGACAGAGGAACAGCCTTTGTCCCTGAGCTATACTAACCAACTTTGGGGTGTTAAGCCACGTGCCAACTTTTGTTAAATATGCTGAAAAAAAGGAGGTGGACAGGCAAAGCATTTGAAATATAAAGCATTATGAGGGACTTTTTTTCTTAGCTAATTTACCCTTATTTATACTGTTTTTATGAGAAGAACGTATGCTGGCATGTTTTGGATGATACTGAAAAATGAGGGGGAGATGTGGTAGCAGCAGTTGGGATGGGCTGGGGCTCCATCTCCTGCTTTCTCACGGAAGGACAGAGACCTGAAATGGAGATAAACGACAGCTAAACCAGAAAGTGCAGCTTCTGCCACAGCGACTCCTCGTGCAGCTGCAGGTGAGCAGTTACCCTTATTCAAGGCAAAGCACAAAGACTTATCAGCCAGCTTCAGGCTCTCACTAAGTAGTGTTGTGGAGGAGGAGGTTTTGGCTGACTAAGCTGCCTCTTATAAAATAAGAGACCTAGGAAAAACAAGAAATTAGGCAGAAAAGAAGAATGGCACATAAAGGAGCAGGCAGCAGCATGAACACAAGCCTTAATATCCAAGTGCTTTTCCAGAGCTCAACTGGATGTATGCAGCTGGTTTGATGAGAGCTACATTCACCCAGGGGAATACAGTGACCAATGAAGGGGGTACTTCAAGAGAAAGCTGATGTGCCTTTCCTGGGGAGTCTTTCTAGACTAAAGCTGGTTATCATGTCTTTTGTGACAACCTACATAGGACAATTCAGAAGGTGGTCGTAGATAAATGGTATATTTCAAACGTTATGGAAAGACATAAAATAACCATATTTTTCCCACCCAACACATTTTCTAGAACAAGAAAAACACATTCACATGAATAGTAAGCTAGAAAACATATTCCTCCTTTTTTAACAGAATGCCTGCTGATAGTGAAAGTATATCCATGTTTATTTTTAGCCGTAAGACAATCATCTTGAATATTTCTACGCCTCTGTTTACGTGGATACGTTAAATTTGTTTGGCAGTTGCACATATCTCAGAGGAGACGTATTTCCTTGTGATGCTTGAGGAAAGACAAAAATATAATAGAGTATGTGCAAAAGAGAAAAACATGCCCTCTGAAATGTTCTCTGTCTTCTCTCATTGTGCAGAAACATTACAGGATAAACAAAATTCTGGTTAGGAAACGAATACGTTTAAACAGATATACTGATAGCCTGTCACACTAGCAAGTTCTGCAGGGCATCGAGGCAGGGTCTCGCTGCACCTTACTGAAGCGAATGAAYAGTTCAGTTCCCCCTACAGGATAAGGTCTCTGGAGCAGTGACTTTCTGCTGAGTGCCTGCACAACGTGTGCTGGAACCTCTGTCTCTTGTTATGGCAACGTGAAGCCAAACAATGTTGGGCAGTGAAAGTAGAGAGATACTTAAGACAAGGTCAAATTGGTAATAGGTCCATTATGCGATCTGTTCTCAAACTGGTATTACCATTTACTGTAAAGACACGAGGTTTCAGCAAATAGAAGACTAATTCTTATTTTGGGGGTGGGGGGTATCGTTTTTCCAGAAATCCAAAATTTCCACTTTTGAAAAAATGTGGGCTTTCATGAGTAGCAAACCCACAGCACTTGTTAAAAACAATGAGGAAGGAATCCAGCGAACCCTCACAGCCGATTACGCCCTGTTGATGGAGTCAACCACCATCGAATACATCACCCAGAGGAACTGCAACCTGACCCAGATTGGGGGGCTCATCGATTCCAAAGGCTACGGGATTGGGACTCCCATGGGTAAGTGATCAGTGGTGGGGTTTCTGTAGGTAGCCCTGGAGGGGGGCTAGTTACCACAAATACAACAGATGGGATTAAGATAGTCCACTCCCAACAGCGAATTTCCAAATACCAAAGCTTACGCTGCCTGTTGAGGAGCGGTCTGAACAGCCCTGCTTAGTGCAGACACGTTCCCTACTTCCTGTGATTTTTGTCCTACTTTCCCTCTATGTGTAATGGTGTTCCCCCTCCCCAGGGTCACCGTACAGGGACAAGATCACCATTGCCATCCTCCAGCTCCAGGAGGAGGACAAGCTCCATGTAATGAAGGAGAAGTGGTGGCGAGGGAATGGCTGCCCTGAGGATGAGAACAAGGAAGCCAGTGCTCTAGGCATCCAAAACATCGGTGGGATTTTCATCGTTTTGGCAGCAGGCTTGGTGCTGTCCATCTTCGTGGCCATGGTGGAGTTCATCTACAAGCTGCGCAAAACGGCGGAGCGTGAGCAGGTACTGATTTCCTCAGTCTCCCTGCACCACCACTAGCCCAGCCATTAAGGATTTTGCACGCTGACCCCAGAGACAGGCAGGGAGATGGGCAGAGGGATTCAGCCCTGCCCCTGCTGCCTGGAGGTCTCCAAGCACCCGCAGCCCAAGGGCTAAAATGCAGCACCCCCAAAATGCCGTTCCCTAAGGCTCATTGCTTCTATCCCGCTCCGACAGCCTCAAGTCAGGGGGCAAATCATGGCTACTCTGATCAGGGTCATCTGCTGCTGCAGTTACTAGACTAGTAAACATTTGTAGGGTAATTTTGAGCAAGCCAACACGTAAGTCATGAAAATATGGACAGAGGTCCCTGGGAGGGACCTTTCTGAGCTGTTATATCCACTCGCCACTATCACATGCAATCGTGTTGCATATTCCAGGCGTAATGTATACACGCACGAAGTCTCCATCTCTTCTCCCCACTTCTGTTCAAAGAGCCTCAAGGAACTGCTCAGGGTCCACCAGGAAGCCTCATACTATTTTACCAATTTTTCACAACACTTACACAAACGGCCCATCCCACCCGCAGTGGCTGATTAGTGCTCACGAAACAAGAGGACTGCTTTTATGTTTTTTCCTCTTCCTTGCGTGTCATGGTACAGTAAGTGGAAAGTGCATTTGTGTGCATGACCAGAACTCAAAGCAAGCTGCCCATGTGATGGACTAGATAGATGAAGCAAAACTGCCCACTAGCAAGCCCAGCAGGATTCGATAGCCCTCTGTTTCCCAGCACATAAATCTACCAGACCCCCAGCAGGGATCACACAAAGCACCGGCACTCCAGCAGCTGCCTATAGCTCTGCCTTTTTGCAGGATTTAGTGTGTCAAAGGTACAGTTCTTGCCAAAGGAGAGAGGGGTCAAGCAGATGCCCGTGCATCACTGAAGTCCCACTAAGCACAGCTGATACCTTAAATGCAGCCTAAACCTCGTGCTTGCCCTCTGCAGAGCCTAGTTTCAGCATCCTCCTGCTCACRGGGAGGTGAGCAGAACATTTTGCCAGGAGTAATGGTGCTTTTTGTCCCTGCTCTCCCCAGCGCTCCTTCTGCAGCGCCATGGCCGATGAGATCCGGCTGTCRCTCACCTGCCAGCGACGGGTCAAACACAAGCCCCAGCCACCCATCATGGTGAAGACGGATGCCGTGATCAACATGCACACATTCAACGACCGACGGCTGCCAGGGAAGGACAACATGACCTGCAACACTGGACTGACACCTGTGTTTCCCTAGTGAATGGGAACGGGGGGGGTGGGAGGGAAGGAACTGCAGCAGACAAGGCTGGATGCACTCTCAACTAGGGAAGAAAGGATTAAAAAACAAGGAAAAAAAAAAAGAAAAAAAAAAGCCTGGTTTGGTTCATTTCAAGAACAAGGCCTTTACAACACAGCTGCATCGATCACCGCGTAGAAGCAGAACTTCAAAGCACGGACTGTAACATGGGTCTTGGGGCTTTTCTGTTTTGTTTTTGTTATTTTTCGTTCTTTTTTTTCTTTAACACTTAGATCCTACAGGCCTCATGGAGTCCAAACACACTACCATCCAGGAGTCTGATGTTTACATACTGAAAACACACGGAGGCGAAACAGAATTGAGCCAAACTGACCCTCGGTGGGTAAGGAGGAGCCCCCGAGCAAGGCTTCTTTAGCATGGCAATAAAAAGAAACACTTTGTCAGGTGCAGCGTGAGCAGCCGTCTGTGCAAGCATCTATTCCACACTGACATACACAGCACATTTAGGATAYGTTGTCCAGGAAAGGGAAAGGTATCTGTGAAGCACTGTGGTGGTAAGGCCGTGCCTTCTCTCGAAGCAGCTCACGGTGGCCCTTTACCTCACGGCAGTGCTGGCCGTGGCCGTCCGCAGCTGGAAGTCCACGTGGGGGTGTGGTGGGAGAAGGCAACACACATGTTCATCAGTAGATCCAAGACAGCTGACTACAAAGGGGCGAGTAAGCCTGAATGGAGCCAAACTCCTGGCCAGGGATGGGATAGCGTGGCGTGTACGGGAGCTACTGCCATCTCCGAGTGACACCACCCACACGCCCCGTGCCAAACTCCAGCCTGCGCCGAGGGTGACACCGTGATCTCCAGGTCCTCAGCTCCTTCACTCTTTCCGCAAAGCTCAGTCTCTCCTGCAAAGAAGCGTGGAAAGTGGCCAAGTCCGTGGGCTTCAGCAGCGGCAGGAGCAGAGCTGTTTCCAAGAGCCGAACGGTATCAATTTCCATGAAATTCAGCAGCGCTGAACTGCAGCTCTGCTGCGTTCGCACTCCAACCAGGAGAGGACTGTATGTCTGGTTTAGGACTAAATGCTCTCCATGGCATCAGAGACCTGAAAGACGAAGTCTCAGCCTGCAGGGCCAGGGCTGGCCTGGGACAAGCAGCACTGTGTGAGCCAAGCCTGACACCCTTCTTGCTCTGCCTGGTGAACCGCAGCCCCTCAGGCAGCATCCCCACACGATTTAAGCAAACACACACTAAAATGTTTTTAAGAAATCTTCCATGAACTGTGTTCTTATTTTCAGGTTGCTTAACCCAGGAGGCTGGTCCTGCAGATGAATTTAGTCAAAATTACCAAAGACCCCTCTGCTGACCTAAAGTAATGCTCAACATCACTCAGCTCCATCCCTCCATGGGGAACCACATGGGTGGCCAGTGGGACACTCTGCAGATTAATTTGCAAAATGAAAGAAACAGAAATGGCTCTGCCCATTGTAACCCAGAACATCACATGGAGAGTATTGCAAAGGTGCTTAAAACCTCCGATTTAAACACTGGTGTTGAAGAAAAGAGCAACCTCCTGCCCTTGTTACGTGAGGGTGACAGTGACCTGCCGCAGATCGTGCTGCTGCTGGAAACCCCTCCTGTACCCACCACCTCAATCCTGGTTTGGAGGGCAGGCAGGGCAGTGCGGCGATGGAGCAGCCCGACGGTGCCCAAGCTCTGCATCCCGAAACTTCGCCCTCTGTGTCATGAGCGTAGCGAGGTGCCACGGCCACCACAGGAACCAGCAGCTGAACTGACCCAGTTTGCCCTCCCCAAGCTGCAAGGCCTTTCTGGAAAGTTTATCCTCGCCCAAAGGAACAAACCTGTTTGTAGCTGATTTCAGATTTTTTTCCCCACCTGTTTCTTTCTGAGGCTCAGTTAGGAAGGTTATCTTTGGAGCTGATCAGAATTAGCAAATTAGCTCAAGGGGAGATAGCTGTTCCCCCCCTCCCATCACAGAACATAATTTGTCCTTATTTTGTTTTTTCTGTGATGTAAAGAAGCAACATATTGACCCGAAACAAAAAAAGGTAATTTGTCATATTTTGACTCAAGATATGCAGAGAATTTACGTTAATTTTCACCTTTTCATAGAAACCATGAAAAATTAGGGGCGAAAGCTCCCAATTCAACGGGCATCATATTCTTAATAGTTTGCTGACCAAACACCTACAGCAGAGGATAGATTGGAAGCATGGGTCTGCTTCCCAAAGCTAATGACATTCTTTCTGTATTTCTTTGCAAACCTTTAGGCTTGTCAGAGTAGTAGAATTTATGTTTTCTTTGCAGATTTCTAAGCTCTTAGAAAGAGATTTTTATAATTATGGCAAAGATAAAAACAAAGCCTGAAACTGGCTTTAAATGTCCAGAGAGTAAAATACCACAGAAAATAGCATTCATTTTGCTTCTTGGCAGATTTTTTTAAAATAAATATTACTAATACTATAAACCCCCATTTATTCATCTTTGACACCAGTTTGATTTGATTTTACTCACAAACGTCCCAGAGTGACAGGTGAGGATCTGGAATTACTGGTGCTATCTGCCAGCAAGACCAAACCCTGCAGTTTAACCTTTTCCCTTCCCTCTCTACACTGACCATAAATCAGCCATAAACAGCAGCTAACTTCATGCATCTACATTATGGTTTTATGTTTAAATCTTGATCATGAAAACATTTGACATTTAACAATAACGAAACGGTCTGCACCGCTCAAAACAATGTAGGAGCCGGGGGAGCTGCCGGCGACCCCAGCCCGCGGGCACCGCTGGCTCCCCCTTCCCCGCCAGCTCCGGCTCACTGTGGACTGAGGGGGGGTGAGCTGGTTCCAGAGCTCAGCCTTCCTGCTGTGCACCAGGAGCAGCTCCACCCAGAACGCACGTCAACTCAGCCTGTTGCTACACTGCTGAGCAGAGACCGGAGTCTCTCCTCTTATTCCCATTTACCCTGCGTGCTCCTTGCCTTCATCCTGGGGAGTGCGGGAGCCCGTAAGCCACGCAGTGTTTAATTGCAGAGGAGGAGCAACAAGCCTGACGCTTAGCAGCGATGTCTTGGGAGACTTCAGAAGGGGCAGACCTGATGACAAAGCCTCAAAGCCTTCTGCAAGCTATTTTGTGACCTGTTTGTGACTATCGACAGCTTATGTCTTAGAAATCATCTGAATTCCAACTTTGTTTAAATCAGTTCCTTTCTTCGCTTGATGGGCAGAGGGACTGAAAAAGTGAGGAGGAAATACAGAAAAAACAGGTTTGGGCTATTAAACTGTATCTAAACTGCTGTCACCTCAGTTCACTGTCCCTTTATCACTTGCTTTTTCCTTCCAGCTCTCCTGTGAGGCAGAGGAGGGGCACAGCAGGTAGCTTTGTTTGGGGTTGCTTTTCTGTTTGGAGTTAACCAACAGTGCATGTTGGGTACGATGTAGAGATGACAGATCCACAAAGAGACGGAATATGTGAAGGGGAACCAGCTCCGGGCAACCACTGCTCCCTCCTCCGTGGGTGCTTCTGCGGAGCGGGATTCGGCCGGGCGCAAGCAGGGGTGGTCTCTGGGAAGGTCGCCGCAAAGGGACCCTGCAGACCCTGGCAGCTGTCACCCAGCGCTCGCTATCCTGAGCCACGCGCGGCCAGACTGTGCGGAGACCCCCAGCCCAACACCCAGCGACTGTGGGGCGCGACGGCACGTCCCTGCGCGGGCGACACCAGGGCTGCTCGGGGCTGGCCAGGTAGGAGCGTTCCTGGGCATCGGCGTTGCAAGCCCTCTGCTGTCTGTACCTTACTTTGACATGTTTCTCAGAAAAAGACAAAAAGAAAAAAAAACAGAAAAGAGTGGAAAAAAAGGAAAAATATGGTCTCCGTGACATTCAGGGGATTTTCCTTTGTGGACATGCAGAATTTCTATGAATATAGTTTTTTGTAAACATTTTGTAACAATTTTGGTTTCATAGTAACTGTGTTACTTGCTGATCATTCTAGGCTGATGTAAATAAAATTTCCAAAAAAAAAAAAAAGAAAAAATTCTGATTATTTTCCTTTTTAAGACACTGTGATATATCAAAGTGCACAGTTTGCTGTATGAAGTAATATGGTTTTAAATTTTAAATAAAAAATAATTTCTAGAAAATAGTGAAGTTTATGCCTGTTTATACTGAACAACTTCCTTCTTCCTTGTTGAAATTTTATACCTAAAATCAAGCTGTTTAATGACATCCCCTGTCTCTCCTGATAACCAGCCATAAAAAGTCAGTGATTAAAAAACCAATTCACAACTAAACCCAAACATCTCAGGAGAAGAGCTGCTAGCGCTGCTCGCCAGAGGGGATTTGTGTGTGTTTTAGGAGTGGTGATGATGGGCTTGATCACAGCCCACGGAGAGGACGGAAAGACCCCCATTTGCTTCACCTTTGGTCAGAGGGGGGTAAAAGACAGACGATGAGGCTCAGACGGCGTAACTCTCCCTGTCCTCGTATACCTACAGAAAGTTTGGTATCAGACAAGTCATTAAGTCCAGGTACTCCATGAAAAGCCATCTGCAGAAATGCTCTCCCAGCGTGGTTCACCCGGAGGCTGYGTGCACTTTTCATTACGGAAAGGGGCCTGAGCCCGAGACCCTCTGACAAGACCGCAGGTCCCCAGCGGGCTTCAAGGTTCATAAAAACTCTGTTTACCTGCTTTCCCTTTCGATGTAAGTCAAAAATCTTATTAGCCTGCTAAAAGCTGAAAGCACCCTAAAGGCCAATGTTTATTAGTCTGAAATCTTTATGACTCTGCTTTATTATATTGAGGCAGGGAGAAAATGTCTGCGGTTTCCAGGATGGGAACCATGAGAGCAATCGGAGCTGTGCCATTCGAGGCTACAGTAAAACAAACTCTAAAAGCAGAGGCACAGCCCCAGAGACAGCTAGCCCAGCTCTGGGATCCTGCCGCGCGGCGAGCCTCGCTCCCCAAAGCCCTCCTCTCCTTCACTGCAAGAGATGAGCATTGCCTGGAAATGTGTTTGTGGTGCAAGGGTGGCATTTTAGGCACTGTGGTTGTGCATTTATTAAATAATCCCCAGAAGCTGCCATTTCCTGTACACTGAGATTTAAAAGACAATTCCTTCCCATTTTAATTATTTTTAAGGGTCACCATCATAAATCTYTCTCATCTCTATTCACTCGAGCCCCCTGGAAAACCGCAGCTTTGATGCTCCTGCCAAAGAGGGACTTCCAGAGCAGAGCCGAGTCTCACTTTTATATTCTGAACCCTGATCAATATGCAGAGAACATGTCAAAAAGMAGCAGGGGAAAAAAGGTAAAAAGCAACTGATGCCTTTGCAAAGCTTCTTCTACATTGCTTAGCATGTGAGACCTGCTTCTGGGAATGAAATCTCTTCCCACATGCCAAGGGTTGCAGCAAGAGAACGGCTGCTCCCGTCTGCCGAGGAAAGCATGGGGCAGGACAGGGCAGCGCTGGCTGACCCTGCGCGGCAAACCTCTGTCTGTGCTAGAAATAYGAGGAATTGTCAAGATAAATCGTTATCACCAATAACGTGAGGCAGCAATTAACCTTGTCAGTCAACAGATCACCCTTTACTGACTGTGAACCCACCACCTCAAAGCTGCCAATCATGCTACAAATGAATAATTAATCAGACAAGAGGTTTCACTCATAAAAAAGGAGATCAGTTCCCTTTGAGCACCAATTAGTCCCTCTGGGCAAAAGAGGGAGAAAATTGGGAAATGGTGAGAGAGGCATCTGCCCAATCTCCCACCTCCCTGTTCCATCCAGGCACCTTTAGACATTTTAGATTTTCGGCTCAGCAGAGGGAACAATTTTTAACCTGTGTTTCTTTCAGCAAAATCTCATTTTAAAGCGGTAATTGTACATCTGCAAGTAGGTGTTTTCCTGACCCTGGATGTCAGAGCTCCGATGTATCCCTGTGCCTGCTCGCAGGGAAGGACAGCTGACATGAACCACCACAACTCCTCCCTTGCACTCTTGCTCTCTACCCGGCAGCTACGAACACCAATTCTCTCCTTCTCCCTCAAACCAAACCAAACCAAAACTTTGTCACTGAGGAAGGACTCAGGCAAGTTTGGACCTAAGTGTCTTCATAAGCAAAATACACCTTAATGAAAATTTGGGGATGGAACAGAGAGAATGAGGGCAGCAGGGAATCCAGCTTSTCCTCTAATGCACTACGTGGTGGGTTTAACAGACCGAGAGACGGTCATTACATATCAGAAGAATTGGGTATGCATTGTTAACATACAGGCCCATAACAACCATGGAAACAGGGAGCTGTAACTACATACAATAAAATAACTTTCCACTCAAAAAAGCCATTGCCTTTCAGGCATCAAGAGCCTTTCAGGATCTTGATGCGATTTTCAGAAGTGGCATTATCGTCATCCCGAGCGAGCTTGCTGACCATGCCAGGGGTGAGCACGGCTCGTGTCACCTCCATCTCTTGCTCCACAGATGAGAAACTGAAGTGCACCACAGGGGTAGTCGTCAGCTCAGCTACGGAGCCCCCTCCAGAGACTCCCTCCGTTATCCCCCCCCTTCCAGGAGGAATGAAGTGGGAACAAGGCAGGCTGGGCCCTGCAGAACCAGAGGGTAACGTCAACGAGAAGTGAAACCCAGTAGAAAAGCGAGCTCACCGGCTCACGGCAAAGCAGCCAGCACAAAACGAAACCTACCCTGAGCCTTTGCTGGACACCCAGCCTGAATCCAAACTTGCTTGTGACATTTGGAAGAATTTGGTGACATCTTCCTTCAAGAATTTCTGTGCAACTTCTGTAACTGATGTTTTCAGCCAGGCACTGAAATATCAAACCAGCCATGGGGCCAGTGTTGTACATTAACGTTCTGCTTTTAACTAGAAAAATCTGGCATTCTGGCTCAGAAAGCTGTGCATCTCGCAGGAGCTCAGGTAAACAGAGGAAAAGAAACAAGGCAGAAGACACCAGAAAACTGAGAGACATGTCCTACCCAGAGGGGCAAGGAAGGGGAGGAGAGCAGGAGTCCTGCTCTGCCTGCAGAAGGGTGGGCTGAGGGTCACGTCAGCCCCAGGACAGCAGACCAGGACAGCACAGGACTGCACTGGGGATGTCCCGGGGATGCAGCTGCACTCCCAGCTGGGCCTGGTGGCAGGGACAGGCTCTGTGCCTGCTCTTCACACCCCAGCAGAAGCTGCTCTTCTGCCGGATGTTTATAGCATCAGCACCTATGGACATACGGCTTTGGCTTTCCTCTGCATTTCCAGACATTAAAAAAATAAAAAAAGCACACMCCCCCGCCCCAACCTAAGAACAACTTTCCTAATGCTGCTCTTGCCTGGCGCATCCCCTGTGGTGCCTGAGAACTCATGTACACGGGGAGGACGGGGGAGCAGACAAGGATGGTCTTTACRAGGCGAGAGAGCACCAAGGATGGGTCAGGACTGGAGCAGAATCAGGCCCCGCTGCCAGACCGAGCAAGGAGGAGCAGCTCAGCTGGACGCGTTAGTGTACAGGGACATTTTCAGAGCTGAAAGTGCTGAGCAATTTGCTGGGGCAGACAGGGTGCTGACACCTTTTATTTTAAGTAGTATCAATGGTGCTATTTAGTACACTCTGAACACCGACTGAAAGCATGATCTTAGTAAACAAGAACTCTTTGGCAGCACTGAAGTAACATATGGGCTCTGTATATAATGTGCCTTGAAATGGTTTTCGTAGATTAGCAAAGCGACTGTGATACAGCTAATACTTCACAACCCCAAAGATACTCTGCATTGGCTGAAAGGAGGACCAGGTCTGGAGTGGCTCCTTTTTGTGGGCATTAAAGGGAAGCAGACGGAACCAGAACATAATCTCTAGCAGAAGGGAAAGGGGCATCATTACAGGAGGAAAGGGGGCACATAGCAGAGTACAGGGTTAGATGAATCATTGCAGAAATGAATCACTGCAGAAAAGACTGGAAGTGTGCTGCAGAAAGATTTCAGGCACAGACCATCCCATCCTTTTAGGGCTTTTTACCCTTCAGCACTAGTTGGCTTATTTTCATCCTCCCCTGCTGCCCAGAATTTCTTTCCATTTTCTACATGCATGCTGTTTACTCACATTATGGCTTTCTCTCCATTAATGTGTTTATCTTTCTCCCTGTGCTTTGCTGGAYGCACCACTCACTGCTTCTTTATGGCAAAGTGTCTGCTACGCTTTGACAGTGAATTTTGCTCAGGGAAGTTTAGGCTGCTGCTTACACTGTTGTTATTGCGGGTATCATTAACCATGGAGATTTGCACCATTTTTACAGAGTCAGTGGCAGCCCCCATGCTCCTCTGTGCCGGGGAGCGGAGGGGCTGTGGGTGCCAAGAGGAACCAGCCCACAGGGGTATTGCCACAGTTGGCTCTCCTGCAGTGAGAGCCTGCAGGGCTGGGGAGCAGGATCAGGGCACTCGCCCCGCTGGGACTGCAGCAAGCAGCAAACCCACGGGAGAGCCCTGCTGCTCCCAGCTGCCTCCAAAAATTCAAGTGGAACAGCACAAGAAATCRCAGTCCCCCAGCACTCTGGTGTCTGCAGCATGCAGACCTGCCCGGGATATTGTCCCTCCTGCTCTTGCTCAGAGCTAGAACAAATGCAGTGCCCCCACCCAGTGATGGCCAGGGCACTGTCTAGGATCTCACTGCCTGCAGACCACGCCATCCCACCTCTGTGGGGGTGATCTGCCTGTGAGGACTCGTCTGTCCTCTCTCAGGACCCGAAACAGGCATTCCCTGAGCCAGAAAAGCATTTGAGCAAAGGAGAAAAGTTTTGGTTTGGAGGAGACTTCAAGTTGTGGAAAGGGAATGGGTTTTATTCCAAGTATTTCAGCAATATTGCTCTTCCTTTTTGTGGCCTAGCTAAAACTGCTCTGAGAGACATAATTAAAGTCTTTAAGAAGCATCTGTCATTATTAAAACAAAGTTGATTTGCAATTTTACTATTTTGCTGCAGTTTCATTATCTTATGTAAATGAGCTGTCTATTCCCTTCTGCATCGTGGGCTGCAGAGGGATGGAAGCCCCGTGAGAAAATTTATTACCAGCCTCTCACTCTTGAGATTATCAATTGCAAATGAAGGAGCATAAATACATCTTCTTTAGCTGCTTATGCCACATTAACGAATATGCTCCAAGCTAATGGCTTTGCCACTCTTGTCTGCTCAGACAGGAACAGAGCATGGTGCGGGAGGACTCCTGTAGTTCACAGAAGCATTAGAGAGGCTTGAGTAGCTGGGTGTTAAGCAGCAGGTTGTTACTACAATACTAATCCCAATCTATCCTGCAGATGATCGTGCAGCTACAGTAGGTAAAACAATTGGAGCAGTTTGTCTTTCAGCATGAATCCTGGTCCTCTTGATATGCTGCAACATAATCACACCCCACAGCCCTGCTCGCATTTCTAGCTTTATAGCTTTTTCATACACACATGTCTAAATTTCCAGTTTGCCTTGCTGCCCTGGTGTTTCCATGGCACAAAACACACTTTGTCTCTAACCCCAAACCTCCTTGAAGGCTCTGAGCCTGCCAGGATCAGCTGTCCCTGGCTGCTCCTGGATGGGGAGAGACTCCCAAGCACACGGAGAGAGCCCGCRGGGAGCCCCTGTGGCTGGACCGCTGGGGCGAGGGGCCACGGCCACCAGAGAGGCCCTGCTCCCCTCCTGGCTGGAAATCCGGCGTGAACATGAGCAGGGTCACCTGCGCCTGTGGGGCTGGCAGGGCCGAACAGCTCCGGCCCGGACATGTCAGACACCTGAGCACGAGGGATCATCGCCCAAATTGCTTCTGGACTGAACAACCCTGCGGAAACTGGAAAAATTAAATGTAGCTGCTGCGTTTTTTCCTCCACATAGAGCTATACAAGAACACAAATGATCTACATTATAGATCCTTAACCATTAACAGGGCAGGATTTGGCTCAGATACGATATGGCTTAGCTATCACCTACGCTCATACTTGCAAACTATGGCCACTACTTGTCATCTGTCTCCCCAGCCCACCCTGAAGAACCGGGGGAGGGGGAACAGCCTTTAAGGTGCTTTGCAACCCATTACAGAGGCCCTTGTGTCTGTCACCAAACATCCGGCAGCGTCTGACTTTAGTAATCACCAAGGAACATTAGAAAAGAGGCAATTAGCTAAGTAGACTGGCCACAGACGTTCAGGCTGAACGCTGTAATCAAGGCGCGGTTTGACAGGCTGCCAACGCACAGGCTTACCGCTTGCTTTAACAGGGATGCCAGGGTGCCCTGTTCCCCAGCATCCGCTAGTGCTCGGGTCTCCTCCACACGCCAGAGATCCCCAGCAAAGGCAGAGGTACATTTTCTTTAGAGCATTTCTAGCAGACAGAAATGGCGGCTAATACTGTGCAATCCAAACCTGGCAGCCAGCAAGCAAACATCCATCAGAAGTGGGTAATTGATGCTATCTAGGGCCAGTTTATTCCAATCAATACAGCACTCTGTACATCGGTATTCACCACAGCCCTCTTCTGTTTCAGAGGGTTAGAAAATGTTATTATCCAGACAAACCCCTAATTCCAACAAATTCGATTACCCAGGCAAATGAAAATAACACAAACAAAACTGTCTGAGATTCTGACGGCTGAATCGCTTGTTGGTGGTTTTATTTATTTATTTCTAGCAGGATTTACACTGCACACCATGGGCGCGTTGGGTTTAAAAGCAGTTTGGAAAGAGCAGCCCTCTGGCATCCACTTACGCAAACACAAACCCACGATTRTCTTAAAGACTACACTCCAAACGGCTTCTCCGAGGACCTGGCCCTTCCAGACTAATTGAGTGAGGCTTTTTCTCTCCCTCTCACCTCTTTTAGCTCATCTGCAAAAGGCAGGCCTGTTTGGCGAGGTCAGTGCTCCAACCTGGACCTAAAGAACTATTTAAATGACCATGAATGTTAAATAAGAGATTTGGAAACCTTTTGAATTTGTTCTTACTCCCTTTAGGCTTTTTTTCCAGTGGATGCTGATAGCTAGAAAGGTCTGGTAAACAAAATTTACAATCCCAATGTTTTCTAGCACCGTGCAATTTAGGTGGATGCTGCAGAATGGTTCCAGAAAGTAAAGTTGGAATTTTTATTCCCCTCAGAATCGAGGTCTGATGAGACAGTCTGGACTAACTCACCGATGGACACATGCCAGGTGACTTCTGTATGCAAGCACAAGAACTGAAATTTCAATTTTCACACCCAAGAAGGCTGTCATGGCACTCCTTTGAAACGAGCTACCAAGCAAGGATGATTGATGAGGTAAACAACAAAGCTGGGTAGAAAGGGCAATGCTATTGTTTTTCATGGGGGAAAAAAATAATCATTTTCATTACATAGCCTCCAATGAAAATTTTAAAACAATCTAAAATTGTTTAGATTTTCTCAAAATGTTGTGGTGAGAGAAATGCCACTTTCCCTGCCAGGGCTGCAGGGACGCACTGAACAACAGCTCGGCCTCTCCACACAGTCCCCGGGCTGGCGGTGGGCACACTGGGCAGACCCCCACCCCCGAAAAGACAAATATTTGGCATGAAGCCACTGCAGCCATTCAGAAGTATTTCTGCCAGGCTAACTATGTCTCGGCACGCGCCCCTTGCAAAAGTCAGGACCTCGTCTGTCAGCTGTTGCAGTGGCTCTCCCTGCACCAGCCATTTTGTTCTCCCCAGACTCTACGTCTGTGCTGTTGCAGTCCAAAGCGTAGGTGCTCCCTTCCTTTAAGCAAGATCGTTTGGAAACACTTTGCTTCTGTGTTTTACATTGGAATATGTAAAAGTCTTTCCTAGGCTGGTGGCAGGCCTAAGGCAGCACTCTAATTGGGCCATCAATAACCCAGAGCAGCTGCTCGGAAAGAATTCAGCTGTTCAAAGATGGAAAAGTCCATTAAGTTTATTGCATGAAATGTTGGACGTGGTTTAGACAGAGCTTCACTGCCAAATTATATAAACTACCAAAAATCTGCCAAATGAAGGAAGCGGAGGCAGGACAGGGCATTTTTAAACTGTCATTACCCCTGGAGGGAAGGGAAGATCCATTTACCTAGTGTTGCTATCAAGAAGCAACAAGTACAATGACATTTGCAGAGCCAGTGCTGCTATTCCATGGCTGGTTTAGAAGAACAGAGCTTTCGCGGGAGAAGGGCCGGACTAAAACACTTCTTAAAAGGTTTTTTTCCTTGCAAGCAGACAGCAAGTTAAGGTCATAAAATGCTAAGAAAATAATGTATATACCCTCTATTTACTAACAACAAGAAAACCTCAGAACTCAGCTTTGTTTCAGGAGCTCCAAAAATCTAACTGTACAACCGATGCTGACGTCTGAACTCAGAATAGGCTTTTACTCGTCAGATTTCCAGCACCAGCAGTTCTTTCCCAGCCACAGCACAGATGTGCACAAGCAGGCACAAAACTCTGGTTAGCTTTGTTTTATCCAGACTTTTCAGAATGTAAAAGAGATTCTCCTTGAAATTAGCTACGAAGATGAGCAGAGACACCTCCAGGCAAAGATGTACAATTAACAGTAACAACAGTATAGTCTACAACTGCCGGCTAACGTGATATGGCTGTAGTCTGCAAGGGCACTGACAGTTCTCAGCACGGAAAAAGCCAGGGTAGTCTCAGGGACCTTAAAAGCCTGGGAACTCCTGCAGTGCCATGTGGTGTAGTGGCCACCACCTGCCAGTCCTCCTTGCATGCCGTACGGCGGAGCAGGTCGTGGCGGCAGCTTCACGCTCACCAGAAAGCCACTCAGGAACATGCACAAGTGTGCACAGGCAAGGAAAGGTCACCCCAGGTGGGCAGAGAGACCACAGAGACCAGCCTTATAGGGACCATGACTCTGAAAGCATTCAGAGAAAAATCTAGAAATTAAAATGGAATTAATTTGCCATGACATGAAAATACAGGGAGTAATACAGGACTAGAAAAAAACCCCATATAGTTATCAAGTATCACAGGGATATAAGCTAATTACTAAGTATTTCAGTAAGTGTGGGGTTTGAAATGTGACGATATAACAAGCTACACAAAAGGCTTAAATGTTCTCGAGTTGTCGAGGAGGGGAAGAAAGTTATACTTCATCTGCTCATAAACATGATAAACCATACACAGGATTAATTAGCAGCAATTAGCAAGTTTCTCTGTTAATGCTTCAGGAAAGGAACCCATGCATTTAACGGATCTCAGACCACAGCTGTGTTGGAGCGGCACACAGCCCAAACCGCTATCCCAAGAATAATTTCTATGATCTGCATCAAAGCCTCAATCCTTCAGGAGACCAGTGAACAGGAGACATTTTGATAGATACTTCGGTAAATACAGAACAAGTGGAAAACTCGGTGGGCAAGCTGATGCACCTTCTCAAGCTGGAAGGCAGAGCCCAGCAGGGAGCCGGCTGGCGGCCACGGGGAGCACGCAGCCGGCTCCCCAGCACAGCCCTGACCTGGAGCAGGCACCCAGGACCCCAGCACGCCCTGGACCAGCCCAGTTGGACCGCGTCTGCTCACGCATTCGGGCTCCCCGACCTCGCCGAGGCACGGATGCAGACTCTAGAGACTGCTGGCCCTTTGAAATCATGTGTTAGAGAAAGCAGCTTGCAGTTAAGTCGCAAGAGCACACCAGGGGCAAGGAGCCAGTGCAAAGGCGGCAGTCAGGGACGTGAGGAGCCGGAGGTAATTCCAGCTTCTGGGGCACATCATCCGGCTGCTTCTCTACGAACAGCCAGCTCTGCAGGGACTGACTGGATGGCACGAATGAGCAGAAAGGTGCAGCAGGGATCTGAAGGCACTGTATCGTCAATCAAAAGGCAGGCTATAGGGAGGTATTAAGAGTATAATACATGGCTGGCCCCAGCGACTGCTAAAGGATGGCATAAAGGGAGGAATAAAGGAAGAAACTTGAAACGCCTCAAAGAGGTCCTATTTTTATGAAAAGCTGAGCGCTCGCCTTTGGAACTGCCTGTCTCACGATGCCGGTGGCTGGGCGCTCAAATCACCAGGTGTTTCTGAAGACGTGTGCCTGCAACTCGAGAAAAGCCTTTCCATGCCTGGGGAACCAGACCACACGCCGTGAGCTTCAGCTGYATCACCTCCGCAGGAAAGAGCCGGGCATTTTCAGTAACTACTTTTTGTAACTCGCAAGATTAATCCGTGGGGTAAAGATTCCCATCAAAACTAATAAATAAAAATCAAGCCTACATCTTATCAAAAAATCCTTTTCTTTCCACTCTGGGGGCTGTAAATTCCCACAAAGCTAAGAAAATAGAGAGCAATTTTTAAGTGCTGGTCTGGCAATAAAATACTGATCTCTCGCAAATGGAATTCAGAACAAACAACAACGGGCTATACATTATCCTGCCTGAAAACTCTCTCGGGGGAAATAAGGTTATCAAAACTTTGGAGAACTTAATGCAAACGCTGATCCTTCTCCAGTGCAAATGAACAGTATGGCGAGGTATTTTCCTCTGCTGCGAAGAGGTTGGTCGGAATTTGAACTTGCTGAAAGAGCCCTATCGCCTCTGATTTTTCATTCATGCTGCAGGTGCTCCCCAGCGTTCAGCATTTATTTATGGAAAGGTTATTTTCATGCTACCCTTCACATTATGATACAAGCTACTGCAGGGTTCACGGACAAGGTTCACAAACAGTAAGCTTAAATTTGAAAAATCATTCATAATACTATGGGGGGTTGGGGGGAAAATAATCCAAAATCTGAAGAAGTAGAAACTGAAATTCCCTCTTCAAGATGCTTCAGTATTTGATGGGAGTCAGTTACAACCTGTTTCATCTCTGGCCATCCCATGAGTGGAAGAGCAGCAGAAGCTCTTTGCTAGCCATGGCGAGGTGTGAGGGTTTGGTGTGTGTTCAGGAGCACCGGATGAGTGTGAGCACTGCAGCGCGGGTGAGCACACGTTAACACCGGCTCACTGAGGAGCCCAGCTGGGGAGACGCTGCCCACAGCAGGGCCCGGGGCCGTTGGAGGTGTCCTCATAACAAGTCTTGCTGGATGTCTACAAAACACATTTTTTTGGTAGATGCCATGTACTCGTATCGAACGGAGGACGATCTGGGATTGCATGAGCAGACTGTTTTCAAGAACCACATCCAGTCCAGGCAACTCTAACAAGGTAACAACTCCATAAATTTTAGAATTAGAATTTAGAATTGTGCTTCTCCTGCAAGTTTTTTTCAGGTTTCCCAACTGGAGACTGACCTTTGTCTGACCAGAGGACTGGAGTCTCTCCAGCGGGCACTGACACAAGCCCTATCGCATACCATCACTTCTGCATCTGTCCACCCTCTGCTCATGCGACCGCCTACCCACCAGATTTTAGTTTGCCGTGTCTCCGGTGGCTGCCAGGACCATATCAGAGTTCTCTTTATCCAGGTGTATTTTTAATTAGGGTATGTTTTGCTTCTACCTGTTCAGATGTCTGCTCTAAATACCACATCGCTCTCTGGGGTGCCACAAGAGACTGATATACAGCATACAGCGCTGGAGTATTYGTTTTCTTCAGCTGAGACACAATTTTACCACATTTAGCAAAAGGAGACCTTGCAAAACATAATTGAATTAGAAGAAACCAACTTGTATTTCCAAGAAGGAGGTTTCGCCTAGCTAACTCGCTGGATGCATGCCAAGGTTTCGCTGCTCTGCGAGATGAGGGGAACAGAGTGGGCTGTTGTATTTGTACACTTAACTGCTCAGAACCTCTCTGTGATGTATTGCCTTGTCTAAAGTGAAAGATCCAGTAATCAGAGGTGCTTATTCAGTGATAATTGTCATGTAATTCATCAATTTTAAGACACTCAAATGATTTTTATTTTTCCACTGAAAAATACTGATTAGAAAAGTTGAGCATACTAGAAATGCTAGAAAAATGAGTAAGAATAAAAAATACTAATCAAAGTAAATTATTAAATCCTTGTGTTCTGTAGCAAAAGCAGACCCAAGAATTGTTGGTCTTAGGATAGACATGACATTTCTAGACTGAAACACTATCAAGATGTTTCCTGGCTTCAAAGACAGATTTCAGCATCAAGCCTGTCTGGATCTAACGAGAGAAAATTTAGAAAACCCCATAAACAAACGTCCCCTGTAAGCAAAGGGGTTCAGTAATGAGCAGCACAGTGAAGCCCCTCTGTTCCCATACAGACAGCGTTCCAGACTTGGTCATTCTTTTTCTTTTCACTAAAACAAAGCAAGCCTACAGGGCAAGGCCCCTCTTAAGGTCCCAAAGCAGCAAATACCCCTGGGCTTAGAAGGAAATGGGGCATTTTTATGGCAAGAAATAGAGGGAGAGGAATAGGCAGAGAATTTAAGGATGAAGTGATAAAGACTGAGGTGAGCGTCGGGATTAATTTAGAAAGAACGGCATCCCTGAGAACTGAATGGCTGTTTTGAGCAGAGTAATTTCTTACGGCCTTATCTTTACAGGCAGTTGGGCCTCTGTCATGTAAAGCCACAGTTACAGAAATACCCAGTTCTGTAGAAGGTGTTTGAGAGGAAGACTTGTGCCTGCCTGGCAGTGGAAAACAGGACAGAGGGACCATTGTGTAAGAGCCTGCTCTTCCCCTGCGATGCTTTATACTCGTCAGCACTGAATAATGCACACTTGGCAGTTTTAACACAAAAGTGAAATCCCACAGCAAATACCTCCAATGCACATCTCAGGGTGCCATTTTAATACACACCCCACAGTTAAATTGAAATCTGTCTCTGCGGGACACAGACCAGGACATTCCCTGCACAGACATCAATCAGGACTAGGGAAAATACACTCTAATCCTGCGTACGCAAAGGGCTGCATCCCCTCCGCCACTCTGCGCTGCCCAGAAGCAGCACRTTCACACGACCGTGCCTGCAGGAACCCAGCACCCTGTCCTCTACCCCCAGGAACGACTTATTTTGTAGATTGACCTGTCAACATTTTGTAACCCAACCAAAAGCCAGAAGACTATTTATACTGCTTTTCTTCCCCACTACATTGTGAAAGAGATTTTATAGATGTACTAAATATCTGCTTTAAATTATTATGAAGTGTAGTAAAGTGCCATAAAGCCATCAGTCACCTGTGGGAAATGAACTAAATTAAAGCCGGTTACAATTTACAGTCCAAGCTCTTGTCCAGCTGTTTAGGGTTTGTTGTATCCCAAAATTAACCATGGAGGAAAGCCAGATTTCAGATCTAGGACAAACGATGCTGGTGGCAGCAATACCAGTAGCACTGATTTCTTGAGCAACAGAAATAGCGCTAGTGAGTCCCCACAGCACTGGCAGGACAAAAAAAAAAAAGCATCAGTGAAGAAGTGCCAGTTTTATTCCATTTTTGGAATGGAATTTCCAGTCTGTGTGCTGGGCAGAGGATAAGGTAACTGAACTCCTGTCACTGAGAGGGGGATGTCCCCGAGGTTGGTGTCAGCCCCGTCTCTGGCAGCAGGGTCACCAGCACCTTCCCCTTCCTCCTCCTAACGCCTCCGACTGCGGGCTGGAGGCAAAGCCGGGGGGAGCGCAGCCCCTGCTCCGGGACCCACGGCTCCTTCGGATGCCTTTCCGCAGGCTGCATGCTCCTTTCTGCCCATGAATTTCTGCCTGTTCTCACATGTGGCAATATAACGCCTGACCATTCTGTATAGCCCCTTTTCTGCCATAAAATACCATTGCTCAGCCTTACCTGCGATAAAAATCCCTCCCCATCAAAGTTGCTTCCCAGCGGCCCTCAGATGAAGGAGGTTTTTAACGATCTTGGTGAAATTGCCAGCCAATCCATTTCTAAACCTTTCTTTAATTTCATTTTAGCCAGGCAACATACACAGATTTTTCTATGAGCCTCATGAAGAAAACAGTAGTCAAAAATCTGTGTTTCCAAAGAAATTTATAGCAAAATAACATTTGTCAGTTTTTTACTTTTTCTTGTTGTTCACAATTAATGAGGCCTCATATTCTCCCTAAAACGTGGAATGACTTCTTTTGAGATCCCATGAGACACATTAGACTTTTGGAATATCAACCCAATTCATGCCTTCCTGAGATTTTAAATTAATCACACTGATTACAGCTTTATTTACTCGCTGAGGTCTACTTAGTCCTTTGTCGCTGTAAAAAGCTTGTTATTCTCTTTAATTGAACTGCTTTTGTAAACTGCATGCATTCTCACTAATTATTTTCCTTGATGAGAGTGGAGTTCCTAATTACTAATGCTCTCCTGAAATCTGTCATCTGACAAGGAACATTAAAGTGGCATGTGGGCCAATTCTGGGGTAGGAGGGGCACGGATCAGACTACGGGGAAGGGAACGAAGACATTGCGGGGAAGCGGGGGGCCTTCTGCCCCTTCTGTGCTTTCCTCCAGCCCCGCCGTGCCTGGCCCCGTGCCCGCACGGCGCAGCGCTCCCGCGGCCGCAGCAGGCAGCGGAGCCGGCCCGAAGCCACGCGGAAGCAGGAGACAAGAACTACGCCGACCTCTGCCTTTCTAGAATACACGATGACTGGGGGGAAATTACGATTATGAATTCTACAGTATTTATAGTCTTCAAATGAAAGATTAATTTGATRAAGTGTTTCATCAAAATTATTCAAACGCTTTTGCTGCTTTGTTGAAGACATTTGCCTTTTAAATTTATTTTTAGAGTCAAAACACAGAGACTTTTTAAATTAACATTTTTTTATTTCAATAAGATCGTTCTGAGTTAATTTCCCTCAATCTAATTCTAATGCAGCATTAAAAAAAAATCAGAAACATTTGTACCAACTAACAGAAACTAAATGTGCCATTTGATCAAAAAGTCTGTGTTGTAATTTTTCATTTTGGCTAGAAATAAGCTTTTGCAGTAGAACATTCCAAGAGGATACGTGTAGTTTTTAAGTTCAGCCAGTAAAGTGGAAGCACTTATTTGCAAGAAAATAATTATATTAGCAAACACGGAACAAAAAATGCAGCCTAAGGACAAGGCAGCGGACAGACAGGAGGACACCAGAAAGGAACCAGCCACGGCACACRGGCACGCTGGGACGACACCAGCAGCCCCAGCGCTCCTGCATGCGTCACAGGCATCATCCTGTCCCGGGCAGGTTTGAACAGAGAATTCGGAGGAAAACCACAAAGCTACTTGGAGCTCTTGTCAATCGTGCGGCGCAGTACAAGGGAAAACTCTATGTTTGTTTGCAAATCAAACAAGTAACCAACTAAATCCAGCGTCTTGAGCCAAATGACAGTGGGGGCTGACCTAACCCTGAATAAAGAGCTGCAGGCGGAGTGGGGACACCAGGCAATGAAAACCTGAACAAATTCAGCTATGCAAATGGAGAGAATTAGCTTAAAGGTGCTAAGCAGAAGCGTAGAGCACTTCAGCACAGCCTGGATGTGACTCCCTGGTGAGAAACTCAAGTCTAAACTTTGGAAACTAACATCAGGTCAGAAGTGAGTGGGTTGTGTTGTTGGCTGGGCTCCAGAGGTTTCTGGACATCAGGATGGATTTGCTCAGAAAGGAAGAGCTCTACCATCTACAGAGTCACCAGTGAGAAACCCCTACAAGTTTCTCATTCAGGTACAGGCTCAACCCAGCCTTGCCTGAGTTACGAGAACAGGTGAGTTCACAGTTTGCAGTGACTCTGATGCAGACACTGTCAGGAGCGGTAAATATGTTGTACATGCTTGTTCATATKTATTTGTGTGTTTATTCTTTTTCCTGGCAGTTACATGGGTTTCAGGTCAGTAAGAGCATTGTAATGCTTGGTGAATGGGATAAAACAGCTTCTGTCTCTAGTCAAATGCATAAAATACCAATATCTCATCTTTAGCTGAATACGTTACACAGGTCTCTTGCAGAATGCATCTACTAACCAGATTAGATGCCATTTGAAATCTCTGGAGAGCACTCATAAATACATTACTGGATTTGCATAACAACTGGCAGTTTAAGTGGCACACAGAAGGAACAGATGATGATCCGCAAAACAAATCTGCATGTCTGAAAACTAGTACTCGGTTGGTATTCATCCTGTACAGCATCAACCCGCATCTCAGCAAGCAAACAGCAAGTCCTCTGACTTGATCTTAGTGATACAACAATAATCTTAAATAACGTCCCCTACTGATTAACCAGCAGGGATGGAACCCCACACCTCTTCCGCATAGCCCAGGCTTACACCGTGGTCACATGCAGTATTTGGTGATGGACAATGAAGTGGGATCCTCTCTGCACAGCACACTCTTCCTGTGCTTTATGGAGAGGGCAGGAGCACGGACAATAACAAGAGCAGAACAACCCAGCCTGATGGGTGACTGTCAAAGAGCTGATGCCTTTGAAAGATCAAAGGACAGTCTGCATATGGTATGCCCAAGCTGTAACAGACTGGTGATGGAGACCCAGGAGGAATTTACTCTGCCCTACACAAGAGGTGCAAAGAGGCATCAGGCAGAAAGGTTTCAACCAGCTCTGTTCTGTTTTGCATCTTCTCTCAGTGTTAAATGTTTTTAAGAGACTACACGGGAAGGTTCATTTTCTTGGTTCAAAGAAGGTTTGATCCTCTGACAGTCACTTGAACAGTACGTAGTTTCTAGCAGCTGAAGTGAGCATTAGGCCGTGAACAAATGTCAAGATGCAGAAGCATCCCAAGCCAGCAGCAGGCACGAGCTCAGAGTAGCAGGGTGAGCAGCAGAGCTGGGCACAGGCGCAGATGGCAAATGTGTGGGGAAACCAGGGTCAGGCATGAGGCWGTAGTGAAGTGCCCCAGAAAAACTGTATGGGTATGCTAGGCTAAAAATGAGCAGAATTTGAACAGAGTTAAGGAAAGAGTCTGAGATTATATCTGACTCTGTCGCTCAGTTCCATAAACACTAGAATTATCTCCTCTCACCCAAAGGTATACTCTTTTTTTCAAAGAAAATCCTACTGGAAAAGACATTTTTCACTGTGACAGATGACCATTTGCCTCCAATTACATATCTCCCCCTTTCCAGATGTGGCTGGAAAATTATATACTCAGCTCAGGGACACAGCTGGATGCCATCCCCAGCCTCACCTCTTCCAAGACTAATGAGACACTGTGAAGAGTGATGCTTTGATAGCTCAGCACATTACAACAAAGAATCTCAGGTCATGCCTACAGCCGGGAACATTTAAATGAGACGACCCCAGTTTTAGTACAGGGCTCGCTAAGTGGAGAGCTTGCTATTTTGGGTAGACACAGAGGAGTCCCTGATGTATTTAGAGCTTTAAGAGGAGTGTCGTGATGGGCAGTTCTAATGAAACCTCAGCTGCAGAGCTATTTACACAGATGTTTTACCAGCACATAGTGCAGCAGGCTCTGCATCAAGACCTTCTGATGGACCCAGGCCCAATTATCTGCCAAATGTTCTTCAGCTTTCCTCTGACCAGCACTAATGGACCCACTTACAGCTGCAAATAAAAATTGCTCAGCCTTAAATTGGAAAAAATACTTCTCTGTGCATTCATGTGGCGGGCAGGGTTGGACTGGAATAGCAGAGAGACAAAGAGGAGCAGCAGGACTCAGCTGGATTGGCAGAGTATAAAGGAATAAAATGTGAGAATTACTGCAAAAGCCCCACTTGAAGTGACTATCAAATCATGTTTACCAAGGAAGGCTGTGCAGCGGCTCCGGAACGCCCTTCTTCCGACAAGCACCCACGCAGTACTGCAAGCGAACAAAGCAAAGATAGAAAACAGATGGAGAAATCAGCAATGAAAGGAAAGTTTTCCATCTATACTGTGTGTTTCCTCCCAGTCTGAATAAGCATGTACGTGGACACAGTTCTTTGTGCGAAACAACGCAAACTGAAGCTAACACTTGCTAGTGCTCTCTGTGGTTATTCTAACACTGCCTGAGGCTAGAACAGCAAGTGAGCGTTGTTGCAATGATGTGGGATGCATTCACAACCCTCTGCATGAAGTTTCCTCCTGGCAGCTTGGATCTAATTGTTCACAGATTTTTTCACTAATTTTTAGGGGCTGGTGTGGAACATGCCACATCTGCCTGCACATCACAGAGTCCAGAGTGCAGACCCCTTTCTGAATCTTTCTTCTCCTTTCTCTGAATTTTGTTTGGGATCATCTTCTTTACTTGGATATTTTGTTCAGTTCTGATCTTGCATAAATCTTTACATTGTTTTCTCTTCCACCTCTCTATTTCTCCCCCTCCACCTAGGCATGGGCTCTGCCATTCCCTCTCTGGTGCTGCACCTCTTTTCCTGCAACACTTCGCTCTTGCACAATCTTCTGAAATTTCAAGTTTCCCCATTTGCATCCTCATTCACATCCACTGGAACATTTCCATGACAGTACGTCCAACTCTACAAAATCCATTACACTATCCCAAATCCCTTAAAAACTGCCTTCAGGTCAACAGTAGGGACCTGGATTGGTACATACATGTCATAGAAAGGCAGGCAGACATTTCTCCCAGTATGAAGCAAACGTTTTCCAGCACGGCAGCCTAACTCTGAGCTGCAGCTCCCTTCTGGGGCTTGCACATGGGAAGTCAGCGCTTGCCTCCGTCCATGGATTTCAACCTCTGACTCACTGAAGGGGCATCTGCTTTCAACTGGCCTGAGTGGAGTCACCTAGCTACACGCAAAGGCAACCTCCGAGCTCTCATTCAGCTCAGGGACATCAGGATTTTGTGCACATTGTTTCTCCAGTGCCTGGCCCAAAGGGGCCAAGTCAGTAACAACCCGGTAGGAGTGGTAATAGGGAGGAAAGAGGCTGCTAAAAAGCAAGTGCTTGTTCTGACAGTGCTTTACACAACTGCCTCTTTTGCCAAATAATCCTACATTGTTTTTCCTGAAGTGCTTTTAAAACTGAAGTAACACTGAGTTAGAAAGCTCACAAACAGTATTTGAGATGTAAGGGGATGAAAATTAGCAGCTGATATGAATTTTCTGCGAGCAGTTCACAGAATCAGGTTTGACAGAACTTCTAATTCGAAAGGTAAGTGTGTTCATGAACATTTCATCTGTCACATCGGGTCACAGTAGAGAAATGGAAATGCAGCAGGGTTTGAAACGAGCTAACTTTTGTTTGGGAGTCAGGGCAAGTGCACTAAACAGCTAGAGCTGAGTGAATAATGAATCATTTATTCAAGAACTGTCAGCTTGCTTTCTTCACTGAATCGTCCTGGTTTCCTCCAGTTTATTCTTTAGCCGAATAATGTGTGTGATGAAATATCAGCTGTAATTCATTTGAGAGCAGTTCCCTGACATTACAAACAGCTGCAGTTGGGCCCAGAGGCCACAAGATACATCATGTCTCTGACTGAATGAACACAACCTTGTGGCCCTTGGTTCCAAGCCCAGGAGACGTGCTCTGTTGTGGGTGGAAAGGAGGATCTGGCTTGTTGGACCCCCCATCACACACCTCTGGAGCCACAGTCACAGGGGGCAGGGGGAGCAGAGGGGGCCATCCCCCTCACAATGTGAATTTACCACCACTCTCCCATTGCTCTCAAATACAAAGGGATGCTGGTGGGTCAGGGTGCCAAGACACTCAGTGGAAGCGACCTTCCCAGACATCTGGCGATGGAAACCAGCTACAGGCATCTAGACTGAACCCTTGTGTTCCCAGCACAGGTACATACCCGCAGAGGTCCCAGGGATGGGAAGTTTCTGCATTGCCTGCTGCTGCCCCTCTGCAAGAGCTCCATCCGAGCCCTGCTGCCCCTGACAGCTCACCAAAGCTCACAGCCGGGGACACCCAGCTGTTAAGGAACCGGTCATCCTAATAGAAAGCCATTTTTAGGTTGAGTGAACCATTCCGTCAGAAGAGCTGAGCAGAGAGGAGATTCCATAYGGCACCACAGAGGCAGGTTCCCTCGACACCTGCCTGGAGAGCCATGAGCACCAGGACCGCAGGCACGCCCATCGTTTCTAGCGGTAACRGCCTCGGTCCAGCACTCGACCACGGCTTAGAGAGAGTCTGTGGGAACTGACCCACTGCAACTGACCTGCCATTAGCAGCAAAAGCTTTATCTCACCACTACTGATGTACCTTAGGTGTTCACTGATCTGATCACTTTATTATCTCCAGTTGCCCTAAGAGTGCAATGTTGTATTCAAAACCATGTATTTATAGCTGGCTAATCACAGCTTAATTACAGAAGCTCAGCAGGCTCTTGTATGAACACTGAGTCTGAGGCAGTTCCACTAGGAAACTTTTTATGAGATAAGCAGAAGCATCAAATTACTCAAGATGTGTGAGAAAAACCTATTTAGTGTTAATTGGGACAATTACCTTTTTTTCTAATTTGCATGTGTCAAATATTAAAACCATAATAAGAAGAAAACACTTTCACTGGCTAACTGCTGCCCAAAGGAGGAGTCTGCAGGGAGGAAGGAAAGATGTCGAGCTCGAGGGGAGGATGGAGCCGGCAGCAGTGATGCATGTCTTTGCTGCAGCTGCCAGCAGCTTGCATCAGCCTCAGTGCATCACTGTAGGTCAGAGATAAGGGGAATCCTCATGCGAACAAAACAAAACAGACAACAAAACCAGCAGCAGCACCCCTCTGTAGACGTTGGCGGGAACCAGAGGACCTCTATTCTGTACTTCAGTGCCCATTAGAGCTGCATGAGTCCTGGCAGCTTGTACAGACAGGCGATGGATGAGGCTGACTCGAGAAGTTGCTGCTAATGCACGGCGCAGCCCTGCCGAGTGAATCAGTCCCGCATGCCAGTGACAGGCACGTCCCCTGATACTCAGCTTGCTCTTACCAGCACAGCCCCAGTAAGCCAATCTGGGCTTGCATCCCAGTCGGTTGGGGTGAATCGGAGATGGAGTCACTCGCACAACCCTCTCCTGCAAGCAACGAGAGCTGTGGCTCCTTCCCACCATCTAAGAAGGAGGGAGGCCCCCCACTCGGTGGCTCCTCAGCCGAGAAACCCCTTCCCCACAGAAATCAGGCAGCGCACTGGTACAGTTGCTAGAACTTTGCTGACATTAGGCAGATATTAAGTTCTGTTAAGCCAAACATCAAGCTGTATTGACCCAGACTTAAATATTGACGGAGGCGATGCAGGCACTATCCGACTGGCTGCAGCAGTACTTCAGGGAAAACTCTTATCAGCTTTCGTGAGCCCTTCAGACGCCGGAGTTTGCACATGTGATTGGACTGACTAATGCTGCTCGCAGAGTGAGCCTGTCTGACCTTCAAGGAGCTATGCAAAGCAGGATTTCCTAATTCCTTGTGACTTTCAAGCAAGGCATCCTAGAATGCTATTTTGTTCTCATCCGTAGAGATTATTGTTGCTGGTGGAAACACAGCTGGGTTACCACAGTAATCCCAACCCAGGACTTGGCTTTCCAGGAATGCGGGGGAAATGCCAGTGTTTTTCAAAGTACCTAAATATAGTCTAGAAAGAACTTCTACTGGAGATAATTACATTCAATGACATAGAAATAAACCATTAAAAATGATAGGTATTTAAAACCTTTTAAAAGCCTCATTTATAAGCCTCAATGACGTTTCTAAAAAACATGCCTTAAAAAAGGAGAAAGCAAGAAGAAATGCGAGATGAAATTTCTTCTCAGGGCTGTGCTGTCCCCCAGGAAAGTGAAAACCCTGCGAAGCAGCTGCTGGGAGCCGGTCCCCCGCACAGCAGGAGCGGGCTGTGCCGGCCGTGCCCGCTGCTGCCACAGGGTCCGGAGGGAAGAGCACAGCGACGAGACACGGCTGGCACCGGCAGCATCCCCACAGAAAGGGAACCTGGCTTAGCTCCTCCAGCAGCGAGGAAGTACTAATAAACAGAGCAAAGCACTGTGAGAACCCATCAGAATCAGCCCATGCTCCTCTTTGTTTTCTCATGTGATTGATGGCAAACCCATGAACTAAGGTATCTCAAACTTCTGTCAGCTAATGCCTAACGGGCAAGGTAAGCTGGATGGGCTTGCTGGGGTGTAGGCTGCAAACAAGTACGTTCAACTGACCTCTCTTGTTCTTTCATAATTTACCTCTACTAAAGAATCATAACAGAGCTATTTACAGCAGCCATTAAACAAGGCAATATTTCAGCATTGATTTTGTGTCTTTCCCACTAGTGCACACAGCTTTTGATAACTCAAACCTTATGGATTTTTCTATAAACAAAAAATTAATATCTGCAGTAGGAGAGAGTGTACAACTGGTTACAGCAGTGACAATCCAGGGCCTTGCGGGTGCCGGCTGGAGGGGGGAAAAAGAAGGAGAGAAAGAACTAATGCACTTGTGGCTTGTCTGCCTGGGGATTAACAAGAAGCCAGAAAAGGATGTTTGAAGAACAGCAAATGATATGGCGTGGTCTGTGATGACCTTTCAATTGCCCACGAAACACTCTTCATTTACTTTATTTACTTCTATTAAATTCTAACACTCCTCAGGAGACAGCGGCTCAGTCTCCAAGGGCCCCGGCACACCAAGGGACTCTGCTCAGTGCAGGAGGAGCCCGAGGATGAAGAGGGAAGCAGAGATTCCTCCTTCAATGGGAACGGGAAATGTTCCACCTCCCTCTGGCCCTAGCCTGCTGTTAGCCACAATATGCCAACACCTATTTAAATAGTGTGCAAGCATTGCTTGAGCCTTGTTCTGATTTCCTACGCAAAGCACCCTGGAGGTCCCCACAAATATGCAACCAGAGCATGAGAAAAGGATTTGTAAAATGAAGAACTCAAGTACACACAAAGAGGGAGGGATGCTGTGGTTTTGTCAGGGTGGGCTTTTTTTTTTCCTCTATTCAAGTGAGAGAGAAGGGAACTTTGATCAGGATTACATTTTTGCTAAGGAAGCAAGAGCTTGTTAGAGATTCACAAGAGAAAAAGCAATCAGTTCAGAGACAGCATGTAGACGAACTTTAGAGATTAAAGTCAGAAGTGTGTATCAGTGAGAGCACAAGAAAAACTTTGAGGGTTAGCGCTGCAGCTTGGAAACAAAGCGCTCTTTGCACATTTGACTTTGTTTGGGATTTGGCCAAGTCCTTTTGTCTCTGTTTTTTCTGCAAATACTAAACAGACCAGGAGTGAAAACCAGAGACAGAACGAAACTACCATCTTCAGGAAACCTGCAGTCTGCAGGAATTGCCGGAGGACAAAGAGTGTCCAAGGACAGCAGTCAGGCACTTGGAGAAGAGAAAGCAGTGCTGGAGCTGGGAAGGACGGGGACAAGGAAGCCTCGACTAATGGCCTGGGATTTGGGAGGATTCAAGTACCCTTAGGCTTCACAGCTTTCATCTGCTGCAATAAAATAGTGACAACAGCAGTAAACTGGGACTCAAAGTCTTCATTTACACAGTTGAGCAGAGCAGACCCCAAGGCAGTTTGGAGACCACATTACTGACATACAGGAGCACCCGGCAGCCAGCTCTGGCACAGACAGGCATTAGCTGGCCATTCTGTTTTCTGATACCTGCTCTCCGGGGCTCTGCTTTGCCRTGTCTCCACATGGTCACAGACCAAAATGGTCTCCATTCCAGCCCTCTGCATCAATCCACAATCCCACATCTTTTCGCTGCATTATACTGAGAACATACATGAGAAAATGCACTTTTTTGTGCCTAGCTGGAGTCTGACCATTTTAATCACCTGAGCTTGTGAACAGCACCATTGACTTCACAGGTGGCAGAAACCAGCTCCCAGTCCATGGGCACTGGTGCAAGAAATTAAGATGAATTCAGTGAGTGCACACAGGGAGCAGGAAGAAAATTATACAGCCTGATCTCATCTCATGTGTCCATAGAATATTAAAAAAAAAAAGCGTGCTAAATCTTTAAAATCCCCAGCCAGAAACATTAGAAAAATACTCAACGCAGAGAGGCAAGGATTGCCAGGAGAGGCAATACTTTTTATAACCAGAGAGCAGGGCTCCTTCCCCTGCTCTTCCCCCAGAGGCAGTATTCCCTAACCATTTCTTCATGAGACCCTTTATGTATTACTCACAGTAAATCAGAGGCTCTGCTGCTGCTGAGATATAAGCTGGCCGGGCATACGCTGCCTGCAGCACATTTCTTCCTCAGTGCTATTAGCTAGCAGTCAGCAAAGGCCGGGCCATGTAGCAAGCCCTCTAAGATGAGCCTCCTTCCTTAACGCTGAGAGATCAGTGCCTCCTTCGGGCAGCAGTCCCCGCTCCTGCAGCTAATGTTATGTGCCTGTGAACATCTGCCATCAGCGCTGCCTGGCATGGCATCCCGCATGAAACTCCTGCAGCAAGACAGGATTTCAAACCTCTGTTAGCAATTGGCAGCAGCCTGCAGCCGCTTCACTCTGCACTGCCTGCTCGGGCAGGCGGCTGGGCTGCAAAAGGTCAAGGCACAGCTGAGCTGTCCTGCTGCCAAAACAGCCCCGAGGTCCGGCTCGCCTCGCCTCTGCACTGCCGAGCTCAGCTCCCTGCACAGATTACAGCTCTGGCTATCGCTGATGGATCGCATTTGTGCAGTGCCACTTGCCATGGGGTGACTTGGCACGTGTACGGCCACTGCGGGACCCCTAACGGCACGCACGGGGACCTCGCCCCAAACTGCAGGGCTGGTAAGAGAGCAGACGTACTGAGACTGTGCGTACGTGCATTACATTTTTGCTTATTAATGTTTCTATTAGGTTGTTTGCAAACTGTTTTTGGCTGGCTGATTTGGATTACACAAATCCCTTTTTTTGATAGGAATGATTGCTGGAAGAACAGTGAGATTAAATTAATAAAATAACAGTAAATTATAAGGCAGCCATGCCGCGTGCTTTTTATAAAGACAAAGGAGTCAGAGAAGCTATTGCACTAATCACAGCAAATATTTTTCCATGTCGTGACATGTATACTGAATTTATTGCAAAATAAAAATTACTTTTTTTTTTTTTTTTAAGCAAAAGAAACCAGCTCATGGGATCAGTCACTGAACGAACAAATCTTTAAACTAATTCAGACTTCACATTCTTAATAAGGCCAAGTAGGGGCAATACAGGCTTTTACAGCTCCCCCAATTTCATTGTCATTTTTTCCAATTCGTTGTCATTTTGTATTAGTCCGATTCCACTAGAAGAAGTTACAGGAGAAGTAATGGGCAGATAAAGGGATCCAACCAAAATCTAATGGAGAAAACAGGGTTTCCTTCCATTAGCCAAGCAGTATGACAGACAGTAATGGATTTCATACCCGACTGATGTGAAGCTTGTATTAGACTGAGGATAATTTAGTGATAACAGTTTATCAACATATTGATGGAAGAAAACGGGTAACCATCAGACACAGCTCAGGCTATGTGCATGCCTCCTCCAGCGCGTCACTTGTTAGCTATTCCAGGCCCGTACCACGCCAGTCTCTCCCATAGTGCAAATGGGGATCGAAGTATCTGCCACAGGCAAAAGTCATGATTCTGTATTAGCATAACACCTTTTTACTGTTCCATAAGTAGAAGCCATCTGTAATCCACATCCCAGGAAATTGAAGGACACGTTACCTCATCTGCTACAGCTTTCTATTTTAGGAAGCAGCTTGGAAGTAAGATTTCATACTAGCTCTCCCCCAGGAAGCCTCTCCAGAGTAGCAAAAAGTCACCCCCAGTTTAAACTGTGCTCTTGATACAAATAATACAAATTTCATTTTAAACATGAAAACTAATCTAGGTAGCTGCTCAAACAGCAGCAAGCCCAGTGCAGGACTTGGATTAGCAGTTCATGCCTTTGTAAAAGGATTAGCGGGACTCCACTGAGCTGAGGGTTAATTTGAAAATAAATTTGCATCTATAAAGATGCATAATGCAAAGTGCATGATGCTCTCCCAGGCCCATCCTGCATCTTCATGACTCCCTCGATTAGACATGTGCTGCAAACACTGCAAAACATCGGGGATTACACTCTATCAGTGCTCCGTTCCAACAAAACAGATTTCTCAAAATTACAGATTTCAATCTTCACAGTGCTGTGGGTTTCAGGAAAACAAAGAGATTCATCCCAGAAAGCATCAGCTAGAAAAAGTCTCTTATGATCTCTTTCAGACCTACCATATAATCCTGACATGTAATGTATGAAGTGAAGATACACTTGATAATTGCTGACGCTTTCTTTTTATTGCCCTGTATTTCTTTTGGAAGTCTGTTTCAGGTTCTGTCTCCTCTGACAGGCTGATTTTTCTTTCTCATTTTTCATCTAAAATTATTCTTGACCTGTTTACACCCATTTGTTCTGCATTAATATTATCTGGGAGTTTGAATAGCTTTATTTCCATTTTATTTCAATTTCTTCATTGAGAGCGATTATATCAGTTCTAAGTTTTGTATTTTGCTTGACCAAGGAAGCTGAGAATTTTCAGACACCACACAGGACCATATATGCACATGTAACTGAGCAACAAAGAGACTAAGGAGAGTTGGGGGGGGGGAAATGTTTTCATTCCATTTTAGAGGCGATACAAATTTTCATGCGAAACTATCTATTACATTATGTTTTCCATCCAAACAAACATGACTTATGAAAAAAATTATTCCAAATAGCAAATTCAACAAAATAAGGATTATTATTGTTTGGTCTCATTTTGTTTGATGGATAGGTGATTTTTTGTTGGAATAAAGATCTGCCTAGCATCCCACAGACAGGCTGTGGCAGCACTGGCATTCTACATCAGTTTTTAAGTTCCTCTCCAGAGTCTCAGCTCTCTTCTGCTCATGGTCTGTGCTGATTGCATTCAGGCTGCCCATCCCGAAATGCCATGCACAGACCTGGTCTCAGTCTGTGGGACTTGTCCGGGACTCCCTCACCAAACAGGAGCAAAAACCAACCCCCAAATTGGTGCTTGTCAAAGGGAGCTCAGCCGGGAGCATCATGTCCCCCTGGGTACGCTGGCGGTAACACCGGAGCCGCAATGCCACTGTACCACTGCTCAGACTCGGCACGTTCAGCGGGCAGCAGGTCATGCGTGATCCCATGGCAGCCAGAGAAGCAGGTTATCAACAGCAACTGCCACTAAAAGAGCAGCGACTTACAAGTGAAAACAGAGTGCCACCAACAGTTAAAAGGCTTCAAGCACTACAGACAGCACACACTGCTGGCTCTTCATAGCAGTGGCCGAGCCAAGCGAGCACCGGAGCACCTCGGTGCTCATAAGGCAGTCGTGCGCAAAGCAGACGTGATCGATAGACTCGGATCGGAGCCCTGGAAGGGTCAAGCGCCCCAGAGTGACTGATGGCTGCTTCCATCTGCAAGGACAGGAGTCCATTGTGACACCCGCAGGGCGGCTCCAGGAATCACCTGGCATGACAGAGACTGAAACCTGGGCACAGCAGACAGATCAGCGTGCATGGGGCCGGCTGGCCTTTGAAAATGCTGATTAGGAAAGGATGCAGCTTAAGTGCCAGATGCTCCAGGCAAGGYGAGGAGCATGTCCTGTGAGCATCAGCTCTGCGGGGCACATCCCCTCTGACGTGGCCCRGCCACAGCTCGTTTGTTGTGGGTGCTGCTCTCCACAGCTGGCTGCACCATTCCAGCACGGGAAGAGCGCAGAGTCCGGCCATGCTCATGGGCTACAAGGACACCCCACAGCTGAGGAGCACGGCTAACCCCAGCCTAGCAGAGCTGATGCTGCAGAGTGGACACTAGCACATCAGGTTCATCAGTTCTCCTGACACTGCCACAGGATTGACAAAGCTGTAACAATGGCTATTGTAGCAGATAAAACGTTTCATAATGCTATGGGCCCACTTTTCAAGACTTGTCACCAGCTAATGCAGACATTCATTTTTAATGGGTGCTTCTACTCTAGCTAGTCAGCTGCTGAAAACAATCAGGATATGAGACACAAGTGTTGTTATTTGCATCTACAATTCTTTCTGAGATAGCAATCTGCAGAAAAGGAGCCTCTCTTGCTCAGATTTGAGACAACAGGAGTTTAACTCTATAAATTTGTTTCTGACGAGAGCACAGCTCCAGCACAGCTATGAGGATTTTTTCCCCTAATCAACTCCCTCTGCTTAGAAATATTTTTATAAAGCATCCCAGCCAGTCTCGGCAGAGAGCCTCTATTGTGTCACGTACTGCAGCACAGCACGAGACTGAAAATGTAATCCCAGGCAGAGCACGCCCAAACAGCTCGGCCATCAGCCCTCCACCTCATTTCTGGGGATGCTCAGCTCCTCTAACAGTCACACTGCTATTCCCCGGAGCCTGTCCCTAGCAGAAACCCGTGCTTGTTCTGTGTTCAGAAATCCCCTCCTGACACATGGAAGTACAGTATCCATTCAAAAAGAGCTTCTCCCACCCACTCATTTCCACATACAAGTGATGTATCAGGCCACCAGGCAGAGTATCTGTGAGCCAAAGGTGTCAAATTCTGTATGTCAGTGCAGTGTTTGCAAATATTATCTTTCCCCTGCCCAGGGGCCAGTTAGTTGCAAACCAATAGAAAGAAACGTGCATGCAAGCTGGTTAGCAAAGAAAAAGCAGTATTTCTACAATATGCCACCCCTTTTTCACCCACTGCTTATTTTTCAAAGACAGGAGGACTGGTCCATCCCCTGTTTTTAGGTTTTCTTGTAGAAAAGTTTGTAACTTCCCCTAACAGTTGTGCACTCCATCCTCACAGGAGCACACGGAGCTGCCATGCTGACCAGCACGAGGTTCCCCCGAGGGACCAAAACCATCACTGCAGCTATGGGGCTTGTTTCCAGCCACTGCCCTCCCTCACCCACTAATGAGAAATTTGCCATCTGAAGCCTTCTATGGAGACAAGTCATTGACTGTTTTGACCATAGGCAGCAATAACAACCAAAAACCCATCCCTACAAAAGCCCTTTGCAGCACACAGTTACATACGTGACATAATGCTGTTTCTCCAGCTCATACCCCATATGCATACCCGGCAAAGTGTATAAATAAATAGCCAGTGTCACACAATTTATCTTCATTTGTCAGGAGTGACAGGATAACTCACTTGTGACTCCCCTACTCCATCCTCTCCTCACTCATGAAGATTGATGCTCTTACAGATATTCCCCATCATGTATTTTTATAGCCACCTAGATGCCAGAGTTTCTTGTTTGCCGGGGGTCTGGCAGTTGGTGAGGACCCAGGGCAGCCACAGGAGCTGCCCCCGCAGGGTCTCAGCCCGGGGCTGCAGGGGCACCCGCCCTCCCTGCACCTTCCAGGTGGTGTTTGTTTTATTTTCCCTCTGCATTACAAGCTATTACCACAGCTTTGCTACAGCAATTTGTCCTACACGTCAGCATGTGTTCTTCATCACACTGTCAAGCCTTGCCTCAGCCCAGCACCTCTGATTACTAAGCTGGGACAAAACTGTCAGGTATGATGAAGGCAGGGGTGGACAGACAGGTACCTGCCTCCAGTGCCGCCCCGGCTCCTGCCGGGCAGGTGGCTTCCACCACACCAGAGGAGCAAACAGCTCTGCCCACCCACGCTCCTGCTCCCCTGGACTTCGCTTTTTGGTGGCCACGAGGGAGGGCAGGAAGGGGACCAGGGTCAGACAATGGGCCACGGCAGAGCCGGAGCATATGGCCCATGTCGGGCAGCAGCTGCCCTTCCACCCCATTGCTGAAAGGTCTGCCCAGGCTGACAGCAGCACTCTGCCTTTGACATTGTTTTGGCCCTCAAAGAAGGAAGGTTTTATTTGTATCTGCGGGCTGGGCCCTAGGACAGGGGTTCAGTCAGTTCCTCCTGGCCTGTCCCCCCTGCCCACCTGGTCCCCRCTCTCCTGCCAGCGAGGAGTTTTCAGTGCCGAGAAGGTCATTTTACCAAGCATCCCCTTTTCCAGTCATCTCTAACACAACAACCCGCTCTGCTTAACAAAATCCGCTCCTCGCGCAGGGCCCGCAATCCCCAATCTCTGAACACTGAAGGGAACGGGCCTGGCTTTTAGTCCCCACAGCAGGGACTCTGAACCAGCCTCTCCAGGTAAATACACGCTGCTTTGCTGGATCAAGGCCAAAAGAACAAAAGTTTCCAATGCATTTCTCAAGCTTTCCCTGTTCTGCAGGCTCAGGGGTCTCACCATTCGGCTGCTTGGTCCAGTGGGTTTGGAAATTACTCACAAAAGCTTCTTATTTCAAACACAGCTGGTGGTGAGGAAGTGCATTTCAATACTTTCTTATGGCCTGCTAGTATCCCAGGAGCTTTCTGTGCCTGTAGTTATGATTACCAGGGAAATGCATAATGGAATGAGCAAACAGTTTAATCTAATACACACCTGTATAACAACAACATTAGTAGTTGCCATGTGGCATAATGAGCACAGCACCTTCCCTGGTTATACAGGTGCTCCCCGGGTTTTTAAATGAGATTGTATGTCCCCTGTAATTATCGTACAGTGCTCGGTGTGCTGATATGTAACATATATTTCTAGCATTGCTACCTGGCAAGAAATATTTGAAACTCCCCAGAGAACAGAATTATCTTAAGGATGGCATAAAGGATAATGACAAGATTACAATTCACATAGTGAAAATAATAATGAATTAAGGTGATGGTATTTCTCAATCTTATTTCCAGCCGGAATGAATTGAATTTGTGCCAATTTCTTTTTTCGCTGCTGGCTTGTTAGATGGGATTCTGCTAGAGATGGATACTGCTGCTTGCAACTTYGAAATGTTACAAGACAGCAATTTTTATATTACTATTTGGCTACAGTATCCTTGAAATTATAAGTAAACCGAAAGTTGAAGTGTCAATGTTGTAAATACCACCAGAAAACTTACCTAATATTGATTTATTTATTTAATTTTTAAAAAATAGAACTTACTTTCTCTCCCATGAAAATTTTCTGCAGGCTTCAAAAGCATGCTATCATCTTTTATTGTGTTGTTTAAGGAAATATATATTTTTAATGCCAGAGGAAGCAGCTTGGCATATTCATCTGACTCTTGCCAGGGCTGGTTCATTAGCTGCTTCCACTAGTCTACCTGGCATTTTACCCACTCTCTGCTTCACTTTTACCCCCACTGCTCAAAATTTTAGATTTAGATTTTCTCTCTTCCTAGGTCTGGACTTAAAGCATCCTTGCTCTTTTTCTGATTTGATAGATTTGGAAGAAAGGTGTGGGTGCATGGTCAGAACGACCCCCTCCAAAGAGAAAACCAGGAGTCAGAGGAAAGGTTTGGGTAAAATCACACTTACAATTAGATTACTGCAGCTGACCCAGCTAATAAACATTCTGACTGCAAACATTCAATGTTAATTTGTCTGTGAGAATTGATGTATATTAACACAGCCTAAAGAACATGCTGTGAACATTTAGAGCTGGAGCTCTCACACTGTGAGGCTGACTGAAAACCAGGCCTGGTTTCGTGCTTATTCTTGCCAACATATGCTAATAGCAGAATATTTTAAAGTTATTTTTATTTTAAGACCACTGTGACCAATTCAGAATTAATCCTAAACTCAGGTAACAAAACACAGACAAAAGGGGCTTGCCCTTAACTATTTATGTATCTTTACTGCAAAACTAGGCGATACATATTTCAATCCAGAAAAATAATTCAGTCCAGGACATGCGTGCGTGCAGTTAAAGTTTAGCATGAACACTATGATCAACAGGGGCCAGGAAGAGGTATCGGATCTCTCCGCAGCACCACAGACCACCAGTCTCAAATTGCTGAATTATTTTTCTCATCTCCTGGACCAGGGTTTTGACCCAGCAGGTACCGCAGCAGGAGCYGAGCTCCCATGCCCGTGAGGTCAAACAGGACAAGCATAGCTCCCCCGCATCGGTCTCCCGAGCCCTTCGTGCAGCCTCCCTTCAAACAGTATGTGATGGCTTCTCAGTGTGATTCTTTTGCAAATTACGTAATTCTCTGAACAACTGTGTAATAACATTATTCTTTATTGCTAATAACCAACCACAAAATGGAAAGGACCTTGAGATGCAATAGGTAGGAGGCAATGATAGCTCCTTTCTAAAGAAAATAAGGCATTTACCTTATAAATATAAAATGATCAAATAAAGCAATTAGTGCAGAATTGCACATATATAGAGTGATTCACCTCTAATTGGGTTGTTCTGAAAGCAAATTAACTTTGAAATGAGGAATGCTAAAAAGATTTCAAAAAAATATGGAATCCTAATTACTGCAGAGGAAGGAGCTTGGCAAAGTTTATCCAAACACCGGTACAAATGTGCATGGAAGCCGTGATACTTTGCTTTATTTTTCAAAACGGACACTTTCTGAAGGACTAAAGAAATACAAGCTTCTTTTTCCTCCATGAAAAAGCGACTCAATTCCAGCTAACAAGTCTACAGTCATTTCTGGTTTGTGGGAAAGCAAGTTACAAGCTGGACACCCCTCCTGTACCACGGTCTCTGCTCCAAGCTCTGCTCTGCCGTTAAACCCCAGGCAGCCTTTTGAAGGGCCTGGCTGATACACTGGCTGGAGAATGATTAACGCAGCCTCATTGCAGGTATTTCTTCCCAGGGAGCATTTCTCGTCCCTTCCCCCACTCCATTTACAACCAACGGCTAGAAATCCCTGGTGAGACATGCAACGTGTGCTAGACACCACCCAGCCTGGTAGTAGCCCCTGCCCACTTTTACAGCTGAACCAGAGCAGACCCTTAGCGGGTCTGTCAATGGGCAAGGGCATGGAGGTGGCAAGGCCACAGCTGAGCCCTCCCGGCAGGGCGCGGCACAGGCACCCACGTCGCTCTCAGAAAGGTGCCGTGCTTCTAAGGAGGCTTCCAAACCTTTACCGGTCAACTCCAGAGCAGCCCAAGCCCCACATTCATTCGCATTCTTCAGCACCAGTGCCGTATATTGGATTCAATCAGATTCATACCTACAGCCATTTTGCTCCTTGAGTGTTTTGATTGCAGTTTATACAACTACTTGCAGCTGAAATTACATTGCCTACAGCCTTTTATTGATAGACTGGCAAGGTAATTAAAAAGGAGGCTTTTCAAAAAAATCTTGTATAAACATTGGGAGAATAAATCCATATGATTACTCTTTCAACTCAAAGAAGGACAGAGGAGAACATCCTCACAGTTACAATGATGTTCTAAAAAATCTATTAAAACTGATAGTGCCACATATCTTATGTATTATGAATGTATTAATATGTAATAGTTTTTTATAAATATTAATAAGAGCTCACTTCTAAAGAAGGAGCCTGGAACTTACATTCTTAATTAATCCAAAATTCACATAATCTCTAAAAATACATATGTATTTCATTAATTTAGACCAGTGCCTAGAAGCATATAGTTGCAAAAACATCTACCAGAAGGGAATGCAAACACAGCCCCCACCTTCTTCATAGTCCCTGTCTTTACCTTTGCAATGGTCCAAAGGAGCATCGTCTCTCACAGTGGAGACCCGGCAGGCATGGCTCCATGGAAAAGCCATTCTCAGATTAAAACAGGGCACTCCCCAGCTGCGTGCCATGTGTACAGAAGAGACAGTGCCTTGCCCTCCCTGCAAAACTGAGACACTGAACTGAAAAAGAGCTATGGTGGTATCAGGCACTAGCCACTATCAGCTAGTGTAGGTGTGATGGAGAAAAAGCAAGAGATCACTACTAAAAGAAACCTATGACTTGAGAAAGTCTGGCATTGCCACGTGCTAGGAAGACAAATGGAGCATCTGTCCATGGACTGGCTAATACAAGGCAGATAGTTTTGATCGGCAAGGTGCAAATGAGAAGCTGCTTGCATGCAAAATTGTTTGAAATTTTCCACAAAAATTACTGTGCTTTTCTTTAAAATATTCTCCTCATTCCTGTTCCATTCCTTCCCTGCCGAAGCATTTCTTGAGATACCTCTCTTTTGCCAACCACTAACAAAGCTTGGTGAGGGTTCAAATCTCTCTTTTCAAACGTTTTCCAGAGATAAAACATTTTACTGCTAGTTGAATTCTTTTCACTGTCTAGAATTTGTGCTCATCTCTCAAGGATGCTTTTAAAAACCTCATGAGAATAAGTTGGTCTGGATAATGCAGAAGACTAAGTACAATAGCAAGAATTTCACCTTTAGTCACTGGCTGCAATTTAGAATTCAACAGCTTGGAAGAGCTATTCTGATTAAATCGGTGCACAGCTTCACGTGGACGTTTTATATTCTATTTAAGAGGGGATGATGTAGGCTTAACTCAGCTCGGGACCAAAAAATAACAAGATATATCATTCTGTAGACCAAAAGAAGAGCATCCTCCATTTAGTGCACTTAGTTTTAAAACAGTACACCCTGACAAATGGGCACCAGGGTGTTCTCTGGTCTTGTGTGGGCAATAACTTCCCTTCCCTGCCTGTTTGTTTCTAGCCCATTTGTTGGCCGTGTCTTCAGAATGAGGGGCTGTTTCAGACCCTCTGCCAACTAGCAGATGTAACAATTAAAAATAATACTACAGAAGAAGTTTGCTCTGTGAAAAAAGTTACAGGCATGAAAATTGGATGATATTTTTCCACTAACACAAAACTGTGCAGTAGACGAAAGAAAACAGTGGGGCTAGATATCATATATTAGTGGTTTACCATCATTATTAAGCACTTCCTTCCATGACTGAGCCCTTAGCTGCAAACAGCTCAGCTGTTCAGGTTAGGGACTACCAGAAGTGCAGACCGTGGCTAGACGGATCTGCAATGAATTTCCCTCTCATTAACATAAATCCAGTGTTGACATCTGAGAAGGAAGAATAAGTTCTTTGTGTCATTATTAAAAATATTACAAAGACACTATTATTACACAGTGTTTTATTGCTAAATGATTTTAAGATATGCCTTATAGATCTTTCTCCATTAATCAATAAGATAAAATACTAATTATAACCACAGAAAGATTTTAACTGGCGTTTGAGTGAACACAGAGGTGTTCTTGGAGAAAAAGCAATGCATTAAAATATTGACTGTTTGTATATAGCAAATATGTTAGGAGAGCATTGATCTGAATTATGTCACCTTAGTTATACTCTATACATCCTTTAAGCTACGTAAAGGATATACCAACTAAATTGATAGAGCAGCCACTTTTTCTGGCAATACATCAATGGTTTTATATATCATGCTTTTCATACACACACATATTTTTATATTACATCTATGAATAGATAGGACACAAAGAACTTGAATCTATCAACTTCACATAACTATATGTAGCAGAGAAATGAGCGTTGTGGCATTCATTCAGCCTGTGGAAACAAAGCCAAGCTGTATGACAGAGGGCCAGCTGGACCTGCTTTTTCACACTTGCGTGACACCTGGGAAGGGCAGTGGCTGCAGACAACAGACCAGTCCATTCTCCCAGAAATTTTAGTCCAGCATCCAAAGAATGATACAGACCAATACTAGCAGAAAAACAATGCATCTCTTCTCAGGGCCAAACATTTGCTCGCATACTAAGTGATTTAAATTGGAAGACTGTGTATCACTGCGCCACCTGGAACAACTACCATTATAGTAGCTGCTCAAGTAGCTACTGGTTCACATGAGCCCTAAGCTGGGTATGTAGGAACAGCAGCAACACAAAGAATTCATATATAATCAAGACTTAAATGTTAAAAGTTATTAAAGCATTGTATAAGTAAATATAATTACAATTGCAAACAGTAGAATGAAATAATATAAATAAAATATTTTTATCTTATTTGACCAGCTGCTAAATTTATATATATGTTTTATTTCAAGCAAACTCAGGATTTGGTGTTTAAAAATTAAATTCTCCCTCTCTGCATGAGTCACTGCCTTGTTAACTGGTGACCTACTTAACTGGTAGGCTTTACCATTGTTTCGCTTTCTGTTCTCAATTGATCAGATTTTTGCTGCAAGCACCATCTTCAAGACCTTCCTCCTGGGTTCACATTTAACTCATCTCTTGCATTTTCCATGGGTTATTCTAAGAGGCACTTTCACACTGTCATCCCATACAGAAACTGATGCCTTTTAGATGCCAATTGAAACATTCTCGTTTTTGCTGTACCTATCCTATTATGCCTAATACAGTCCCTTGTTAGATGTGCATTCAAAGCCATTTATAAGGCATGAATACATCAAGATCAGTTCATTGAACCATATGCTATGAATATACAGACATTTAAGTGTTGTACTTTCTATCGAAACCTGTCAAATAATTAAACATGCACATCATAAGGTGAAACAAGCTTCATGGCAGTAATTTAATTCATTATTTCAGTAGATACTGGCACTTCCTAAGCACCGAAGGTGCATTTGTCTTCATACCAGATCTGCCCACATCAAACAGGGGTAATGAGGAGAGCTGGAGGAACCCGCGAAAAACCCTCTTAACAAGCTTTCCTCTCAGCCAGTCAGCACATTAGCACCAGGGAATAATCCCATACGGGAATATTCCTCCCTTGATAGAGCGCCTTGACTCTGTGTGTGTAGTGGGGGGTTATGCTAAAACACTGATTTAAAAAAACCCTAAATTTCTTTTAATACCTGTTTGTTTTCCTTCCAGAAAGTCACCAATCCCCAAAGTTTAACAGTAAGGTTATTCTGAAAGCAAACAAACAAAACCCAGGAACAACCAAATCTCCACTACAGGCAACTTCCAGCTCTTTGCTGTTTCAGAAGAAGGTTAGGAGCAGAATGGGAGGACCCATGCCCCCTCGGGGGGATGGAGTCCTGACTCAACACAGCCCACAGCACTCATCTCAGCACACCTTCGGCATCGGCTGGGGTGAGCTGCTGTTCCCCAGGAGCTGCTAATTAAGATGTCCCTTCATAATGCACAGATCTGCAAGTCAGCGAATTCCACTGGTTCTGCGAGAAGGCACTCAGCGACAGCACTGAGCGGCAGAGGTTTGTCAGGGAAATCCCTCCACTGCTCCGCTTCTGGAAACACCACACAATCACTAATGAAGAAAATTCTTCTTTCTCCAGAGGTTTCTCCCTGTGGGCACTTCTGGCAATTAAGTAAGTTGGGAGATACCTATTAGTGTTTGCAATTCCTATTACAATTTCAAAGAATTCATTTACTGTAGCAATCTTGCAATATAAGGGGGATGTGTTGCATCCTGTGTTTTACTCAATGAATAGCCCCTTAGTAAAGTCTGTTGACAAATGAGCATTGCAACATTTCACTGAGATACCCTCTAAAAAACATTCCTGGTGATCTTTACGTGCAACAATTAGTGTAAAGGCTAGCGTTTCATCTGACACAAGTCTGTTACACTTGCTAAATACCACTTAAATTTTTCTAATGACCTTTTTGTGTCTTTCTACTTTCTCTCCTTGGTATTTCAACAAGATGCCCAGAGTCTCTTGGGAGAAAAGAGAATTGAATACTTATTCTGTGGCACTTCAGAGAAGTGGTCTCCAAAAAACCTAACCTCTACCACCTTTGGAGACATAACTAAATGTCACCAAGGAATTTCTCATCTCTTGAGGCAAATTAAACAGAGATTGGTCTCAGTTGCACATTTGACAGCTGCCATTCAAAATTCCAAGATATCTTTTTTCCCCACCTTCGTCTGGCAATTCATACTCTGCCGAGTTCCCAGCAGGTCAATGCCACCTGCTGCCGTGGCACCAGCAGACTGAGAGAAAAGAGGTCCCAAGTTCTGTATTAATGTTATAGTCACACTGAGACCAGGCACCGCATTAGCAAGGCGGTGAGGGAAGGATACACTGCGTCTGCTTCTGCCGAGTTCATCAAGGTTACAGGCACTGCACTGCTGTCTTTTGTATAAAATTCTGTTTCCATTACTACACAGTAAGCTTTGTTTCTCTTTAAATGTTCATTTCCAAATAAGTCATTTTCAAATGCCACAGCAAAAAACATCCTTTTAAAGTTATAATTGCTATTTACCATTTCTTAACTTTGCAGGTGTTAAGACTATTGTTTAACTCTTATTGTGGTTTTGGGTTTTTTTTTGTTTTTGGGGTTTTTTTGGTTTTTTTTTCTCCCCTTCTTTTTTGCATGTAATGACTACAAGGCAAAACAAGGGAGATAATCTCCCCACACTGAATGTATGCTGTTTACTCTGTACTGTGACTACTCTTACTAAAGGAGGTTACTCTCTACTTAGGGCTGATTAAAGCCATGAAATTCAGTAGATTACTAACCAGATACTGGAGCTAACAGTAGTTGCTTTCCACATTTGAGGGAATGAGCAGTAGCATAAAGCTTGAGAGACACAGAACTGATTCTTTGAAGAAAAAACTGCAGATGAATTTGTTCTGGTTGGTACCCAGCGTGGTGCACAACATGAAGCACGCTGCCCCAAATGTGCCACGTGGCACAACCAGCCACATAGATTGCTTGATTTGCAAAGCCAAGTCATATTTTGCTAATTCCCTCATTAGGCAAAAATGCAATCTCACACAGTTGTGGACTCAGCACTCCTCAGTTCAGCTGCCACTGCCACCCGGGAGCCAGGAATACACCCCACGCAGTGCCAGGGACCCAGCGCTCAGCCTCCTCGCCTCTCCACTGCCCGGGAGGGGAAATGCGATGGGGTTACCCCTACTTCACTTCTGCACCAGAAGAGAACGCTTTCCCTGAGCCCTGAGAACATGCGGCTCCTTCAGCAGCTCTTCCAGAAAACACCTAAGGAGGAAGCAGCATCAGGGCGTCTCCCAACATCATCTCCTGCCCACATCTATTCTGGAAGGAACAGCTGCACGGGAGAAGCTATACTTAACACCTTATTGGGAGTAATTGACAGGGCCTTGCTCTCCTGCCTACTTTCATTAGGAATTACCACTATCCTGAATAAAATGAATGAATATGCCATGCTCTGTCCTACTTCTGCAATACATCTTCATCACTTTTGCATTCATTTTCAAAAACTAATTTAAGGAAAAATTACAAAACACAGCTCATACCATATTCCTCATGTATTTGCTGTATGTCCTTACAGATCTGTTAAAATAATATTAGCAGAGGTTTTTAACCAGCTGATTAATAACACCTCTGAAAAGTTAATACACACTGAAGAGAAGATGCTGAGTGACATGACTCAGGTTGCAGGCTGCAAGAGTACTTCCTCTGTGGTTGACCTTGAAAACAATTTCTGTTATGGACATTTTGTGCTTATTAGTATACAAACCAAATTCATAGATTTGCAAACGATGCAAAGGTTTCTATTGGTGATTGTTCCATCCTAGGAGTGTCCTTGGTAATCTCATACTCGGTCATCTCCCCTTGCAGAGCATATAGCTCAGCCTGCAAGTGCCAGGGTGACAATGCTGAAGCTTGCACTAATGTAGCAGATCAATCACTTGACTGAAAGATACACAGACACAGAAAACATGTTTTATACCTGTCATATTCAAGGGTAAACTTCCAGCACTTGAGAAAGCTGCTCAGATAACTCTGAAAAGCAGACAGTTGTGCTAGCCTCGGTGTCTAATCAAAAGAAAAATATGTTGTCTGTTTAACAATACCAACGATTTTGCAACTCCTCAAAGCAGTTAACCCATGGACAGAGATCAAATGCATCTGAAGTTTGGCTAAGAACTAACTTATATGATTGAAAACCCACGATGTAAGTTTCAGTCATTGAAAAGTCAAGCTGAGCCATCAAACAAAAAATAGTGCCTATACCCTGACGTATCAGGGAATAGACATTGTACTTTGCAGGTGATAAACAACTGGAGAGCACAAGCATCAGATCATGAGAAACCCTCATGCTTTATACTGCAGTCTGGTTACAGCAATTGGAAAGTTCAGGAAAACTTTATTTTAGGGTGTTAAGAGTTGAAGGTCATGCCGCATATCACCAGAATGAAAAATTCTTATTTCTTGTAGAAAGTGCTAGAATAATACCTTTTGAATGATGCTGCAATTCTCTACACTGAATTAAAAAGACACAACATATGGTGTGAAATGGCTGATGAGAACTTTTGAGCACCCACCTCTGCTGGCAAGGACTAAGAACCAGTGGAAATCACTCCATCAACATCTTTCTTTCAAACAAAGGATGTTTTAAATAGTAGCATTAATGGAAATTCTATTTGTAGGGATATTTCCATTTTCCTTCCAAATTCAGCACTCCAGGCTTTTCCACAATCTCCTGGTCATATCCTTGGTCTTGTCATTGTCCTCCTTTGTCTCATTATGCAAAAGGGTGGCAGCATTCTGCTACTGAGAGCATCTCCTGGACTAACCTGAATTCCTGCCAGCATGGGAGAGAGATGCCATGGAAAGGAGAGAGGAAGGAGAGGTGTCCAAGGCAACTGCACAGATGCTCCTTTCGCCCAGTGTCTCCTGTGCCACAGTGATGTTGTACGTTCATTCATGCACAAGTTCAGATGCCACAGCAGTCGCACATCATTATTCATGTTATGCTTTTAAATATTAGACCAGATCCATCCTCTGCACTTGCACCCCAGACAGCGTTACTACAGACCTCCTGTACGTCCCGTCTTCTCTAAATGACGCTACAGAGATCAGCAGCACAGCCACGAAGCCAAGCATCCTCACGAACGTGGGTCCCTTTCACATGTCTAATCCTACCGAGAATTTACTCCAACACATAGGAAAGGCACAATGCAAACATCCCAGCCTCGTGCATTTGCAGTGTCAGCAGCAGAGACTTGCAAGATGGTCAGGCTGCACAGGGAACAGCGGCCCCTTACACCTGTAACCAGGGGCATGCTCAGGTCTTCTGTGCTATTTTTTTTTTTCTGCTAGGGAAATAGGGCAATGCAACTCTGCTTTATGGGAGTCTGTTTTCATTCCCTCCTCCCCTGGTAACCCTTTAATCCACTAGCCTGTTTCAGCCACATCTGGCACAGAGTAGAGCTATCAAACTTTGTTGCAACAGACTTCATGAGAAGAGGTGTTTGTGGAGAGGAGAGAGATAATAGCGGTACTATGGAAAGAAAGCTGTCAGCTTGTGCTCCAGGCTTTTATCAAACACCAGAGAACTTTTAGGGGCAAAGGACAGAGTAAGGAGGGATGCTTTGAAAGCTCCAGGCTGCAAGTCAGAGCTCATGCCTCATTAGACAGCAGAGAATCCAATGTACATCTATAAACAAGAATCAATACGCAGGCCTTGTTAATTCAGCTGTTCATGGAACAACATGTTTTCATTACAGTCGTGAATTAGGATTTTCTTCTGTTATACAGCAACCCACTGAGGGTAAAAAGGGAACTTTCAAAATACAGTTATGCCAAAGCCGAAGTCAAGGCTCAAGGAACATTGTCAATAAAATGAAGGTTTGAGTCTGTTTTGAAAAACAGTGTTGACATCTGGCCAATGCGCACCGGATGGCTCTTGCTCCTCTGTTCATTTAAGCTCTTTTAGACCACTCTGCAGCATAAAGAAGCATTAAAGAGAGACTAAATGCTGAGAGAATCAGGCCCCTTCTTGGGTTACTGCATACTACAAAAAAGACAATTAGCAGCTGTTAAATTACACTGTAATTTGTCAGCACCTCTTTGCTTTATTAAGAAGAACCAATTGATACTTCAGTGGCTAACACTACATATTGCAGATGCGATTAGGTGCTATCTTGAATTAATTTGCCTTAAGACTTTTCCCATTTCAAACTATGTGTCTTAAGAAACCAATATTGCAGTTCTGGCATCAGTGTAAAGAGCACTACATATAATTACATCAAAACCTCCTCACTCTCCAGGGAAAGATCAGAGCTTTTAGGGGTTTCACACAGATTAGCATATATTAAACCATTAAGGGCAGGATGTGAAGTGCCAGGTTAGAGCTTCCATTTTTGACCAGTGGGAAAATCTCCAAACTGGGCAGGCACAGTAGGTGATGATTGCTATAGTTAATGAGAAGGATGGACTGAAGGATCAAGATCCTGCAGAATCAAGACCTTTCCATGCAGAGATCAATTAAAACATCTGCATGAATTGATCACATTTCACACATGCATGTGCTGTAACACAGAAAATAACTTAGAGAGCAAACAGCCAAATAAAAACCTTAAAACAATTTCCAGTATCTGTATTTTTGTCTTTGTTATAGTGACCTCCAGAGGTACTAGGTAACAACTGAAGTTCCCAAGTAGGAAATGGTAAGAGTTCACTCCCACAAGATCGTAACTGCAGCTCGGTGATGTATAAGTTACTGGGATTTATATGAGAAGCATAAAGATGGAAATTCCATTGAAACAAGTTTATTGGAATAGAACCCACATCCTCATCCATGCAGCCTGCCTACAAAAAAGAAAGCTAATTAAATATGCTATTTGTTTGAATAGTGCTTCCTCCCATGCCTGCCACTAGCTCTAACAGCTCTGAAATGCAGCGTCCTAATGATCTCAGACTGCTGGACAGCAGATGAAAAAAGCAAAATAATACACAATGCTCCAGTCTCCCTCTTAATAAATAACCGGTACGTTTGCTGAAGGAATGGAATAAGGAACATAATTCTTACGATTTAAGTTGCACCAGGAACAAATTTATAGTGAGACTACGCAGAGTCTTCCTTCGGGAACTCAGTGTTCCCAGCGGAGGGGTTTTGCAGCCCAGCATGCAGTGCCAGCTCAGGGGAGCCAGGCTGGTTGCTCTCTGTGCAGCACTAAATAGGAAAGGAAAAGAATCCTTCCTTTCTCCCACCTTTTGTTTTTCTGCTTTAGACTGTAAAAGACTTTCTCCGAGTGTGGGTGCTCAGCCTGCATGGCTTAGGTGCCCTTTAAACACAAAGTGACCTGTCACGGCTCAGGGATGTTCCTAAGCCTCACGCAGAGCAGGGTGCCACTTGGAAACGTTCACTGCCGAAGTACCACTGCACACGGGGCCAAGCTCCCAGCCTGCTATACGAGAGCGCAGAAACCCAAAGAGAGAGGGGAGAAAAAATCATCTGCCTGCTAAATCGTATTGGCTTTAATCAGTACCTGAAGGTTACTGTACTTGAGATGCAGAGTATTGCTCATTCTTTCCATACACACCTTTCTATGAGCATCAGTACTGCGATTTGCTTGTGAATCCTCTGATCTCCCCACGTAGTCAGCAGCTGGATCATTGCCTCATAAGCCATTTTCTCTTTTCCTCAGATAAATCGGTGCTGTGCATCACATTTCACTCCAACCTGAATCCTCACCAGCTTCACTGTCATGTAATGAGCAGGCTGCCAGCAGTTTCACAATTAACATACAATGTTTGATTGTGGTAAACAGACTTCTACAAGACAACAGCAAAAACAGAGCTTCTATCTTTGTATCAGCCTCTCAGCTGACAGATCCATAATTTACTGACAATTCTGCACAAAAAGTTGCAGCATTTTAGGACAAACTCTCTAGACACCGTAAGAGAACAGGTTATCTGCAAGGATTTTCCCAGAAAGCCACGTGAACACAGAGCTGAAGGAGCCAGCCGTGACCCTGCAGATGGCATCCGAGCTGACGCCTCGGCCGCCTGTCCCAGACCCACACCGCTGTGTCACAGCCTGGCTACAGGGGCGACGCTCCAGCTATCGCAGAGACAAGATAATAAGCAGGAGGGATTTTCACTCCAGCTCCTCTGACAACCACTGTAGACACACAATTCCCATTCAGATTAACGGAATGGCATTAACAACGAATTACAGCTGCTGTAAGCAAGAGGATACGGAAGGCTGGATTTGGTTGCATTTACTAACCTAGGTTTTATTTCCTAATACAATTTCCCATCTAAGAAGGTGTTTATAAAGAACATTACGCAACAACTCATTAAATTCTTCATAACTGCAGTACTTTATTCCAGTTTAAATTGCAGACATAGCCTATTTTTATGCAAACAAATACTTTCTGAACAACTTTGAGCTCCCATGTACACTAATTACATCTGTCACATGCACAGTGGAACCTTAAATTATATTTGCTCAATCCTTCAGCAGTAAATGGTGCTTTGAACTGAGTACATGATGAATGAAATCGCATTCCTTGGCCTGCCTAGGGGAAAGGAAGGGGGAATTCCTCCAAAGCTTCTTAAATTCAATTCTCTGTCATTTTCTGTCAAATCAAAAGTCAGCCTGCTGGACAATGTCACACCAGGCTCAGTGTTTACAGAGGATATTCTGCTTCACATGGGTATTACGGAGCATATTGGGAACAGATCAAGGCTGAAAAGGACAGAAATTGTGCAGGAGGAAACGCACTGTCTTCTCCTGCACAAGGCAGGCAGAGGATTCATGGAATTATTTCTGCAGCAATCCCACCATTTCTAATTCAGAGATGGCACCTCTCAAAAATCCATGCAGACCCGATTCACACACTTCAGCTGACTGAAAATCCACATCATGGTGTATTTTGTCTCAGAGGCTACAAAAACAAGAGAGGCAAAATGAAGGCAGAGAAGACTGATGTAGCCCATAAGCTCACCCTGTCTGGGTTGTGGCATCTGCCCTGCAGCCACCAGCACCTGGGACATGCATGGGTCCTCTCCTGGGGAGAGATCCTCATGTTATCTGCCTGGCTGAGTGTGAGGGACTCCGGGGATAGGGATTTCCTTGGCTGCAGAGTTAATTAGCTATGTCAGTGACCCTGCTGCAGAGCAGTTCACCAGGGAAACCCCGCRAGGCATCTGTACTTGCTCCGAAGGTTTCAGCCACAGGAATAACCCATCCCACAGTCAGATCGTGCATCCCTTCCTCTACGTGCAAAAGCTCTCGCTCACTCTAAACACTTTAGTAGTGTATGGGGAACAGCAAAGCATTAAAGTGGTGGCTGACTGGGAAAACACATTGCACGTTTCTTAGCTTTAAATAGTAAGAGTCAATGGGAATGGCCTTTAAGCTCTATTACAGTAATGTGCACTGTGTTTGTCATGGACACAGTATATTTCTGATTACCCTGTGTTTCTGGGAGACCAGCATGCATTATTCATAGGGGGAGATTGAGTTAGAACAAAAATATCCCTTTAGTTTGTATCGGAGCTGCAAAAGACTTTTCCCTCCCAGTGCTTGCATTGCTTTTTAAACACCTAGCATGCTTAGATGTGTATTCTCTGCAAAGCACTTAGCACATGTTTTGCTCAAAATAAATAATAAATACAAGTACTCATGTTGGACAGGACCTCCCTCCTCCCTAGCTCATCTTTACCCTTCTCCACCATATRTTATCTCTGCATGGAAGGGAACAGCAGGGGCCGTGAAACCACCTTCCCCCGCTGCCTCCTCCCCAGCTTGAGTATAAGGAAGGGCCCCACCCTGGAGACGGGGTGCATGAGAGATGTGAAACAGTGTTCGGGGACACATGCAATGTTTAGTTTTCCACCCAAGCCCTCAAAGATTTATATACAGAGGGTACAACAGGCAGAACCACGTCTTAACTTCTAATTTTTTGGCATTTCCTTCCTCAGAATCCCATTGCCTGCGTTCACCAAAACCACAGTAGCTGCAGAATCGGGACCAGGGCTGCAGTCTGGTGGAAACTGCTCTGCTCTCCCTACAGCAGTGGGATCTCGAGGGACCCCACAGCTCCTGTTTCTTCTCCAGGGAGGGCAGGGCGGGGGAATCTTCTTCCTTGCTGAGAAGCTGACCGATCTCTGCAAGGACTGGTTTCCTTTAATGCATTATCAAAGGAGCTGAAGGATCCACTTGTATGTAAGAGCAGACGCTGCCAGGGGCCCTGCTCCCTGGAGCAGCAAGGCTCAGCCCTCCACACACACTCGGTCTCTCCAAGAAACCCGTTCCTGCTGGAGACTGCGTGCGTCTCTGGGAGCTGCCTCGCCAGGAAGTGATCCCTATGAACTGATGATGCTCAAACACAGCGTTCCCCCTCGAGGCCTTATAACTCTGCCATCCCATATCCAAATAATCCTTTCAGCTCGTAACATATTTTTAGACATCCCATTAATATTTAACGAGACAGCCCACAGCAAGTTAGATAGCATAGCAATTAATTTTTAAATGCTGACATTTATTACAGCATGTAACTGCTACCTAACTTGCTGTGGGCTATCTGGATAAATGTCAGTTAAATATCTAATAATTCCTTACAATTTAATATGAACATAAAAAAGAAAAAAGCCCTGTAATTATCCATTATTTGTAGAATTTAATTGAGATTTTAATTTTGGCATTTAGGTTTCTCTCACACACATCTCTGCTTCAGCCTCTGAGGCTAAGTCATTTTTGGTAATTAATTTATACATTGATTAATTTAGTTTCATCTAATGTTTAAAACCATGCTTGTAAGGCCCAAGCTACAGCAGAAAAAACCCCAATAATGTTGCAACAGCCTGGCATTGCACTCAGCAGCCCAAGCGACAGACCTGTAATAACCAAAGGGAATGGGGAGGCTCAACCTACAGCGGGACCGAGGTGCTGAGAAACACTTGGGTCAGACTCAGGCCCAGAGGCGAGTGAAGCCCCTCTGACGGGAATGCACAGCAAATATGAAGGGCTCTGCTGTCCTCCAAGGCAACAGACTTCCCAAGGGTTCGGCTACTGTCTGCTGACCCAGTGTCCCAAGTCCCATCAGTCACCCACAGTCTGCAAGATGATTATGATCCAAAATGGTACTAGAAAATTCCCATCGCATGCTTCCATACTTCCAAGTAACCAGCTGACCTGCCCCCAACAGAACCTGCTCCTGTTGCTAATTGACTAACAGATTTTTTGGGCAAGGGGTGAAGAGTGTTGAGCATCCTGGCTGATTAACATCCAGCTCTGAAAAGAGATAGAGATTCATTTAGAAAAGAATAATCTGATCAAAACAAGCTGAAAAATAAAAGAATGGATTAACATTAGCAAGGTGGAGGTTTAAAAGCTCATGGATAGTTTATCCATCTGACTTTGCTGTTTTTCGAACTCAGTATTAAATAAGCCTAACTGATTTTTTTTCACCTCCAAGACTCTGCATTTTGCCTAGTGAATGAGACTACACTGTGGTCAGAATACATTAATGGCTTGTTTCTCTCTGACATGATGTACTCTTTATGCAACATTCAGATTCAAAAATGTGTTAGTGGAACAGAATGACTTAGCAATTTCAAAAGAGGTAATTCCATGGGATTTATTTTTTTTCCCCTCATCACAAGCCTCAAACTGTACCTATGTATATACCTGCATACACACAGCTTCATGACAGCCCAAGCTTGAATTAGGGGTTTCACATGGATACCCCTGTAAATTCCCTTCTCATATGCCTTCAGCTTTCTGAAGAATTTTCCTTTCTGGCTGAAGTTTCCCATGCTTTAGTCCTGTTCCAGAGGTGGGTATCCTGGGGAAATCTGAACCAGCCTGCTTCTTGATGCAGCCTCAGAACTTTTGAAATTTACAATCTGAGATTTTTGGCRCGAAAATTCTCAACTTGAGCTTCTATGTTCCCCACATCAAGGAGAAAGATGAGCGATGACAACTTTTTCTAAAATTAACATATTCAGTGCAATATTGCTGACAAAAATAAAGGATCTTATGGCAGGGTACACTTTCTGCAAGGTGAAATGTCTAACGGCGGTACTTCAATGCTGAACTGATGACAGTGCTCACTTCAGAGACTGGAGAAAAACTCACCCCTGGAGGAGAGTTCATCTGACTTATTTTAGTTACCTATCTTAGCACGTAACAGGCTAAACACTGTCCTCTGGATGCGCCGTTTCCTCTGTTTGTCTACAAAAAGTTTGGAGGAACTAGCTCAGACTTGCATATCTACCACCAAAGGCTCTAGAGCCAGGACAGATTAACCCTGACCTACTTGCCTCCACCTGGTTGCCATTCCAAGTAAATTCTTCACACCTTGATCTCAACAAATAAAGGAATTAGGAATTCATTAACAGCTTTCAAAATCAGAAAGTAATTCTGAACAAAAGATTTTTGCTTTGACATAACGATTTAAAATTATTTTAAATAGAAGGAAGAAAAGCTTCAAATTTATAGCTATCAAAAACTTTCCACTTTGCAAAGGTTAGGGCAAACTTTCTTATAACACCTATATGAAGTGGTTCTATTTATTCAAGCAAGCAAAGCAGGAAAATCAACATGAAAAAATAACTACACCCCCCACCCCACCCCGAAATAACATTGTGTGCAAAAAAACTATTCATTTGAGGTGCATCCCTATTAGAAAAGGATTTTAAATCTATTCAATTGAAAGTTTGACTCAGCCCGAGACAACAGCAAAAACATAAAACATACAGGTTGGAGATGACTGTGAACTGGCCCAGTTTCAGGATTCCTGACAAGGAAGGCAGAGGTGAGCACAATTATTGCACGTCTGTTATAGCGGTGCCACAGGAACCCTAATCAAAGGGTTTCACTGCGCAGCAATGAACAAAGGAAAGAAACCAAGAGGCAGCAATCCTTGTTCCACTCACGTCCTGGGCGATGCAGCCATGCTTTGGGCTTCAGAAATCCCTGCCTCATCAGCTAGCCAGAGGGGTGGCCTTTGAAGCTTTCCTCAACTCCAACAAGGTTTATTAGCCCCAGATTACCCAAACAGTTTGAAATACACCAGCAACTTAAACACTTCCTTCCACTGAAACAAAACAAAAACCACCACAGAATCTATTCATCTTCCCTACAATAAAAATGATATATACCCACGGCACTTGGTAAGATGGAGTTTACTGTGATTATTCCCCTTCTCCCACAGCGTGCTGCCTCCCGCGGCCCCCCCAGTACATATGCCATTTGGAAAGCAATCATTAGCTCAGGCAGCAGGGAAGGCTTCACCCTCCAGCCATTTATCAGCTGCCTAGAGAGAAGTGAACGGCCTTCAATGGATCATCCTGAAACACCGAGGGTGTTTTCTCCCCAGTATAAAAAGTCAAGGAAGACTGCTGAACATGGATTGCATTCCCATCATTTGCAGCTGTGTATATTCATTAATATGTATAAAGTGGAAAAAATAAGGGAGAGGGATAATGTCCTGGCCTTAAACATGCTGGCACATAACTGGGGCTGCAATGGTGCGACAGAGTTGTAGTCCTTGTGACTAATTACCACTGACAAAGGATAGTCCAAGTCAGCGTTAAATATATGTGACATGCAGGAGCTACCTCCCTCTTTGTGGTCCTAAGGAACAGGGCAGAGCCATCCGAAGTAGAGCCTACGCCCGCACTTGTACCGCAGCCCCAAAGGGCAATTGTAAGTGAATCTCAAATACTTTGGATTTGGACAACACTCAAAACTGGGATCGGGGCTTTTGCCCTCCTTCCAGGTGCTCCCCCAGAGCCATTCTCTCCTCCTACCTTGCATAAGGGGAAAACTTTTCCTTGTCTCTATACATGACTGGAGAAGACTGTTTCTGCACAGAAATTACAGTTAAAAAGCAGCACGAACCACAGAATCAGTCGCTTTCTCCGTCACGCTGCTCATGCAAAGCCTGATCTTACGTTGCACATTGTTGCTAACATGGCCTACAGTATAAAGAGCTATTGAGGCTTTGTGGAAAATACACTGCTTTGGAAACAATTCTGCTTGTACACCATACATTTTCCTGTCATTTTTATTCCCTGGGTATTTTATTACTGAGGGATATTTGCATGAAAATAGAATCTTTGTTTCATAAGAATTCATCTGCTTCTGTACCGCGGTCCTGGAGGAATTTACGGTGAATGAACACTCTGTATTTCTCATGTTCTCACATACACAAAAAAATTGCCAATTATTTAAATTATTGTATCTTCTGGAGGCTTAATTTCCCTCCATGAATCTCCTGTTCAATCAATGCCACAGTAATCTTGAGACCTGAATGGGAAGGAAGCTACCAAGCAGCAGTTGTATGAACCTGACAGTAGATTTTTCTGAAGGGCTCTGGGGCTGCAAAAGCACTGCATTTACATTCTGCGAGGCAATCGTCACAGGACAGGGGCTGACAGGAAACATCAGGAGCTTTAAGATGGGTCATAAGGAAGGGAAATTTGGGGTTAGAGTCTGTTGTCTGTCTGTCAAAACAGTGGCAACGTCCTTCCCCCCAGGAGAGGTCCGTGCCCCAGAGGGCAATGGATGTAAACAAATACATTCACGTTTTTTCATTAAAACAGATTACTTTGGGGAGACTGCCTGTAACAGCATACTTTTCACATTTAACTTCTTAAAGCTTTAATCAAAACTTGCTTTGAGATACTTTCCAAAACCCTCACAGAAATATTGTATTTTCCAAAGGCTGCAGGAAGAACACCTGTAATTGAAAAAAAGCAATACCAGCTTTGGAAACTAACCTGATAAAACTTGCAATTAAAATTTTGGTTTAAAAACCAAACAAAACTTCATAGAGAGGAAACCAAACCTCAAAGGAAATGGGAAGGTTTAGATTCACTGAAAAAACAACTGTATCGGAAGGGTGAGGTTTTCTGTATCACTTTGGTTTGCCATCCCTTCCCTTCTCCTGGACACACTGAGGACACGGGACAGTGGCTGTAACCAGCACGTTGGGGTTTTGCAGCCACAGGACCATTCCCTGTAACACCCGGATTCACCTCACACGCAGGTGCTGGGCACTCAGGTCTCCTCTCCAAACCACATCTGAGCTGAACCAAAGGCCACTTCAAAACTGGACTTCCAACACCAGCCCATCTGGAAAAGGCAGCTAATTGAGATCTACGTTAAAATGCCTTAAAATGCATCACCAACAAGTGAGCTGGCTCCTCTGCCGGCACTCTTGAGTCCGCATCTACAGAATACCAACTGGTCAGTGTCTCTTATTCTGGCTCCCACTGAGCTGTTCTGCCCTTGCTCTGTTTTGGGTGGGTTTCCCCACCACAAAAAGAAAATTCTTAATCCCCAAATGCAGAGACATTAATTCTTAGCCCAGGAATTGAAGTAAGATGGAAACCTCAGTCTACGATGCTTCTGAACAGGCATTTTGTTCCCTCCTCTTTATTTAATTGAAACAAATGTATCCATTTAAATCTACATATCTTCCAAATTTCTAATGCCTCCTGTAATTCATGCCAATCTTTTATCACTTGAAAAACAATCAGGTTCTTTACTTGCCTAATTCTGTTTTGCTTGCTCCCAGGCAATTTAGCTCCTGAACTATCAAGCTTGTGCACATGTTCATTAGCCTCATCCATTTAGCTGCTTGGGCAGCTATGCTATTTAATGGAGCTGAAAAAACTGCATGAATGCTCCCTTCCAATGCAAGTTGTAGAGAAGGAAGCTGCAGAATTTCCTATTGCAGAAGCAGCTCACCCAGGGGAAGGGAATACGAGTGACAGAGCCCAGCTCATCTTCCGTTTATGAGGCTGCAAATTCTCGGCTTTCCTGTTTAGATTTCCCTCTCTCCTTGTGTCAGCTGATAGCAAGAGTCTCAGTTCTCTTGGTTAGAAGGAAAACCAAGTGCAACTTCACTGCACAGAAACAGGAACAAACAGAAGTAATCCAGAAGTACTCACTAAAAACAGTTTCACAATTCTGGCATAATTGAGGCACTTGGGGCTAGCAATAATGAAAATATTAAGAAGTCAAATGTGATAAATACAATCTGCAAAGTAAACCTTTGTCTAACCATAGAGCAGCAGGTTCTGAGTTCTGCCCTTTGAAGTGAAACTCATTGCTGAGCAGCACAGTGCGGGGGACGGCAGGTGAGCCCATGGGYTTCAGGCTGCCCGCTCCGCAGGGCTGCCTTTCACCAGGGGCACTCCCACTGCCCAGGGGCTTCCTCTGCACTGCGGCTGCAGTAGCAAAAAATACTTTACCAACTTCTGTGCTGTAACGAGGAATGAGCCAGAAAACATGTGGAGCTGTCTGCAACATCTTGCTGACTTGCAGATGGAATCGAAGAACCAAGCAGTCTCATGAGGCTGCTTCCCCATCCCCACCTGAAGGAGCTTGCACAAACAAAATGCTAACAAGCCCCAATTAGCACCTACTAGCACCTCCCAGCAAGGCAGAACACGCACACAGGAGTTTGTGTTTACAATGGTATGGTATAAACTATTAACAGTTAAACATCGGCTTCTGTTCTCATTCCTTCCAGTTGTCCAGACTATGGTTGTGTCCTGTTTTCCCTTCAATTCCGAACCAAGCATAAAAATCAAATGCAGAATTATGCATATATTGCAGGAAAAAACATGAAACTGAGCATAGCCACTGGCAATGTAAAAAAGCATTTAGGTGGTAATTCACTAAGAGGACAGAACTAAATTAAAGTACAAAAACTTATTTTTTGTTTAGGAGGGCTGGAGACGTTTGTACCACAACAACATTGCAGGAGGGGATTTTTGCATCATCACACCACGAGACTAATAATGAGCTAAAATGAACCAGTTGCAGCCACAGCCTGGGCTGCTCTGCCCGAGCAGGACGGCCAGCCTGCCTGTGCAGACAGGGCTCATCCTAATTCTGCACGCGCATCTCCCCGCATCGCAGGCGAACGCAGGCCAGCAAGGCACACACTAATCAGCGGAGCATGCCTGCTTCCCTCTGATTTCCCACCAGCCCTCTTCCCTGCTCGCAGGGCTGTGTGATAAACTGGCAGCAGGCTTAACCTTTTCCAAAGGGCATTCCCTCATCATGCACCATTTCACATAGCGTGTCCCAGAGGATTGGGAGATGAGGCTGTGTGAGCAATAACCTTTGAAAGCTTCCAAGTCTGCTGGGCCCACAAATTACTAAATTAGTGGTTGGCCTTACCCTTGGAAAAGGCAAACACACTGAGTAAACAAGGAAGCTGAGCGGTCAACTTAAAGGGAGTGAGAGCTATTTCCTACCTCCCTTCTGTCACTGGACTGTTTAATTGAAGCAAAGGTTTCACTGAACTCTGCTGGAGAGCACCAGCTGCCTTGGGATTCATAAGATGGATCATGACACACCAGGAAAACATGTTTCCTGCCTTAATCTGCATGAATCACCCCATCCATGTCTGAGGTCTCCTCTGTAATTTGGTGACAAAGACACCACAGCTCTGCAGCTGCTGCTTCAGAGACCCTCCCTCTTAACCCCAGAGGGGACCAGTAACAACCAGTAGTTGGTAGTACTAAGTGAAAGCAGTAATAATGAAACTCCAGCCTGAGAAACTAACACCTGTGCCATCACACTCTGCATGGGTACATGCTCCCCCACTGCCTTTGGGAAACTCTGAAGGTGTCAGATGGAAAGAGGTGACAGACTGGAGCGTCCGTAACTTGCACTGCAGAGCATAAGCAGGAAAAAATTCCTCCCACCTCGATCACCCGGAGRTGAAAACCCCCTTGCTAGATGCCAGGGAATCCCAGTGGACAGTCACCCCCCGGCCACCAGCCCAGCTGGGACACCCACACACTTCATGGAGCCCGGGCTGTGGGCACCTCAGGATGTTCACTGACAGGCACCACTGCTACCAACCCAGATTTGGGAACACGTAAAAAGTCTCCACGATGGCACTGGGTAAGAGAATAAGTACAGTTCAAGGTATTTCTCATTGTTTTCAAGTTGTTCTATTGTTCTTTTCAGCAATTCTGAAGGCTGCACACATCACCCTGTTTAAAGGAAATCTGTCCCCTTCCATTGTTTGCAGTGCTAATTTATCAGTACATTTCTCTAAAGGAAATGCAGCGCCATGGGAATGTATAAATACATGAACATCTGAAAAAATGTACATGGTTATTCACCAATAGATACAAAAAATTGCTAGGAGCTTATTAATTCTGACAGTGATTTCCCCAAGGCTATCCAATTATAATACAGTGAACTAGAACTACTAAAATCCTAAACGTGAGTGTATGTGTGATACAGAAATGGGCCTTAAGCTGTAATTTAAAAAACACGCATGCAATGCGTAGCTACAGGATGAATTCCGAAGGTGAGGGCAGAACAGAAAGCTCCAGTACTGACTGCAGAGCTACGCGAGAGGGACTGTCACATTAACCTGGCACTGAAGTGACTGGTACAACCAGCTTCCCTAGGGTTGTTCAGAACTACTAGCGGGAATTGATCCACATAAAATATTCACTAGCAGTGTTAGAGTCTTCCTAGTCAAACAGTGGGCAGTTGAAAGCCAATATAAACAGTAAAATAGGAAAAGTATCTTTAAAGAATACATTTTTAGGAAGTATTTTGGGACTTGTGGAACTTCCTGTGGTCTCCCCCGTGTGTGTGCAAGCACAGGTATTTGCAAGTAGCTCACGTTGAGTCACTTGGCCATCTCAGATTCCAACAGTGATGGACCTGCTTTAACATTTGGGATCTTTTTTACAGATCCACTTTATTCAAACCTTGTCCCCTGCAGTGGGACCCCCTCCTCCTGAGACAGCTGGCCCAGAAGACAGCCCACAGCAGCTCAGCCAAGCAGCTTTGTTGCAGCGTACCAAGCACATGATGCCAAGGCTGTTTTCACACCTAGGAACAGGAAACAGTTGGTTTTCAAACAAAGTTTTTTCTCCCTGAATTCAACCCCAGTCCTTCCCTTCACCTGATTAATTGTGCTAATCACTTCACCTGGTACTAATCAGATCAATGAAATGTTCCTCATTGTTAAACCAAGTGGTTAATTACAAGGATTGCCATGGAAGTCTGCCACCAGCATCATAAATTCACAGAACACATTTAGAAGCATTTGCCAGTGGCAGAGCCTGAAGAGTAAAATATTGCCTCGTTATTTATCATTCCCCATCACGTGGCAAGAGCAGTGAGCACTGGAGAGGTAGCTAAGGCCTTTGTTGATTTAAATTATTGTGAAACTAGCAGTCTAATACAAGGATTTATTTTTATAGATTTTATTCAATGAGAACATGCCAAAAGCTAAGATGTAGACTGTCCCTGAGGCCATCGTGTCCTACAGTGCCTCCTAGGGCACAGCACTGCCTAATTGGCCATTATAGCGCAGTCAGCTCCAGTATTTCCACTCTGGGCAGGCAAATATACAAAAGATTTGAAATACAAGTAAGGGCCAAAGCATAACTCAGTGGACAGCTATACACAATAGGGAAGACTGCTGTGAAAACTGCTGAGGTTTGAGCACACTTTTGTGCCCTGGTTTGGGACCAAGCAAAGGAGTTACTGAGGAAATTATTTTTCTAAATATCTACTTTACAGAAATACTTCCTCAAATTAGAATGTTGTTATTTTATTTTTAGTGGCAGATTTGTCTTTGCTCATCTTTGGTTATTTTTTTACATATATACACACAAAGGGTAAAATTTTGTTCATCATGAAAATATACCATAAAGGGAAGGATGAGGTGTCTGCTGGCAGCCGTCAGATCATCTCATCTGGCCATTTTTAACTGACTGGTACTCTTCTCATTCAATGAGATGGTAGAGGCAAGGATATATGTCTCTAGCTGTTTCCTCTGTGAACTTTTGCATAAAACCACAAAAACAATTTTCTTATTTACACCTAGAACAGGCAGTGTAAGATCTTCCAGCCATGCTCGCATCTTGACTTGTTTCTTACCTCAAATCCAAAGCATCCCAACCCCCAGAGGTGACTTTGTCCTTCACAATCACTTAGAACTGAGGACAGACTGACAGATACTTTAAACACCTGTGTTTTGATGGAGCCCAAAAGCCTGTCATCACCAGTGCCCACTATGCCAGTCATTGGGGAAATTAGTGAAGCTGAGCCACAACAGTGACTTTCTCAGAAGTACCAAACAATCACTAGATGGTATTTGCATACGGCCACTAAAAACTCCAGTGTCTGTAAGGACTAATCCTGTGTGCAAGAGTAGGCTCCCACTTCCCTAAGAAAAGTTCAATTCTATTCCAGCATATTCCCTGGGGAGACAGTGTCCAGAAAACACGTTTCTAAAACTGAGTATGCTGCAAAACAAACAGGGATCTGCATCACATACAGCTGTCCACTCACTGCTGAGATGATTCACTTCTACTTGCACACTTGAAGAAACACTGTTCATCAATCACCTGCCTGTCCTCACCAGCACTGTGTTTTGCTAAAAACAAACAAACAAACAAAAAACCACCACAAAACAAAAAAACCAAAACGCCCAAAAAAACCCACAACACACCCAACAAAAAAACCCAGCAGGCTCTGTAAGCCTTCTTGGGGGAATGACAGGTCCCACAGGCTGGGAGAAACCAGCCAAGGTTGTTTTGCTGCCTGTGTCAGGAAATTATGGAAAGCACTGCAATCTGAACAGCTGGAGGCCAGCAGATCTGCCAAGAATCCAACTAGGTACTAGTAACAGGTTTATTAAAAGTCATGCAGGATAGCAAAGTCCGGAGACTGAGTGAAAGCCTACAAAAACTTCCTGGGACACTGCCAGAATGATCTCTTCAGGACTGGGCTGGAAAGACATCTGGTTTTGATACTCTCTACAGCCATTTGAGAAGCCCTGCTCGCCCCCGGAATGCACTGCCTGCTGGGGAGAGCTGCTGCCGCCGCCAGGAGCGCTTCCCTGAGCCCCCCCTCACCAGGTCAGCTCAGGAACCGTCCCGGATCCGGCTCTGCGTCTCGGCGACATGCACASGAATGCAGCAGGCTGGAACTCACTGTAAAGCATCAGGAAGGAGCTGCCCTGCAGTCAGCCCATTTAAGGATTTCAAGTATCTACAGATTGAATGGATGTGACTAAGAATAGACACAAAATATTGCCTTGATTCTGCTTTTAGATGGGAAATGTGCTTGCGCACCATTGCCAGGAGGCTATGTTAATTAAGTGGTTATTCAGGCTGGAGCTTGTTCAAGCTCTGAGCAGTGGCTTCGGAGGGAGCCTGCCTATTTTAGCAAAGCACTAACAGGATGCAAATACGCCTTGTGTACAGCCCCAAGGCACACAGTGAACACCCCCCCGCCCCGGTCCTTCACAGGCTCAGGGGCTGCTACTCTTGGATGGGTAGGAGAGGGAGAAGGAACAGGTGATGCCAATGGCCTTGGTCACATACCCACATCACAGGGGGATTTGAAAATTCAAATGTAGGATTACAGGACTTCTGCTCGTGATAGACCGGGGATCCATTTAAACATTTGTTTCCACGCTTCAACCATACAATGCATAGTTCAGGGCATGTAAGCCTATTTTCCAGAACATTCATTTTGTCTCATCTCAGAAAGCTGAGGAACAGGGTAATCCTACAGGGGCAGATACAGCAGCAGCGATGCCCCACATACACTTTAAGAGAAAGCCCATCCCTTCCTGCCAGCTCCTAGTGACTCCTCTTTAGAGGCTAAACTTACCGCTTGCACGTGAGGAATTCAGGCTGTGCACTTACAGTGCAGCTACAACCTGAGCAAGTGTCATGGTAAAAAGGACTGTGGCTTCATACGATCACCAAACATCAATTCAAGTTTGTTCAATTCATGAACCCAACACCAAATTTTCTATTAAATTGCACCTGGGGTCATAAAAATCAGGATATATGCTTTCTACATCTTCTATCATCAGCAACAGAGATACTACTCTAATGTTAGCTGAGAATTACACTGCTGTTTAAGCAGAACAGGATGCCACTCATTCTTCCCAAGGTGCACTAACTTTAGTGTAAAAAGGATTAAAGCTTTCAGAGTAATGGTGATCAGTACCATCTGTATTAAATGTCACAATCTGACACAGGTGGAGCAAGTTTTAGATGACATTTGCATCTTTCTTTTGCTTGTGACAGCAAAAGGAGGTCCTGCTGTCAAACGGAATTTTAAGTCATTTAAATCCACAGAAGAATTGAAGATTAAAAGATAAAAGTTGTCAACCTACTGTTTTAAGCTTGTCCTGCCTACCCACTTCAGAAGCCTCCAGTACAGCGCATGAAATGCCTAAAGTGATTATGTTTTGTAAGCATGGAAGACACAGCAAAAAAATTGATTACACAGTGATAATAGGAATATGCTAGATGTTTAGGTGTCAAATGAAACATAATTCTGAAGAATATTTTTGCCTTTAGAATAATACATCATCTTTCCAAACTGCCACAAGCTCCCCTGTTATTAATACTCTTCAGAATGACTACAATTGAAATTAAGTGTTTCTAAATTAATATTGCATCTTCCCATTTCAGTATCTGATGAGCTGTATCAAAACTTCATTAAATCACTCCCTGTTTTGCCAGCTACAGCTTATAATCAGGCCTGAGATACACATCTGTCTTCACATCATAGTCCATGCTCTAAGCTATGTGCTAACTCTGCGATGACTGGCAAACTCCAATGCATGATGAACTATGTTAATGGGACAAATAACAGAGCTAATGATGTGGTTTTCAAAATACGACAAGAACATTTTTGGCTGCTAAATAAATATTGGATGCAAAATTAGCAGGCAACATTCTCAACATACAACTTCATGATCTGCTAAGAGAGTTCTTTTCATCTTCAGAAAGTTCTGTTGTATTTCTCCAATGGTTTCATATTAGTTGCAAAAAAATGAAATTGTGTTCTGACGACTTTTACACTAGAGGTATAATCTTCATCCCTTTCATTCAGGGATACAGTACATTTAAAAGCATTTATTATCTTCCAATACACTTATTTTTATGTGGAGTGCCACTATCCCAGTCACTTCACCCAGCCCGACAGCACTGGCACAGAAGAAGCCGTTCCCAGACGCTCTGGGCACGGTCAGAACCAGACCCCGTCCAGCCATCCTGCCCAGCGCTCTGCTCCCCGGGCACCACCGTCCCAGGCAGCCTGCCGCCTCTCCTCATAGGAAAAGCCGAGCCGCACACCCCAGGAACAGCAGCGGGAGAGCCTCCTGAGGAGCAGAGCGCTCTGCATCCTCACAGGCTGAACTCTTATTACATGTCTCAAATTTAAATGTTAAATGACATAATTCAGCTAAGGGATCAAGCTAACTAACTTCCTTCAACAGGCATACCATTAGGTCAGAGTACATTAATTAAAAAGCAATTTCAATACTTGTAAAAAATTTTAAATCCCAGAGCTGCGTAGGCCAGGCTCTGCTCTCCCCTTGTGTTTTTGTTTATTGTTAAAACTGACTGTAATTAAGCTGTATGTGCCAAGCCAGCATTATATACCTAGCTTTTAAATTAAAATAGCCCCTTCAGCGCCTGCTGATAGATCCAGCTAATTCATTTAAATTCTCATTTCAAGAAAGACATTTCATTTCAAGTTTGAAACGTAATTACTTGGTCAGAGCCCAGGAGACCATGCCATTTTAGAGTGAAGTGATTATGATTTCCAGCCCCCCCCGTAGTATTCTTGTCCCTGAGATAACCATGAGGCATCAGGGACCAGGGAAGTCAGAAGCCCTCGCTCTGCTGAGGCTTTCTGTGTGTAGAAGCTCATCCCCTCTGCTCTCACATCAGCGGCTTCAGCACTCTTCCGCGGCTACCCCTCCAAAGGGAAACAAATTGAGCAGAATCTCACCATGATATTCAATAATCTTTAGATTTTAAGAGCAGAAACCCTTGCTAACGCCCAGCTCAACCCAAGCTACCACTCAGAGCCCACTCAGGCTTTCACAGTGTCCTGCAGTCAGTCCTCGCATACGCCTCATGAGCTGCTGAGATTTGCCTATTGCCAGCAGCAGGTTGGCGGAACCAAGCAGATGCCGAGCGCTCCGGGGTGTCTCAGTGTCTGCCCCAATGAGGGAAAGAAGGTCAGATTCAGACAAAGTTTCTTGTATGCCCATGACACGCCTCCTTATTGGCCTCAGATACAGGGGCAAGGATACTCTGTATTTGACTGCCAGATCTATGTCCTTGCCCTCTCCCCTGTGACCATGTTTAGCTCTAGCACTCACCACAGGTAGAAACCTTTACCTGAGCCCTTCAGCCCTGCCGCGGAGGCCAGGGCAGCCCCTCGACAGCGGCCGACAGGCRATGCTGGCACGTAACCAAGTGACTCACCGTAACGTGCACGTTTTTACTGTAACACGTCAAAGAAGGGAATGCAAAGCACTCAGAAATGGTCACTGCAAATACTTAACTTCTTTCTGTACATAAGACTTTACACATCTTTCCAGAAAGAAATCTCAAGACTGATTTTTTTTTTTTTTTTAAGAGACATGTTCCTAATGCCAGAGTTTCACTTTCCGCCCCAGCAGTGGACAAGGCAGCGAGGAGGAGCGTGGCTGTTCAGGGCTGAACAGGCCACATCAGCTCCAAGCAGGAAAAGCCATAAATCAATTTGTAGTAAGGACTAAAAATTGATTTTTCTAAAGTTGCTGTATAATGTAAGTTCATGTGATGGGACTGAGACTCTGGAAAAATAGATCATCTCTTAATTTGCATTAATGAGGCTTAACAGTGTTTGCCAGAAAGTGATTAAGAAACTGTGTACTAGTCCCAACCGCCGTCGATAGCACAGAAGCGCTGTCAGAGCTGCCCATGCTGGCAGCAGAGCAGAGCAACCCAGCGTCCGACATCGCACCCGCTCCACCTCCAGCCTTTTGGGGGGCATCATGCACTAATACGAAATTGGTATAACTGTTGCTTTCAAAATCCCTCCTAAAGAGCTATGGCCATGGGTTTCCCATGTGATAGTCAAAAGCAAAACCCATTATTTTTCAAACAGGCTGTGGCTGCTTTTATTGACTTGCTGGGGAATTTTGTGCTGGATGTTTTCGTTTTGACAGTGCTCCTTATTGCTCAGGTTCTCAAAGCTGGGAAGAAACAGTATTTTTTCTTTCCAGGATGAATTTGCACTGCTAGAACATGAAACACCAGAGCTAGTCTTCAAAAGAAACGAGGTATTTCACTTGCCCTTTTTAAGCTATTTAGGTTGTTGAGCCATGATTTTTCTTTTTTAAATGGAAAGGACAAAAAGAAGAATTATTAAAATACATGAAAACATCAACTGAAATGCACAATGAGGGAAGCTTTTGGAAAGTGTGGCTGCAGCAGTGTTACATAAAAAGGTTTAATGAGCTCTGTGGGAACAACATCAGACAAAGTCAGCAATTCAGCTGCAATGGATTTTAGCTCACTTGCTCATTAAATGGGTTGCACTGGGACTTAAATTTATTTTGTTAGTTATTATGAATTGTAGCCCTACATTCTCTGGGTTTTTTTCTCCCCATTTCGTACATGCTCCTTGACTCCAGGGTCAGGGATTTTGGTGGTTGATGAGACCTATTAGTTAACATTATGTCAAAGTATCCACCCCAAGAAGTTTAAGGAGGGTTGGTCTTTAAACATTTCAAGTGTTATTCACGTTTTGATTCAAGCACCCCAGAGAGCTCCAACGTTTCTTACACTGACCAAATTTGATGTTCAGAAATTGATAAGTTAGGTAAACAATGGATGTTTTGGAGAGTTGAGCTAAACAATTTGGAAATCAACTGGACTGACGTTAAGCAGAATTTTATTTTTTAAACATTAATTTTTAAATGCCACTGCAATTAAAAGGAAAAATACAGAAATATTAAAATATATCCATTTCTGAAATGGAAAATCTTGTTATAAAAATGTCAAAATTAAATTACTGGTTAAAAATTAATTTTTCAAACAAAGCAAAATAGTTTGACCTTTAAGATATTCCACACATTTGAGGTCAACTTTTAGCCAAATCCAACTTGGTTTTGTTTTTTCCTGGGAAGTTAGCCCATCTAATATTAATTGGAAACAAAATRTATTGCTCAGCTCTAAAGAGTTTAGGAGGTTCATTTTCATCTACTCTCCTATGAATAAAAAGAGATGTTTACTGCTTTTGATCATAAAATGTTCTGCTGAGATGACTTAAAGTTTCCACTTGGATAAAAAAAATCTAAATTTAATCAGTGCCCCTGACCATTTAACTTCAACTCTTTTGGCCACATATGTATGAAGCAACAACAGCAGCAACCCCCCACGCATGCACGGCTCCTGGGTGCAGGCTCACGCGGGTAAGCCCTGTGGGCGTGCAGGRCCGGCACCCGGGGGCTCCCCGCCTGCCCACCCACTCACTCACGGCCCTGCGTGTCATCCCAGCAACTACCAGCAGACAAAGCTTCGAGGCTTCCGCTCCCCTCACACTGCCAGATGATCGGCCTCACCTGGAGCCACAGGACAGACCTCAGCTGGAAGTGAGGAGTTCTTAGTATGAATATTAACCACTTCTAAGAGTGATGGGAGCAGAATTGAGAAAGAAGGAGGGACAGAAACCTGGGGGCAAGTCAGTGTTTAAGGTACAGTTGTCAGCAGACCCACTGAGGCTGTGATTTGAGGACAAGCGGATGGTAATTTTCCTCTGAGGTATCCAGATTATAGTTTTTACACATCTAGGATAATGTTACCCAGCTGCACACAGTCTGGTCAGTGGGCTGCCAGAGAAACCCTCTATTTGCATGTTAATGTATCTGGGTTTTTACACTGAACTACTGCTGTGGTATGCAAAGCCCAGCACACAATTCAGGTCCACCTCTTATTTGTCGAATCCCTGCTCCTCAGGCATCGCTCCTGCCTGCCTCCCAGGAGGACGTTTGTATTTTACAGTCAGAGAAGGAGCCTGGGGAGGCAGTTTGACTCCTGGGGGGACAGGAGGGGGAGCAGGGGACCCTGCAGTGCAGGGCTTCCCTCCTTCCTTTCTTGTCCATCTTGTCATTACACCTCTAAGCCCCCAGGAAAGATTCCTGGTAATATTCTGTACAGGGCCATGCCTGTCATGCCAGACCTTGGGTTTAGGAGCTAATTCTAAACTGAGCTCATGAGCACTACAGCTATAGAAATTTTAAATGATCATAGTAATTAAGATATGATCCTGCTAGCATACAGTCATGCATTCTTAAAACCCAGCATCATAAACCACCTTTTCTTCTGCAAAAATTCCTCTTAGGCTGTCAAAGATGGGCACAACTGTTTTCGCTTTGCAGAATAGCAATGGAAATAAAGGGCCAGATCCATGACAGATAGAAATCAGCACAGCTCTATTGAAGTGATTTAAACCAGTTAACAAAACAGCTTGTATTTCTCACTGCTACAAGTCCAGCAGTAGAGAAGGGGCTTTTTCAGGGGTGTGATCCCTTTTGCTGCTCTGCCGGGAGATGTTTTGCAGCTCTACGTTTTGTGGAGAAGAGTGGATTGAGCCAGAGCTGGGCAGTTGACTGAGCCCCAAGTTTTTATGTGCAGCGAGGTGGAAGGTGCTGCTCATGCAACCACAAGAAACAGCCAGAAAGACAGCTCCCCAGGATCACAACTCTGGCAAAGTCACACACGAAGCTGCAGTGCTCCCACCCAGGGAACATTGGCCAGGTTTGCTGCACCAGACAGCCGAGGACTACAGAGCTGCGTAATGCCAGGCTTTGTTCAATGATTCATTATTCTGAACTGCTGAATAATTCCATGTGCAGGATTAACGGCATATGCCACTGAAACACGTTCCATRTGGAACCCGGCTCCCTCCAAAGGCAACAGCACACCTCCCCATCCACTAAGCTTGTGCTGTGGGCAGCGGCTTCTCTTCAGCATGACAACCATGAAGCTGTGGGCTTGCCGGGGTCCTTTGCCGTCCCAGGGTGGAGTGACAGGGTAGGGTCTAGAAACACAGGAATGGAGAGGGATGGAGGGATAAAGAGCTCTCCTCTCATAACCTCCCTGCCCAAAACACCAGAGCGCCATGTGTCAACCAGTAGCAGCAGCAAAGCTCTAGCCTTATCATCCCGAAACACTTAACAGAGCAGCACATAAAGCCTAGCAGAAGACATGCTGCAGACCAGTTCTTCTCTTCATGACTTAAGTTTTCCACAGCCTTTTAGTGGAGGCAACTTTATTCTCTTCACTCACTTCTATGGGCAGATTTCCAGTCTGCAAGCCAGAACGGAGAGGCATCTCCTTATACACTATTCTCATAATTGTACAAATGCACAATTGTCAGTAATACACTCGTTTACCACAGTGTAAGAACATATAGGTGGGCAGTTCCTATGAGAATCTGAACATTGCATTAGGCCTTCCTTGTCCTGGAGTGATTTTTGCCATCAGTGGAGAGGAAAGGACTCTGTCCTGGAAGACAGACACGGAAAATGGCATGTGCTAGGTGCCCACAGGCATGCTGATCAGCCAGCAATGCAGCGTGCAGGATGCACTGACCTATCAACTCAGGAACAGAACTAGTACTGGCATCCTCCCATATCCTAATCAATAATTGAACAGAAGGTGATAACCAATTCAGAAGATAAAGCTCTCACTAAATTAAATTAACATGTACAGTCTAATCAACATTCATTAAGCCAATTTAGTCAAGTGACGACCTCAGCAGCTTTTCCTTAATCATATACTTAAATGTCAAGTCAACGCGCAGATTTTGTGTAAAGTCCTTTCCGATTATATCTCATTAAAAACTTTGGATAAATAAATGTACCTGGAGTCAGCTATGTCCAATGAGTATAAATACAAAGACTTACACCAGTTAGCTGTTAGTATCAGTGCCATACACACACCTAACTGCATGGAGTAATTAACACGTACTTACTGTACATTCAGCAGTACCCAGCTCACGAACACACAAGAAGGCTTGTTCCTCCCCTCCGATCTCACACAGAAGTGGTTGCAAGGATTCTCCATGACCTGCTGCCTAGTTGCCTCCGTAACTTTTCAACTGTCACACGTCTGCCAGCTATCTCCAGTGACATTTGTGGTTGATATTACACCCTTTTCTTCTGCACTTGCTGTTACATTACCTATGAATCTCACCCACAAGGGTGTGAGAACTTCTCATAAAAATAAAATTTAAGTATATTTTCTATGTAAGAAACATGGCTTTGAACTGTGTGAGGCCACAGTGCAGCTAGAAATACTCCACGGGTTCCCTCCATACAAGCTGTATGCCCACACAGAGAGTCGGCCAAGCATTTCCACAACAAAGGTCTGCCCTGCCATCGCTCAGGTCAGCACGGCGGGGACGGCAGCCTTCCTGCAGGCACGTGTGTCAGCACAGATAACAGAAAACAGCCACTTTTTTCTTCCTGTCCTATTATTTAAGGTGATTGCAGGGCTGAGCGGTCTGACAGGTAAACACTAGCGATGTCTCGATAATATCACACCAGAGATCAGGGGTGTGCTGCACAGGCAGCAGATACAGCAGTAATGGACTGGCCCTGACACCGCACTGTCAGACACTGACCCTTTCCCTGAATGCCTCATCCCCAGGGCTGAGGCCAGCTCTCTGCAGCAGGGCTGCCAGGGAACTCATCTGTAACGCACCAGGGCAGCTGAACCTGGGGAAGAGAACAAGACCCCAGAAGACAAAGAAAGGTTTATTTTACAAAGAAGAAAATTTGCAATAAGGGCAAGGGAAGGAGGAAAACCAAAGTGGTGGAATCCAAAAAGCACAATGATTTTTAGAAAGATGAGCAGAAATTCACTAATGTCATTAGTAGCCCTCTATACTGCCCAAAAGTATACACACTTGTCTCCTCTGGGTTAGTGTCTGCCCTGTCACGTGTCAGTCCTGGTGCCAAGCATACCTGACAGTCACGGTGGGGAAGGGGCTCTTCCACATGCTGCTGTGGCACTGAGCAGCACGTAGCAGGGTCTGGCAGCGGGGTGTGCACCTCCACGCCTGACAGCGCATCAAACACTGCGCCAAGACACTCGCTGCAGCTTCAGAGGAAGGTCACACCTGCTCCTTGCACCAGAACTTACGCAGTTCTGTGGTATATCTGGCACACTTCACCACCCCTCTGCACAGGCTGGATTCCTGGGAAGGCAGGTGCAGGTCTGCAGAAGCACTGAGGACCCAGAATGAATTGTACAACCAGTGCCAAGAAGCCCAGCCTCAGCAGATGTTCCTGGTGTCACAGGGAGATGCTCCAGACCCAATTTCTATCCCTGGAATGAATACCATGAACAAATCCTTGCAGTTTCACCTTCTTACAACCTCCCATGTCTTCTGCAAGAAGAAATTCCCTGGCCTTTCTGCTGTAGAAAAGTATATGTAATGTTGTAGATAATTTTATTTGTGGAGCACTCAAACACAGCAAGCAGATGAAAGTGAAATGAGGATAGTGGGTCAGCAGGCAAGCTGCACTCTGTACCAGAAATCTTTGTGGTTAATTTATCAGATTTCTCATCAAAATCTCCCTCATGTGGGGAGTAAATCTGCTTTAATGTATCATACCTATTGCTAACTCACAGAACTGAAAATCTCATTTCATGGGCTCCAGCTTTACCAGATTACAATTCCACTGCAGAGAGTTTCTTAAAGTAATACAAGCTAATAATAAAATACTTGCTGGTAAAAGCAGCATTCTTCTAACTGCCCCCAGCAGTGAGCAATGTGAGGTGAAGACAACCACGATCCTGCCTCACTGGCACTGCAGAGCCCTGCTATTCAGCCACACATGGAGGAGACAGCCACCTTCCCATGGTTCTCCAACAGGGAGAGCTTTTTATTTGTGTGCTTATCTAAGGGGAAAGGCATTTCCTTCAACAATAGCTGTGAATTTATGATCAAGTCAAGATGTCAAGATTGCCGAGAGACACCCTCTTTAAGGCAGCTGTAAATTGTTTAGACAATAGGAAATGACAGCTTCTTTTATAGCTTACAGCGGGAAATCCAGGATGGAGTACAGATTTATTATTTTGCAGGTAAGGAGACCACTGAATGAATATTCTTCATGGTGAAGTAAGCATCTCAAACCATGTATTTGGTTATTCTTTCTTTGTACTCATACTTCAATTCACTTAAAAGCAGGAGTTTAATTCTCTCCTGTATAGCTCTTGCTTCAGGGTTGCCCACAGGCACACTCACAGCCCGAGTTACCTGCTGTACATGGCCAGCAGAGACTCCTCTCTGGGTGATGGACCCAGCACACCCACATCAACGGACTCTGCAGCACCTTCCCTCACTCACCACATATTTGTCTGGCAGCCCACTTGCGCTCAGTCTTCTCCTTTATTGCAGGAGGCTTGTGCAGAGTGTTTTCTGTGTTGAACGTGACATGAAGTCCTGCAGTTCTGGGTGTTGGCACAGTAGTGAGAAGGTGTTCTGTACAGGAGCTCTCCCTGGGTGAGAGCACTGAGTTTTTACTGCAGGACTGAAGTTGGCTTCTGATGTATTTTATAGTTTGTGCATGTTAGCTAGACCAGGGAAGCTTTACCATTTGGAAATACAGGATCCGACTTTCCAAAGTTAAATCCACCCAAACTCAGCTGAAATAAGTGGAAAACACAAATGCACAGTATTTCTGAACTCACAACACTGGGTGCACTTTCTGAAATCCAAGTGGGTTGTCCAAAAATCTCCCCGTGGAATTTTGCTCACAGCCCAATATTTCCATTTCTACTCACATGCAAAAAACTGAAGCCTCTGGCTTGTCTTTACCCAAAACTTGCTTTATTTATTCATAGCCAGACAACCAAAAAAGAATCAAGTTTATCAAACAGATTTCATCATGTGGAAAGCATAGTGATGAAGCCTAAATTGCAATTGGCTGAATTTTGAATTAAGCAATCAACTGATTAATTACTTGACTTTTGTCTAATAAAGCAAAATGTAAATGACACTGGCAAAAGAGTTACGTTCCATTACTGTAGCTTTAGCTTTCCTCTGCTGCATGGCATGGAAATACGCACTTCAGTGGAATTACCAGATGACTGAAGAGATGTACGAGACTGTCAAAAAATACCATTATCCTAGTCTGCCGTTATTTTTTTCTTGCCATACATGTTGCAAAAGAGGGAAGAGATGTTTATATATACAAACAAGTATTCTGTTTCCCTATGCAATAAATAGCAAGTGTCAGGTTATTCTGGCAATTCCAGCATCCTCCATCAACATTAAAGTAGATGCAACCCATTGTACCTTTCAGATTGATTTCACACTGATGAATGCGAGATTGTCAGACTGGTCAGTCCTCCCAAATACATTAATCCAGTCTGAGGTCATCCTGGACTCATTTAAAATAGCTTTTAATGTCTTTCTCTGTCCTGTGATACCTGATAAATGGCCAGTGGAAGATAGAGTCTGCCCTGCAGCATGTCAAGGCCAAACATGAAGACTGTCAAAAAATCAGCATTAAAACCTGCTCCATGTGCCGTTTTTCTGAAATCCTTTAAATGGCACACTCTGCTTTCTGACATTAATCAAGGGTGACATTCTTTGGAAGGCTGAGTGTGCATGTCAAAAGAAACTTCTCCAGATCCCAAAGATGTGAATCACCTGGAAAGCAACACAAGCACATTGCTCTGATGGGTAAAGTTCTTTTCCAGTCGATTACTGCACAGCATCGAGCCAGAGAGCAGCACAGCAAGTCAGTGCTAGTCAGTCTGGGGTACGGGGAGAAAGCCTGGCTGCCCTCCTGCTGGGCGGCTGGACGAGCCTCCCCACTTCTGAGACCCTGTTCCTACAGTATGTCCTGCGCAGCTGGGACAGCAGCTCTTCTGCCAGCAGCTGTCTCCCCCTGGGTTTTTAAGCAATCTCTGGCAGATGGGACTCTGATCCTGCTGGCACTTCAGTTTTTATAATAAAAAATTCCCCCTCTCCACGTTAAGCACTGGTAGCTGAGAATGCTGTACCTGCACTCCTGTCCTCCCATGTCAGTCAACACATTGGGGTTAGGTTTTTTTTTTCCTGTAATTAATCTCTCAAGCAGGTGGGTAGAGCAAAGATCCAAAGCCTTAGAAGAGGACACACCTGCAGCTCTGATTTTGCAAAGATGTGATTTATGTTCTCATACTGTTTGCCCTGTGACACGTTGCATTTATTCACTTACTACTTTTTGCCATTAATCTGTGCATAAAAAGTCAATATTGTGCCAGCATCTTTTTGGACAACGATGACTACCAACTGCTTCATGCTCATTTTGAACCAAATTTAGTTGTGGTTTTGATGACAAGAAACAGGACACCAAATGAAGTTACCGAGTTCAAAATCAGTGAAGCTCCACTAGCCTCCACTCACTCCCACTCATCAACCCTTCCCACATTTGACCCAGAACTCATTAACCACACAGCAAGAACCTACAAGTTTGCAATACAGAAAACAGCATCACTTGCTCCTGTTCTTATTTGCATTTTCTCCTCTAACCCTTGTGTTGGTGAAAGGCACCTTGACTTGTTTAGACAAGATCATCTCTACCCCTACAGTGTTTTTTTAAAGTCCTGGCCCCTAGAGGGACAAAATACATTGGTTTTTCCTTTTTTCCCCTCCTTAACCAGAAAACAATGCATGTGTATTTATTTTTAGCTGCTAAAAACCATCACTCCTGTGCCTTTTACTGACTCATAGCCCTCCAATCCTGCTCCACTTTTCCCCCCCAATGACCTGGGAGAGTGAACACTAGCAATACATTTCCAAGTGCTCCAGTAATGCCCACTGCTAGAAAATGCCCTAAGAAGAGCCACTGCCATGCCTAGCAGCTACAGCTGGAGGSGAAAATACATGATAGCATTCCCATAATAAAAAGAAGTTCTAATTTTAGAAAACGAAAAAATAAATGGCTGCAGGCCTATATAATSTACACATCAGCACAACAAGATGCTTAGTCAATAAAATAGTTCAACTAAGTGATCTCAGCATGTAATTCCATAAGGATTTTTTTCAGGGGGAAATGCTATCATTTTCCATTTCTGTTTAATGAATCATGTGAATTATAGTAACATTACAAATGGTTCTCTTTGCAGCCTATTAGTTTGTTTCTGTAGGGTTCTAATGGAAGACATGCTTCATTTAGATCTTAGCTTGCCCCCAAGCCATAAAGAATAAATTGTATTATCATAAGCAGTTACCTTTTAAAATGATCTTATCAAAAGAAAGTATTTTGCATTGTTGAGGAGGGTTATTACCATTTTAGGCAAAATGCTGCAGGCACTTCACTTTTTTTATAAATATAAATAATTGCAGCAAAGAGACCAAGGGGCTGGAACTCTAGGCATGAGGATGAACATCATCTTCAGAACGCTACTGTTCCCATCAGCAGTAAATTGAATCATTCACAGGTTCACAGACTTTAAGGCCATAGAAGACAGTACAATCATTTAGTCTAAACTCCTGTGCATCACAGGCTGCTGCATGTCACCCACTTGCCCCTTTACTGAAACCAATAGCTAGTGCATGTGACTACAACATAGCTAGTGTATAGCTGAAGTATATCTTCCTGAAGAGCATCCTGTCTGGATTCAAATGCTATTGGGGGAAGTGGGATTCACCCCTTCCAGAAGGTGCTCATCCAACAAGGGATCACCCTCACTGCTTTTCACATTTTTTCTTGACATAGCCCTGAAGCATCACAAGTATTTCTATTTTTACTGACTACTGTCAAATTTCACAGTAGGACAGATGTTATGACTATAAATAACTACACAGCTATATATATTTTCACATAGGAAAGCATACAAGATAAATGAGAAGACACCTTTAAAAGGTGTCCAGACAGTGCAATGGGTCTGATCAGTCATTGCACACTTAAAACATTGCAGCGTGGGGCACCCAATGGCATTGCCCCCCAGCCAGGAACTCCATTTGGCTGGAACAGCCTTGCAAAAGCAGATCACAGACATGACAGCCCAAGCCAGAGGGGACCCCCAGGAGCAAGCTGGCATCTGTCACCCAAGGCTGGATCAGTTCATCACTCAGGCAGATCCCTGTCCAAACTTCTTAAAAAGCGTCTAGTGGCAGAGATCCAGGACTTCCCAGGCATGGTAATCCCACACTTGACTAGTTTCATCAGTGGAAAGTTTTTCATAATATTTAATTAAACCTCCTTTTCTGCTATTTAACTCCATTTCTTCTAGACCTGTCTAGAATGGACAAGAGATAATTTCTTCCTCTGCAGTTTGTGGTTTTTTGTTTGGTTTGGTTTTGATTTTGTTTTGTTGTTGTTTTGGTTTTTTTTTTTTCTTTTACACATTCGAAGGACAACATTCTGCTCAGTCTTTTCTAGATTGAGCAATTCCAATTTCCTTGACATTTTCATATGGATCAGCATTATGCCCCTAGTTAGGAATTAGGTCAGAAGGCATCAGATATCTTAGTAACTTTTTTTAATGTAAGCTTACTCTAAAAAGTAAAAATAAAATCCATGAGTTTTCTGAAGCCCACCAGGACCACTTAGCTGAAGAATGCCATATCTTGCTATTTTTCAAAGACAGAGCATCTTTGATTTGAATAACCCATATCACTACAAGTCTGTAGCTCTTCTACCCAGCCTAATATGTACACTCTGAATCAGAAAATATTATGGTTCGGGCAAGAATTTGGACAATAGAAGAATCACTTCTAGGTGATAATGTGTATGTGTTGATGGAGTGTTCCACTTCAAGACACTTCATTTCACAAGCTACTATCCAGGTCACTAACTGCAGGAAGCCTCCATTTATTCAGCATCCTATGCCAAAAGTTTGTCATATAAATAAAGTGATACATATTCATAGTCCAGCTGCTATTTGGACCATCATAGTCTGAATAGATGAGCAGCAGTGACATAAAAACACCAGGTAACTCAGTCACCATGCTTCTCAGTAATAAAAATGCAAATAAAATAGGAAATAAGAATTCTTGCTACTATCAAGGAAAATTAAAGTGCTGTCAATTTAATGCAGTTTTGCTTTTTCAGTAAAATAGCATCTGTTCTATCACACTGAACAGTAATAATACCCTGTAAAGCACAAGGTCAAAAGCCTTCTAATGACACATTATGAAGCCCACTTTTGCTGTGCCCACCTTGTGAATGACATTTTTAAAAAGTGAAAGAAAAGAAATACATCTGGGAAAAATATATTAATTACGCATCTATCTACTGTAGTTCTGACAGTAGATGGGATGACAGACTTCACAAGGTTATTTCTCTCCAATGTGCAGAAAATGGATTTTAATTTCTAACGAATTGTGTGTGTACATACGCACACGTCTACACATACACAAGCATGCCTTGGAAGCGATAAGTCTGGAATGAAGACTGCCTCAAACTCCACAAGCACTCAAAAGGTTAACATTGCCAAGCAACAGGCCAAGAACACGTCATGAACTTCCCAACTTTATACATCCCAATACAAAAACATGCAAAACAAGTTGTATAGAGGCAGCCCTCTAAAGCCACAAATAACTCTGGACACCTGCCATGCTCAGAAAAATAGGGGCATAAGGTTCACTTCTTGTCAGAGTAYCAAACTGCCTTCAGGCTTGTAGGATTTGTGATGCTAACTCAGAAGARCAGCCCATCTGGTCCAATATCCTGCACACTGCCAGGCACCATCCGTCTGTCTGTCTTTCTAGTTGTCCCACCTGAGCAAGGGGCCACTGACCACCTCTTGGTAAGGTTCAAAAAGCAGCACGAGCAACAGATTTGGTGACCGAGTCCTGGGAAGGAAGGGACATCACTCATCCCTTGGGATGTACTCCAGGCTGGGTGACCACAGTGCTCCCATCACCTGCCAGCCCAGGGCACTTCTGCTTGAGGCACCTTCCTGAAAACAAGCACTATCCCAAGTCCAAGCAACTTCCCAATAAACAGGTCTGAGCCTTAGGTGTGCAAGGGCTGGGAATATTCCCTCTACCAGTACTTCAATAGCTCATTTTGTGCAGTCAGTTATAGAAACTTGTGTTTGAGGCTGGCAGTCTCCACGGCTTCTGCTTTGCAGATCACTGTGGTGTCAGCAGCTCCCTACCCCTTTCCTTGCTGCATGCTGCTGAGCTCCCACCTGCAAAGAAGCCCTGCCACACTGAGTTCCCCAGGTACGTGATACGGAGAGAGGCAGTATTTCTGTCTGCCCATGCCTCATGCCCACACTCCTTGCCATCTCCCAGACTGCCCAGGTTTCCCTGCCTCACAGCTTCAGTCTCGTCTGAGAGCACTGTAAGTCCCTTGATGCTGGAAATTTTCTGACCAAAGGCAGCCCTACGCAGCAAGTGTATGCCTGCCCTCAGTGTAAACATTTCCGTGTTTGTGTTTTGATATTGATGATATATAAACATGTCCCTGATCAGACACAACTTGGGATACTAATTGTAATAATTTGCAAGTTAAAGGCATAACAATTGCTTCAACCTGAAGTTGTCAGAGGGTAGGATAAGACACAGGGACTCTGCAAATTAAACCATGCTGGCAACCACATAAAAGTGTTCCTAATACGTTTGGCTGTAGCAGCTTATTAACTGACTTGAGAAGTCCTGCCATGGGGAAAGGAGCTTCCTTTTACAAGCTACAGAAAATAAATTAGATTTTTCTTCCACTCTTTGTAGGTAGAAAAAGCTCCTTGATATCCAGAAACATGGAACAATAAACTGCTATAAAAAACAGACAACMAATTTAATTAAAAAAATTGAACCTGTTTTGCTATTTCACATTTCTGGCTCTCATCACCAATGTGAAGTTAAAATGCTGGATTTGTGTATAAATATACATGTATATATGTGTATATACACTCACATACTTTTTGGGATGGCTTTTTTTGTTGGTGGTTGGGCTTTGCTTCTTTTAAACAATAGTTGAGAGTCAAGATTCCAAAGTACACATTTCAAAGTACAAAGTACACAGTTCAGCACACTGACAGCCTGGCTCTCCTCCCCTTTACTTCAAGGTTCTGGGGTAGCAAACAGACCAGGAGTGGAGTTTGGGCTGGGATGCTGCTCACACAGCAAAATACCAGGCAACGCATCTGCAGTTGCCCTGCTGCTGAAGTGAGCCAGGCTGTTGGAGGGTGCAGGCTCCCGAGCAAGGGAAGAGCTAATGTCTCTGCTGAAGACTGGGGAAGGGCAAGAAAGGGGCAGGGGAGGGGGATGAGCACTTTGAGTTCCAGAGATGGGGAGAAAATCCTGGGAGAGGAGCTCACGAGGGCAGGGGATCTGTTAAGGAAAGAGTGTGCGCATGGGAAAGAGGGCAGAAAGACCCTAGGAGCCAAGGGAGCGGGGCAGTTCAGTGACACTCGGAGTGCAGAGCTCTCCCTGCCCTCAGCACGCTCCTGTAGGCCACGGGAAGCCAATTCCATGCAGGATTTTGCTATTTATACAGACAACTTCACAAGGGGAGATGTAGGTAAACTCACCTACAGCATGGGAGCAGGCAGCTCAGGGTCCCAGATCCCAGGCTCTTCTACCATGGGCTCTTCCAAGGCTTTTTTTGCAGCAGTCCCCAACACAACACTGTGCCTTGCCCAAACTCTTAAGGGAAGGAGTTTTCAGATTTGGAGTGGAATTTCTCCGCAGAGAAAAATATCAGATTAACCAACAGCCTCTTCTCTCCCAGAGCATGCTTGATCAGACAGGTAGCTCTGTTAGGAATTGACCTGTCCTAGTCTTCACTCCCCTGGCCAAAAGCTACTCCAGGAAGTGCAAAGCACACAATGAGATAAATTAAGTGATAGTAAATAAACAAACAGCAACTCAAAGTTTGAATTCAGACCACAATCAAGCAAAGAAATATTCCTGTCCTTATCTCTACACACAGCTCTCATCCACTGATGCCAGAGGCATGAATCTTTACAGGACCAAAACATGATCAGTTCATAATTGCAAAAATCTCCCAAGCACCAGGCTTTTAATTGTTTCTGTAAGTTTTGCCTAAGAGCTATTTTAATTCCAAGCAGCTGTCTTAAAGAACAACAAGAAAACAACTTAATATGAGGGGCTTTACTGTGATGACTCATTATTGATTGAGAAGACAAGAAATAATTAAGTTGCTGAAAAACAGATTTTGTAAATACTTTATGAAAAGTTTCAGACACTAGACAAGGGATTCTGAGGCGAGTTTGTGCATCTTGGCACAGCAAGAGAATTGCACAACACCTGCCCTGTGAGTAGGTACTTTGAGGAAGTCAAGATCTTCTTCAGGGTGAATGAATGCTTGAGACAGGTACAAAACAAAAAACTGTGCAAAGGATAAATAACGAATGAAAGCAGCAAGCCTGTCATCCTGGTCTATACAGACACCACCTTGAGAGTGTGGGTAGGTCCAACTGGCAGTCTGGCCCAGTGCCACAGGCCACCACAGAACCAATCTCAGGTCCGTGCAGCTCTAGCACAGGACCACCACGAGGCACATGTGCATGTCTGGCCCTTCAGCAGCACGGACCTGGCTGCTGGCTCCTGCATGGGCACAGCCTGTGACAAGCCAAACTCGGTGTTCACACAGCCCACTGTACACTGCCAAGCACATGGGGCTGTGCAGCTATGGTCTGTGCCTCCCCAAACAAAAACAAAAAACACATTTCCCCCCTCTCTCCCTGTAAGATATGTAGAACCTCTCCTAGTTTGAGGCACTTTTCATCAATTATCTCAACCCATCTGGCTTCTTCTCCAAGTTGCATTGATTATGAGCATCCTGTGCCCTAGAGATAAAAACGCCAGCCCCATTTCCCCCCTGTGCCTTCTCCATATTGGCTCATAACGTGATGAGACTGGTGATGAATAGCCTGCTGGGAAATCAATAAGAGCACAGACATGTCACAGCCCCAAGATTAATGGAACTGACTTGGCACAGAAAACTTCTCTTCATTTGCACAACCAGCCCACAATGCTTGTCAGTTCAAGTTTCCTTAACCATGGGCATATATTTGACTTGCATGGCCATCCTCTAAATTGGAGTTCACCGATTTCCACAATCCTAGCTACAGAGTCASCAGTAAAAAAGCCTACACCAAGCTAAATCAGAAGAGACCATAAAGACTGAAAAGTATCTTTCTTCCTAAGTAGTCATGAGCAGAATAAAAAAAACCAGCCAAACAAAAAGCCCCAAACACTGTCTTCACAGATTGGTTCTGGCAGGTTAGCAGCTGTATTTTGTTAGTGATAATCATTTTTGGGAAGGCCAATTAACTTTTCTATTAATCCATCAGATCAGTCCCACACTTTGCTTTAGTTTTAAATCTGATACAGCTCAGAATCACTCTTCTCCAGTGTGACTGCTGGAATTGCAGCCCATGAAGAAGCTGATTGCTAGATCACCTTTTCCACATTCCTCTGGAGCCTGAGCATCCAGTCTTCAGTTAACACAACCCTGACAAGCAGGTCTCCCATTGGAGAAGTCCCTCTTCAATCTGTAATGGAAAACCCCTCAGATAGTCTCTATAAAATCTGGAGGAAAATAAAATGGACTTCCCTAAGCAACAACTGTATTGGTGGGTGAACCCAGTAGCAAGTATTCCAGAAATCAAGAAAACAAAAAGCAGAAAGGCAGAGACAACAAGGTACTACAGATCTTACAACTTATAAAATCTGTAATACGCACCCAACAGGTGTATAATTTAAAGTGCTTTTGATTAGCTATTAAGTAGCAAGTAATAGCTGCCATTAACTCCAGAATAGCAAGGTCATGCAAACTCCAGGAGTCTCTTCTACTCAGTATCTTCAGCTCAGCATTTTTTCTCCAGATCCTGTGAAACAGTGCAGTCTGAGAATGCACTCCCAACATGACACAAAGGAAACTGGGATATCTACACATTGGCTCTGCTTAACACAAAGAAAAATGTTTCTTAAACCAGACACTGCAAGGCAAAATATTTCAGTTTCTTCTCACCCTTAGTGTCCAGCCTCCAATTACCTTGTAATAAGCTGAAATGGGGCAGGGTGAGGACAGCACTTCTGCTCATTTCCAACTCTTGATGATACCTTACTTTAATAACATGAATTATTCATTGCTCATTTGAGAGCCTGCATAACTGTACATAACTCCTCCTGGAGGGTGGAGTAGATGGAGGATTTCATGGCTTCAGGGCCATACCACAACTGTTTGATGGATTTCCCCACCTCCATGCTTAAAACCTGTTAGTTTCTGATCCTTAAACATAGAATAGAGCACTTGATTTACCTGCAGCAGAGTGGAAATCATTACACACTGGTTCCTCCAGAGCTGGATCCTCCATCCACAGCTCAGGAAAAGACCTCTGGTGACATTTCTAGGACCAACAGTCCTCTGCAGGCAGAACTTCATCCTTAATGTTGCCAATTACAAAGTACAAGAATTAAATAATTTAATTTTCAACCTGTATCTATGGGGCTTAGAAACTACACAGTACAAAGCTGCCCCATTGTATGCAAACTAAACAGCAGCTCTGAAAAGCCAACCTGGATCCTGGAAACAGAGGGGAGTGGGAGGGAAATGAAAGAGCATGCGTGTAAAATATAGATAAGAAAGCAAATCCCAGCTGTCATCCTTATCAGCCCTTCCTATTTCTCTAGCAAGAACATGTAATTTTGTGCCGTAATAGCAAAGGTTGGAGTGACTGCTGTCACATTTGAATGATACTGCTATAGCTTCCCTCTTTATATGTATCTGAAATGGGAATCTTGGAATCCGTTCTCTGGGTACCATTTGTTTTTTCCAACGCTTGTCTTAGTCCCTCCTTTTCTATAAAATGCACCTTTCTGAAGCACGGATCTGAGATAAATAACAATACTGTGCCTTGCATGTTCAGAGACTTTCAGAAATGTCCTATCATTTATCCTTTCAGTGATCTATAATTTGTGCTCACATAAACCTAAGGTAAAACTGACACCAAGAATAAGATTTACCCAGGCCCAAAGCAAATCCTTGTTGAAACAAAGTTCCCTCTACCTAGGACTGAAATGTATACTTAATTCCTTCCTTGATGAAAGGACCAAAGAATATGCTCACCTTAGAGAACAAAGGGAACAGTCCCATTTTATTGCATCAATGGAAGAAACACAAATGACTTCAAAGAAGCAACTGTAGGTCTAAATGGTTGGTTGGATGAGAACAGGACCACTCAACTTCTCAGGGAGACACCAGAGCCAGGGGCTCTGCTTAAAATACCAACTGATAGCAAGCAAATCACTTACACAGGCTGTCACAGCTAGTCTCAGTCTACAAGTTTCCTCTGAAAACTTTGTGAAGAATCTGTTCAACACTTACATGTTGTAGCCTCAAGCACACACTTCATTCCCATTCAGCTCAAGAATTTTACTTTTCTAATCATAAGTGTTAGCGTTATACATAGATATTATTATACATGATCAGATTTATATGAACGAGAAACATGAATTTCTAGATAATCAACAATTTTGCAATGCAACTGTAAGCAAGAGTTGAATTAATCTTTTATTTCAAACCTTAAATCTTTACTTAATGTGTACCTAAGGACACAGCTTAAATTCTGCATATGCACACTTGTCAGGTTTTTTACTAAATTAATGTGGTAAATAGCTGTAGAAAAAAGATTAAGTGAAATAAATTCAGAGACTCGTGAAATTACAAAGACGCTCATTTTTTCCTACCCAGAATTAGAGAATGAAACTATAGCTTCACATTTCAGGCCCCTAGAATATAGCCTTTAAGAATTCTTTACGAATTCATATCAGCTTCCCTTGTTCTGCAGGGAGAAACAATGCAGTGATTTTTTTTTTAATGCACTGGTATTTCATTAAAAAGGGATCCAAGCCATGGTCCCCCTCTTATGCTGCCCTGGCAATGGCAGCACTGCCTCCTGACTGCACGCTTCATTTCCCACATGAAAAACACCTTTCAGCCCCACTTCCTGAGCTCTGCCACTTTTGACTGATAGCACAAAATTGAACTGCACTAAGCACACATTAGAAAATCTGATAAATATTGTTTGGAAATATAATTGAGGTTTAACTGGAGCATGAATTTTTCACTTTGAAGCAAAGATTTCTCCACTTATTTATGAGAAAGATTTAGTGTTACAAACAACGATGACAGTTAAGATAAATGTTAACCTAAGTTATGCTTTTCCTCATAACCTGCAGAGCCTTTTTTCAAAAGTGCTTTATGTCATCACTGCACACATCACTAGACAGAGCTGCAAAAACCTCAAGATACTCCCATACCCTGCTCTTTTCAGGTTTGGCACTGGCTGCGAAAGATCAGAAGCATCTAACATGTTTGGGGTTCTAAATCCTAAGGAAGGTTTGAGCTACACAGAGACCGAGGCTTGGTTTACCCTTGGATCAGGTTTTGTGTCAACCTGACTTCTGACACATCAGTTGATAGCTTCGCCATGAATATTTAAGAGCAAACTGTTCAGCAAAGTTGTTTTATGACACAAGAACTCTCATCTCACATGGCAGTTATTTTGCTCTCAGCCTATACAACACTTACACAAATTGGTAAAGAGAAATCGGATCAAGATGGCCATTATCTAGGTACGTAGAGATAACAGGAAAAGGCTATCAGTTTTTCATCTAAAGCTTTGTATTTTAATATTCTAGGAAATTTCTTACCTATGGTGCTGACAGACTGGTGATGAGAACTGCAGAAGCTATTGTTTGTCAGAGCATTCAGCCATGTCCTACACATTGTGCCAAGCACTGTGCAAACACACAAAAAACCTTACGCCCCCAAAAAACCTTACAGTCCTGGTATGTTAAATAGAACATCTTTAGATAGATGGTGAAAAAGCTAATTCCATTTAATATTATCAGAGTAGTTGATATTAAACAATATTCTTACACACTTTCATCTGTGTTCTCATAGGTTCTGCATTGGAATGCAACAAGCACTCACACTTAAACTGCAAAAACATGTGCTGCTCTAATCAAGCTTCACTAACAAGGAACCACTGGTATCAAACAATGTTATATTAAATCAAGGATGAACATTAAAAATTCCTATATAGCATCAGGTCAGAGCAGGCACTGGACTTGAATGCTAACAGCTTAGCCCTCCTGCTCTATCTTTCTATTAACATTAGTTTTCAACTGTGCAAACAAGATAGTAACAACACTCCACTAYGCAGCAAATGCTAAATTCAGATCCCAGCTCCATGCCTCATAAATTTTCATCCTGGCATCACTTCTTGTTCTTTTTACAGCATTTTAAAAATGTAGGTTACCCTTTGCATTTTAAGCAGACATGATTGTATCAAATGCCTGGATTTTACAGCAGCCAAGATGTTCCTAAGTTTGATGAACTGATCTCAAGTGAGATAAATTATGTCAGTTGTCTGCTTTGTCAGTAAATCAAGAGTTGACATGTCCCTGATTTGTAAAGGTATAATGTTACAGTGAAGAAAAGTATGCTCTTGAAAATCTGTATGGCAAGGTTAGATTAATAAGCAGTTTAAAGAAAATGTCCCAATGTAATGGGCTTGGAACATCCAAACTCAATTCCAGTTCATTTGATATTTCTCAGGTTTTCTTTTTTAGGAATTCAAAAAATGCTGTATAAAACATTTTATGGAATATTCCAGCTATGTGCTCCTTTGCTTTACAATAATTGACAACATTTACATATATTTCCATGTCATATTATACCATAAATTTGCATAGATCCAGGTAAAATTGTTCAGATTTAGACATGCTGCTTCAATGAATTTCAGGAGCTGAATCACATCTCAAATCTGAATTGCATTGCTCCTAGCATTCCCTCTCCTGTAAAGCACTGCAGAATGTATCCCCGATTAGTAACCCTGATGGTACCTTCTGCACTGTCCTGCTAAGCTGCACAGGCGTTTGTCTGTAGCCGTGCCCTACATCAGTGCAGCTCTTCGAACCAGACACTGTGGAGATGAAACCGCACCGTGTGGCTCAGCTCCCCAGCCCACCGGCCCCATGAAAGGTCCTGTGCTGCCTTTCCTGTYGTCATAACTCTCCCTGGTCTCTTCTCTCTGTATGCTTAATTGAAGGAAACATGGGTTTTGGGTGGTCACTGAGCATTGTTCAGGGTGGCAACATTCCACTTTAAGGCAGAATTGAAGAGAGGGATTGTACCAATTTTCATATTGTGAAGCTAATTTAACCCAATTTAACCCATTTTGTTCATTCATACTGCTTTCTGGAGCTATTTTTATTGCTCTGAAGCCATGCTTTAAAAGCACAGATGGCTCCTGAAATGAACAAAACCAAACCCTACTTGAGCCGGACTGGGAACAGTTATATTAAAGTGTTAGAATTTTTTTAAAAAGTAATTTGGGGTTGTGTTTTGATTTACACTACCTAAAATGTACTGGTTAGCAGCAGAGATGCCATGAATTTATATGTGACATTTGGCAAATGTACTAACCATCTGGCCCCTGTAAAGTGTATACAGGGCATCAGAGCCTCACAGGAGAAATGTTTACTTAATTACACTTTGAGCACCATCAGTAATTTTGGTTTTTTTATAGGACCAGTCATTACCAAATCTCATTGAGTAGAGGCTTTTGCATTGGGAAGTAGAAAGTAAAACACTGGGAGGTTACACATGGTATTTCTATATCCTTTTGAACACAACCAAGAGACTGATGAACCATCACTTATAGAATGAACTCAATGTTTTGCCTTCAGGGAATAAAGCCAGAATCCAGCTACAATGCCCAGGCTCCATCACTGATGCAAACCTCACAGTAAGGCAAGTCCCTTGCCATTGAAGCAGATGAGACAGATAAGCAGAGACTAACAGCTTTGTAAGAGAAGCTTCCCCAGATCTCAGAGCAGGTCACTGACAAAGATGCAAGTAGCACATAATCCCCAACATTAGCTCTTCCTATTCAACAGATCAAGCTGTCTCCGAAGGCCTCAAATCTTCAGTGAGTTCAAGACAATGGATGCACTGAAAGGCAGCATTTGAGAGAACAGGAACTTCGCGCTGGTAAGGAGCTGCCCAGCTTCATTCCAGAAAGCAGAGTTCTGCTCTGAGCATATGTTATTTTTAATTAAAGGCAATAAAGCAGGAGGAGAAAAATAAACTGAATGTATTGATTGAAAAGCCTGTACCACTGAGCACATTTAGCTCTTGCTAACTCCAGCACCCTATTTTTCCTGCACTAGCACCATACAGCCACAAAATCCTCACAAACTGAAGACCAGTTAAATTCTTCCCCCAGCAATAATCCAAAGCCTCAATCATACAGTGTAAAATATATTTTACCTCTGCAACTACCAACCTGTGTGCAAGATTTGCAAGTGTAAAAAAATCCTCCTCTTTCTTCAACTCTGCTCCTGATTATAACCATAGCCAAAATGAGCGGTCAGCCAACGTCAAGAGTTATCAGGAAATTTTTGCCTCTGACAAAACATCCCCAACCCCTCTCCAGATAGAGACAGATGCAATGATAAATTTGGCTCAATAACCTCCCCTTGCCAGACCCTCTCCCTCATCTTCCACCTCTGCCCACTCAGCCCACCCTGTTGCTCTCCCAGCTGCAGCCGGTCCAGCAGTGACTGCCTCTGCTCTGCCTTCCCTGGGGAAACGATCCCCGAAGCAGCCTGAGCATCCTGCCTGAGCTGTGCCTGTCGCCAGCAAAGAACTAACATGGCACTTGAGGGCAGAGCCATGAAGGACAGTTCTAGACAACAGGTATTCTTGCCAAATATGCGCTTTTTGGGACCTCATTCAGTTGCTGCTTTTAAGGTAGAATTCTTCTGGAAGTAGATGCTACTACTTCGCAGTGGGGAGGAAGAGGATGAGAATAATTACATGAATAAATTGTTAAGCCAAATATTATTAAAAGCAAGAACTGAAACTTAAAGATGCTAAAACCCAACACCTTGTGCAAATACTTTTAGTACTGTATAAAAAGAAATTGAGAAATAGTGAAAGCATATCACAGCCTTGCAAGATTATCTTGTGGAAACAAAATGCATCTAAGCTTGCTAGATGGTGCCAACTGCTCTTTACCTTGATCTTCCTTTGTATTATTAGTATTTGCATCACAATAGTACTGAGAGACCGCAACAGAAGTCAGCATACCATTGTGCTTAGCATTTTACAAGTAGCAGAAATAGATAATTCCTGCCCAAAAGCCTTGGAGTTCACACTTGCAAGAAGAGGAAAGATAATTAACTTTTTACCAGAGAAACAGTTTAGCCGTGTTTGGAGACTGAGCTCAAATCAACCAGCATCCAGTTCAGTGTTGGCACCAGGTTTCCTCTCCAGTCTGCAAGGCTGTGTGTTCTCCCCGGCCTCCTGAAGCAGGGGTAAAGGTTTGGTTCTTTCCAGCCCTGTGGAAGGCAGGGACGGCCACAAATGAGACTCACCATTGGGTAGTGTTGCTGCAAGCTTTTGCTTTCATTTCAGAGACTTAGAAGCAAGAACCCAAATTCCATTTCATCTTGCAGCCTCGGTGGATCCCATGGTGCAAGCCAAGTACAATACCAAGCAGCAGCAGGAGGCTGCCCCCTTCCACCCCGGGGCGTAAGCACAGGGGCTGTCACAAATCTCAGCTTGCTGGCTGTGAGTAGCCAGCATGCACCCRATGCTTCTCCTCTCACCTCCCAGGAATGAGGCAGAACTGAGAGACCCCATCCACAGCTGCAATGCTGCTACCAAAATGCCCTTTGCTCATAGAGGTGACCAAGATAAGCATTTAGCATCAAATAAATTAGTAAGAGGGCCAGAAGAGTGCATGACACCAAAGACTCCCAATAGCCCAGGGCAGTAACCATGACATTAGGACAGGCAGCTKCATTTAATTCCTGCATTTAATTGATTTCTGTGCAGCCCCTTTCCCTGCCAGGAGGGCTGGGAACACAGGCATCCCACCCGGGTGGCCAACACATGGCAGTTACATGCCCAGCGCTGCCCAGGGAAGAAGTGAGCAGGGATCCTTTTTGTATCAGCTGCTTTCAAAGTAACAGGGAATGTCATTGCTCATCTTTTGGACTAGATTTGAGACCAAGCTGAACTCTGCTGGCTTAATTAGCTAACCATAAATAAACATCATTTACAAGACCTAAACATTTAAAACACCCTGTTAAGCATCTGAAGCATAAATGCTTTAATTATAGACTAGCTCAAGATTTAAGTAACACTGGGATAAATGCTATAGAGCAGCTGTCTATGAATATTTTACAATGAGATTGCTCTCTGCTCTCCAGGTCCACAGAGACTATCAGGTTGGGAAGAACACAGTCATTATTTAAAATGCCTGTTCTCCTTTCCCTGTAGGGTGCAACTGCCAAGCTATCACCACCAGCTCTGCTAGTTTGCTAAAAGCTTTGTCCTCAGTGAAGTGCCCACAGTGAGCCCAGATATTTGGGGTTTCTCTGCTGCTGTGCTAAATTCTGTTCTTTTCTTCTGTGGCTTTACTCACTACCCAGCTAAATCACTAGAAGGATTCCCTTGAGTGCAGTGTGCTCTGGACCAGACCCCAAAATCTACACAACCATCTTTGAAATCTACAGAGAAAGTCTGTTTTTCATTCTCTCTTTAAAACCAGTTTACATTAACAGAGTGGTGTAAAGGGACTAACACCCTTGAAAATAAGGCCATAAATGCCCAAGTGAGACAGCTTCAAATTACAGAGATAACCAAAAGTCACAGGTAAACCATTTACTCATCTGCCACAGCCCCAGCACATTAGTGCACTGGTCACTGCACTTGTGCCAACTCCAGCTGGGACTCTCACTGCTTTGCAAATGCAGCCCTGGAAGGTTTGACTGAGTAGGGAAAGATCAGTATTTTCCTGGCTTTGTCCAGCTGATTCCAAGATTTGCAGCTCTGAGCATTCTGGTTTCTTATGAGTTACATACTGGTGTAAGAGCAGCTCATGAAAGCCCAGCCAAGGTCACTATTGCAGCTGATGATGTATCAACACAATATAAAAAATATTTCTTACTCCAAACAGATGCAACAGAAAAGCCATCAGTGTTTTACCCACTAACAAGTCTATCTCCTGGAGTTCCAACCTAGTGCTGGATCTCAGACTTTGCTATCTAGAAAATGGCAAAAAGGACTTACACTGCTGACATTCCTATTTCATCAGGAAAATTCAAAATTTCTCTAGTTTAAGTCAGTATAATTTGCTCTAAAGATAAAACTTTAGAGGATTCTTAAGTATTTGTCTTAAGAATTAATATGATGGTCACAAGTCTCTTATTTAATGTAAAATATGGGCAAACAAACTGAATCAGCCTTCAAAGAGCAGAAGCAAGGCAGCTGATTTCACCTTCAGACAACRAACACTCCATCCACTGAATCTGTTGAACACCTGCAATATACAGATTGCACTTAAACAGCTACCTTTAGAATGCTAATTTCATCTCTGCCTCCAAAATGCAGCATTTCTTTACACACAAAGCACTAGCAGTTCAGCTTTTTTTTTTGCTATATGAAGTAAATGGAGCAAGTGATTTTTTTTTTCTTTAACTACAGACTGGAAACTTCATTCCTATTACAGTGACAGTAATCCATTAGTTAAGGAAATCAAGTTTTTACTCACTACAGGAGGGGAACGAGATACTTAAGCTTTTATGTCAGTTCATTCTCTATTAATGATAAACATTGGGAGCCTGGCAGGAATAGATCATCCTGCATTTATTGCTATGAGTATATTAAGAATTAACAGCAGGCAGAGCAGTAATTAAACACCAAGTGTCTTTACCCACTCTGTTGCCAGAGCACTTCACTGTACAACTGGGTTGACCAGAAGTATGTACCCAAAGAGGAATCTTAGTGCAAATCAACAAGAGCTCCTGCTAAAGGCATGGCAGACCCTGGTTATCAGGCCCTGCCTCGAGAAGATGCAGGAACATGCCAAATGGACAAGCTGGGAACCCTGCAGAAGACTCCTACAACACCCTGCAGCAGCAAGTGCCTCACCCCTCCTCCCTGTGGGAAGGTTACCAGCATCCCAGGGATCAGCCTCATGGACAAAAAAATTGCTTACTATTGTATTACTGTTACTAGTGCTGGAATTAAACTTTATTTTAATTTTTCTATTCTTCTATTACTGCAAGTTTTTTCCTACTGGTTTCTTTTACTGGTTATTGCACCAGCTTAAGGCTCCCACATTCCAAACAGTTTATTTATGCTGTCATAATAAATTTTAAGTGTATTCTGTTTGCATTATATTTTCCCTTTTCTCCCTTATTCAATGCTTCCAGATTTATTAAATAGAAGTGCCCTAATACATGCCAGCCATATTATCCTTTTGGAAGACCTCAAGGCATATTTGTTTTATTAACCAACTTAGATCAAAGCAGTTAATTTATATTAATGTAAATAAAATACACAGATTACTTTAATGAGAGGCTAAAGCTTCATTTGATTCTTTGAATAATGTATCATCTGAAAACACATACATAAGTTTTCAGCCCTTGTTTTCTACTCAGGTTCAACCATGTACATGCATTCCCTTATGAAAAATACTTAGAAGTCCACAAAGAATTTTCAAAAAATAAAGTGCATATTTTTATTCTGTCTTCTAAGATTACTCTTCCCCCCCAAAAGAGCTTTTCTAAGGAACTTTTCACAGCTTAAAGTTCTGTTCAGTTTAAGTAAGTGTCCACACATTCTGATGATTATATGAAGTTCCTCCAAACCGCTTTGGAAAAAAAATCAGATTGAGTTGCACTGTCTCTCTCAAAAGATCCAGCTCCCAGGCCCCGGGAGAAGAGCTTAAAAGCCTAGAGCTTTGCAAAATTCAAACTCTTTTGCCAAAAACCAGCCAACAAATTGTGCTTTGATCCACATTAGTGCACACTACCCACCTCTGGAGTTTCAGCATGACTGTTCACAGCAATCCAAAATCTCTACACAAAGTCCCGGCCAAAAATTCTACTTAGTTTGATGCCAAAGCCAGTTTAGAATTTTATTTTGTCATGCATTTAGTAGGGAAAACTTAAATGCTTTTTCTCCCCCTTACAAAAATCTGTTGTTTCCAGAACACTCACTTCTTTAGAAAGCCTCTCAAGTGATTAGGACCTGCAGCATATTCCAGACGGCTGATGGAAGCCCTTGGGGTAAGGTACCACAGGCTACAGAGCATGTTATACATACAACCTAATGTGGACAACTTCATAAAATGTGTAAAAATTGAAGACCTCTGTAACAAAAGATAAGGCTGCCTACAGCAGCCAGATCCTCCAGCCCGAGCATGCTGGCCAGCTCACAATACGGTGAAACAAATGTACCAGACCACACAACTGCCAGGTTTGCTGTCTGAAAAAAGCTTCTTGAATGCCTGTGTGCACAGTACAATAAATTACTGCTCCTGCCTTTCCTGGTTAACACTGCCAAGTTGAATGGCCTGCAGAGCTTTTTTCCCCACTGTTTCCTATACTGACAATTAAGCAGATTTATGCACAGAACAAAGTATTAAAGAAAGATGCAAGTGGATTTTCTGTAAGTGAAAAGGACTCTGCCTTTGCTGCACGCAAAAACTCCAGCTGTCCTCGGTGTACTCCACAGGAGAAGCCCAAGTAACCAGCTCTTCTTGGAAGAGCAGCATCTGCAAAATTACAGTAGTTTCAAAAAACCAAACTGTCCTAAGAAAATAATCATTTTACTGATGCTTGTGCTCTCACAGGACTCAAGCCTGCAGGATCTTTTACCTGTCTCTTAAGAGATCTGGACTCTGATCCGAACAAGTCTGGGGGTGAAAAGGAGCAGAGGAATTTTCATCTGGTTCCCACTCTCAAATAGGTATTCTTGAAAATTTCAGCCTAATCTTCACATTATTTGCTTTATGAAACAATCTGAGAGAAATCAGAGCTTTGGAAAGACTTCTATCAAATGTACATATTAGCAATTTTTACTATGACCTATTTCTCAGGCATTCTCACGTAAAAGTATTCATAGCAGTTCTGCAGAAAGAACTGAAATTAGAAAAGCTCCATGAATAGAGCAGAACACAACTTGTGGTTCATTTTATTATTTAAATGTGTTCCTTTCACTCTAAACAGCAAAATTAAATAAAAAAGGAAAAGAAATATTCTAGCATTCAGAATATTTTGAGAGTGACTTGCATTCATATCTATGTCTGCATCTCTATAGTCATGCATATAGGGGATGGGAATGCATCAATTCTATCTAGCAAATGGAGTTAACTCTCATACATAAAATGTGCCATTTAAATTCCAGAAGGGATAATGAACAGCACAGGAGAAAAGACCACAAGAAAAAACACGATAAGCAATTGAAAATAGCTTTCAATGACTACAATGTATTTTTCTTTCAAAATCTGCTATGTGGTATTTCATTTGCTGAAGATAGGGACACTTGCCCAGTTTGCTGGAGTAGGTAAGTCAGTGTAACCTATCAGCCATCTGTTCTTATTGGACATGCAGCCCAAAGAAACATTATAAATATGCAAAGAACTACAAAAAGCACCCTGATGGATTGCTGGATAACAATTGCTTTAATTTTTCATTTGTTTATTTGATTTGCTGTAATGAATGAGTTACTGGAGCAACATCTGGAATAAGTGAAATGAGACAAATGAAACTAAGGCAAAATAAGTCTGTTAGAAGCAGATCTGCACTTTTTTGATACTGGTTTGGTTTTTTTGAGTTAACACTCTTTGCTCAGTCATCTGCACCACTTTGTCATGAATAGATGGATGGGGATCCTGGTTTTGTTTATGTATTAACTGCTAGCTTTGAGGGACTCTAGTTAATCTGGTAAACTAGACAATTTCATGGCTCTGTCACTCACAATCAAAACGTCTGATTTAACACTTGGAGCAAGCCAGAGGAGTCGCTGCCCCAAATGAACTGAATGATGTATCACATTTTGCTATCAAAGATATTGAAAGCATTTTCCCCAGATCTTTGCAATTCAATGGCATCAAAAAGTATAATTGCAACTGGAGGGCAAGGATGGATGGACTGATGCAAAATCACTTGAACAAAAACTGTCATAATTATAAAGGACAGGAATCTCAAGGTAGCCAACAAACCTACACTGCAGCTTTGCCATGGAGAACCAACAGCAGAACAAGGCCTTCAGAACAACTGTAAAAACTAAGTGCTTTCATAGAAACAAGGGACAGAAAAGAGCCACCAGAACCCCACACCAGCTCCTAACAATTGCAAACAACCAGCAGGCATTTAGTACAGGCATTTGCCCAGCAAATTTTTTCCATACAACTACACATACAGCAGGCCACAGCAGTCTCCTGGCAAGACCAAACCCAGCAAAATACAAGGCAAGGAGAAAAAAAAGATGCCCAAGACAAACATCCTTGAGCCCTGCTGTGTTTGGCCAAGGTGTCCAGGTGATCCTCTTAGATCACTGATGCAGGACACTGCAGTTAGATGTCACTTATATTTTAATTTTGCTTGTATTTTGGTTTGGGGAAGCTGCCTTTGAAGAACAGGGCAGCGACAGGATCTGCGTGTTGGTAGGAGAGTCATGGTAGTGAGAGAGAGACTGCCCCTGAACAACACCTACTCCCAACACCAACAGTTCAGAAACAGCTTTAATGCATCTTACTTCAAGCAGCAACTCTGAAGAGGAAATAGCAATCTTCATTAAGGATTAGGTAAACATTAACATTTTATGTTCAATTTTTTTAATGTGTGTCTGGGTACACGGGAATAAAAACACAAACACACAGCTTAAGCACATTACAAGGAGAAAAGAGTTATGTGGGTTTCCTCATTTAAAATGAGCTCTTAGTAAGTTTTGCCTTTGATGTCTCACACTTAGTGCTCCAAAATCAACTCATCTGAAATAGGCTGGTTAATTGTGAAACTGTAGAAGACAAACCTTGACTCCTTTCCCAGTAAGTTTAAGGAAGCCAGGGTTTAGTCCTGCATCGTTATCCTCTGGTCTACACATGCTCAGAGCACTCACCACCCTCACCTTGAAGGCATACTTGGGCCTGACACAACCTAGAACAGTGGTTTTAATAGTGCTTAGGTTATTGAGGTTTTTATATTCCACCACAAAAACACTGGGAATCCAGTTTCCAAGGAGTAGGTATCATGCTGCAATGCTAGTTACGAGGCATTAACTTGGGCATAAAACACAAGAGCCACCCCCAAGCAACCCATTCCTCCTCATTCATTTCTGCTCCACTGTAAGAAAAGGCAATAGATCAGCAGCAAGATGCCTGATGTTTTCAAGAAAATCTTTGTCACATTCTGCTCTAAGCTTTTTTATTTCTTTGTATGTTTTATTTTATGGGACTTTTAATGGGATGTTTCAACAACCCCATCATTAAAAGAAAAGGAAAGAGAAATAGGAAAAAGAAAAAGAATAATTAAATTTTTAAAGGTTCTTTCTGAAGGAAAATGGTCTTATATCATTTTAAATGTTTAAAATCTAGCTGACTCCAGCATTTCTGCTGATGACTTCAGCAACTTACAGAGTAATTTAAAGAAATGAAGAGAGCTGGGAAATACAGTCTATAGTAAAACTACATAGATTATCCCATTTGAGGGAAGAAACAGCAGAACAGGTGTTCTTGAATTCTGAAGAGACTTCCATAAATCACTCATTTATATGGGGACTGACAGCACCAACCCCACACTGCTGCGGGTTTGGGCAGTCAGCACATGGTAAGGAAATACTGATACCTGGGACTCAGCTGCCCATGGGAACCAGCCACCGGAGGGATGAGGAATGAGTCTTTCCCTGCAACAAATGCACCTGACACAGGTGCAGCACATACTGAAAAGCTGCAGCTTCTGTAAATACCAGAACCCAAAAGCACTTAGTTCTTAACTTACTGTCTGACCCACTTAATTGCATCCTTCGGCATGTTGCTGACCCCTCAGCTGGTGCACCCACACAGCCAGGACAGAGAAAGGGATGTCCTTACTCTGTTTATCGCAGTACTAAACTTGAAATACATGCTTATATTTATGAGGACTGTAGGTTCTTTGTGTCTGAGTGTCAATCTCCTGGTAGCATGGGGAGTACCAAACCCACATGAACTCAAGCCATAAATCTGTGCTTCCTCCCACGAGTTTACTCACTTACTACCCATCTTGCTCACAAATTCCCAGGCTGAAGGACTATTGCTTCCACTATCAAAGCCTAATCCTCTTCTCAGCAGAACTCAGGACCACCACTGAAATCAGTATCTTCAGAAAGGACAAGCAGAGGCCATTGAGACCTAACTACATATGGCGCATATACATATCAGTGATTACGGTAAGTTTTTTGTCACTTGCTGGTAAGACTGCGGAAGCTGTTAGAATTATGCAGTTCTCCCTCACCACCAGAGACAGGCGATCACCTTGTACTACCCAGCACTCAGCGAGAAGTCAGCTGTTCTTAGGCAAACCCTGCCAGCGTAAAAATCACCAGCCTATCCACAGGACAGCATTCTCCTCCTACGTTTCTGCACTGAGCTCACCTGCAGCACAACACACCACTTATTTCGCATGTTTTATACACACAGAGACTATGTTAAAAGCCAAGCAGTATCTACCAGTAAGTATTCTATCAAACAGCAGTTTGCTCAGCAGCTTTTATAAAGTCTCCAGCTACTGCCAGGGACACCCCATCAATGCACCGCTTTTCTCCAGTCCTGCCAGCGCGCACCACAACACAAACGAAACCACAAACCCGTGCCCCCTCACTCAGGCGCAACATTTAGGAAGACATGCAGCCATGAATTCGAAGTCTCCAGCCAACGAGGAGTTTAACACATACCTAGGGAAGCCGCTCTGAGGCTCAGTGCCTCTCCCTGTTAAAAACCAGCACCTTACTTCAAGCACAAACATCRCTACCTTCAGCTCTGAGCCACCAGACCATCACACATCATCTGCTAAATTCACACCTCGCCCGCGCCGTTGGCCCCTCACGGCGTGGGCACTGAGCCGCGCAGTGTCCTACCTTTGGGAGACAGGCAACGCGTCCTGGCGTGCTCCTCTAGCAGCGGGGGCCAGCCCACAGCGGCCTCCTCACGGGCAGGGGCCCCGGCAGCGTCTCCTCGTGGCAGCGTCTCCTCGTGGCAGCGTCTCCTCGTGGCAGCGTCTCCTCGTGGCAGCGTCTCCCAGCAGCTGGCTGCCAGGCCTGGTCAGTCCAGCAATGGCTGCCACAGGGAGCTTGGCTTCAGGCCCCAGACCTTCAGGGAAGAGCCCACTCATCCCACCATCAGCTGTGCCAGTCAGTGCAGCAGGGATGGTGGATCCCTCACAGAAAAGGCACTGTGGGGATCCCACTGCCAGCAGGGCCAGGGCCTGTCCCACCATCACCAGTTAGGCACTGCAGCAGTGGGACAGCACCAGGGTCAGCCCAGGGCATGAGGAGCTGCAGCAGCTGGATGGCAGCCATGGTCAGCCCAGAGCACAAGGCAAGTCTAGGGCAATGGGGCCTAGACAATTTCAAGCCCAGAGCACAAGCCAGCAAGTCCAGGCAGGATCTATCCTGGAGAAGGCAAACAGCATCAGACAGAGCCCCAGGGCTGCTGGGTGAGGCCATGGTGGAGGCAGAGCTGGAGACCAGTATCCTGCAGTGCTGCAGGGCAGAGCTGAGAGTGTAGATGGGTAGAAACAGGCTCCAGCCGTAGGTAGAGAGGTCCAGGTAATAGCTAATTAAGACCACGAGCACCCTCATGGCAGCCCATCTGTTGTGTTGTGCTCTGCTCTGTCCCTCTTGCAAGTACCTCCAAGCAGGCTCTGCCTGCACTGGAAAGGTGCCTCAGGCCTCATGGAACTCTCCTAGATGCAGACAACAGCCTCCACCTTCCTGCAGGTTCCTCCCACCTGGGGTGGGAGCAAACACACCCTGCAGCCCACCCCCACACTACTGCAGGCTGGTGGGGTGGGGCAGGACCCCATTTATTGCCTCTGGAGGGGGGGGCGGGCCATGTTGGTGCTGCCTTATAAATGCCTGTGCACTGCCCACCCCTCCCTGGGCAGCAGGAGGTGGCTGTGGCGTGAGTGTGGGCAGCTCCGCTCCATGTGGGGCCTGAGTACAGGGGCACTTTGTGAGCCCCTGTTTGWGTGAGGGGCCATTGGGCTGCTGTAGCAAGTGTCTCAGAATGAGAAATGAATAGTTCAAAAGAGAAGATATTGTAAAAGCTTCCACTAGGCGCTATAGTGAGTGAAGACCTGTTAGTGCTGTGTTTACTCCTTAAGTCCTTCTGTGCATGTTGAAAATTCTCAGTCTTGCTTCTGCTTAACTGAAGCTACACAGGCTTAGAGAAGAGCTACAGGAGAAAGAAAATTATGTTGTTGAACCTGTTTTAATAACAAAAAACAGCAGGTGTGGYTGCAAAGCAAAATTTACTCTATGAATTGTTGACTTTTGAAAATGGTTAATGTCTTGTATTGGCATAAATGTTGCTGTCTAAGGAATGCTTCTAATCCCAATTTTTTCCCCTCCATTGTTGAAGGATTTTCTGCAGAAAAATGCCTGTGAAGTAGCCTGAGTTAATAGCAAATTACAAATGTGATACAACACCAGGAAGTGTGACAAAAACTTGAGTTTGTTTCAGAAGGGACTTGGGAAGAGATCCTAATGCTTGCTCATTCTCCAGAGTGATTATTTGTTTTGTTTCTCTCTTCCTAAAGGTCCTAGAGCTGATGCAGCCCTGCTGCACTCCTGGGAATGGCTGTGACAAAGGAGGCTGGGTACAGGTGGGTTAATGGGGCAGACACAGCTGCTTGTGATGTTATCAGTGATGGAAAACTGCTGCAGACACTGTGAGCTCACCTAGGCTTATTCTGCTTCCTTAGAAAGGAGCAACAAAGCCTTTTCTGCTGTAATTCTCTCAATTAGACCTGAGATTTGTTATTTGTAGATATTGCTAATCCAGTTTTTGAACTCACCATAGAAGGCATAAGAAAGCTCATAAACCCAAATTATGTGGAAGCTACAACTAGGATCAGGTGGGGAGAGATGAGATTGTATCTGTTTGGGTTTTTCCCACCTGATTTTGTTCAAGGTTGCCCTGCTTGCTTTGATGCTGGCTTCAATAGGAGTCCTTTTCTCCTGATGTTCCCAACCTGTTATGGGGACTTTGCTGCTGATGCTTATTTCTATGAATGCTGCAGAACTGWTGTAGAAAGTTCTGGCAAATTTTAACACAATAAAATGGTTTTCCCTTTTTTCCTTCTGAGCTTTTGGGGCACTCAGCCACACTTTATTTATGATTCTAAGGGCTAGAAAAGTAGAAATGTTGCCAGTTGCTGGTGATGGAAATAGAGATCCTCACATAGTCACAAGACTCCCAGGTGTTTAAGCAAACATCAAACCATAGTCAAGAGTCAGATGATCAACTTGAGTGTTGGCACCTGGGCAGCCCTGGTTTCACCTGCCAGAAAAGAGGGGAGGGGGAAGAGGGTCAGCTTGCTTAGAAGAGAACTGGAAAGAGAGCAGCAATTAAGTTGCACTGGGTTGAAGCTGTGAGTGAGAGCTGAAGCAATGTCTTCAGCCTTGATGCTATTTGGGCTCTGATGTTTTTAAATGAAGAAAGAAGGCTGGGCTGGGGGAGAGGAGGGAGGAGCAGAAAGAATGGAAAATAAAAGAAATGTGGAAGCTAATCCCAAGCACTGTGAAAAGGTCATGTGCTTCGATATGAGTAATTAATTTTCTTAGAGCAATGTTGAAAAGGTTAACCTGATTTATGGAATGCAATTTAATTTAAAATGTGTTGTGTACCTTGTTAAAAGGGTCCAATTATAGCCGCTAATTCTGTGGACTGACATATGTGCTGTGGTCTGATAATAACCCAGTGTGAAGGGGAATATGTGCCAGTCAATAATTAGGCATGGCCTATTGAAATTTGAGGGGGAAGGAAAAGGGGTAGAAATGCTGAAAGAACAACTGTTCTCTTTGTATCCAGATCCCATAGTGTCCTCTTTCAATTACCTGCACTGTGAAGTACTCACACAGTGATTCATTTTGAGTCAGGTTTGCATTCAGAGTGGTTTATCATGGTGCTTTGAGACAGGAGTAAAAATGCCAGATACTTACAGATCAGCCCATCTTGCTCCTTCTGTTAATTCTTGTAGCAAAAACTAAAATAAAAACCCACCATCCTCCCTTCATGAGTTGGTAAAGCGGGCAATGGGATGACAAAATTGCACTAGTGGTGCTTGTATGTAGATCTTGTAATAATCTAAATACTACAGGCTGTGTGGAGTGGGGATCCTCAGCTAGAAGGACTTGTGGTCTGAATTTCTAGTCTGGAAATTTTTGTTCTAATGCACTCCTCACTCAACTGCTCATCATTCCTGGACTCTGCAGTATCCCCATTACTCCCAGCCCCTGGGGAGCATGTGCCTGGCATCCCCCGGGGACCTGCTGCTGTGCCCACTGGTGCAGCCTTGCTACTCTGCTYCTCAACAGCGGGTAGCGTGAACACATCCCATGATGACACAGCCCTGAAGCCACTTGCTACCCAAGCTGCAGTGAAATATGTTTAATTTCCTCTAGTACCTTCTTACTTTCTGTCGGTCTCCAACATCAGCAGCCAGTGTTACTCCCTTTGTATTTTGTAGCCACTCCTTTAGCGAGCAATTAATGCAGTGCACATTAATGAAAAGTGACTAATAGCTGTGGGGGCATTCCTGCATGTGGTATGCAATGTTCTCCATTATTCCCTCCAACAATGAGCCTGTGCTCAGTTTGATATGCTGAAGATTAATGGAGGAACAATTGTAAAACAAAGAACTGGTTGACAGGATACATATTCCTACAAGGAGCAGAATAAATTGATTAATGCAGTTCCATGCTACCTCTTGTTCCTAAAGTGTGTTGATAAATGGCTGCCAAAATTGTGTGGCTACAAATGGTAGCTTTGGAGGTGGTAGCCCCAGCTGCATGGAACAAGAACCATGTTGTCTTATTTGGAGGGCTGTGTCTGGTCCCAAGTGCAGCAGTGTCCTGGTGAGCAGGAGGGAGGAGATCTGCAGCTGAAATATGCTTGTGGTTGCAGTTTATCATGAAGCTAGAAAATATGCCCTGTATTCAAAATGGAGTTTGCCATCAAAAACTACAGGTGTTTCCAATGCCAAATGTCGTTAGTGAGGTGTGTGCAGATGGATTTCCAAATTATTGTAGACTAAGTACTGAGCAATTGCTACATGACAGGCACTATATCTGCTTCCTTCCTGGTACCCTCTCATGCATCATTTGTCAACAGTGTTTGAGGAAAATAAGCTGAGATGTACTCAAGAAAGGTTATTTGATGAGCACAGCATTCTTATTCCTTTGGTATTACTTCTGCTGAGAAAAAGAACATGTCAGGCTTTCCGAAGAATCTTTATTGAAGCGCTGTGCTACTGGAGAAATGAAGCAAGCTTTTCTGTTCAACAGCATTGAACAGAGGCAAGAGCAGCCTATATTTATATTAACCTTTCATATTCCTATTGCTGTGACATGGAGTATTGAAACTTTTTTGACATTTTTAGCAATCAAAGGATAAAAAAAGTCTTGTCTGAAAGGGCAAGGATGGTGGAAGAAACTACTACCTGTCTTGAATAACCCCAACTACCTTCATGTTCACTTCTGCAAACAAAGCTGTCTTCCCAACCTTTACCCAGAACTGCTTTATATTACCATCACCAAATTAGCTCAGCAAGCTTCATTTTGTGATAACTTCATTATGTTATATTGACTTCTCAGGGAGCTGAAAGGAATATAATGGCAGTTTAACATAATGAATAACTGGATGGGGAAGCCAGGCCAGTGAAATGGCCATTCCCTCTTCTACCCTTACCCAGTCAAGTCAGTCATAATTTGATTTTCTGATGTGCATGTTAGTCTCTTACCAAGCTTTTTTCACCCAGAGAGGATTCCTCCTCAGAGGAGCACACAATGATTAGTATCAGATAAAAAAAAAAATGCTGTTTGTATTATCAGATTATTAAAGGGGCAATTGTAATTTCTCAGCTGCAAGGAACACCTAAGACTTACCTYGATTAAGATAATAAGAATTGGGGAACTGCTTTAAATTTGATGTGTTGAAAAAACATTCAGATAGGATGCTTGGTATCTGTCATTGCGGGCTTAATATTTACTTCTGTTGATGAGACTTCGTCATGCGCTATTACAATTCATAGACTTGTGTTCCCAAATTTTATGCACCAAAATGCTTTGATTTATAGGGTATAAGTTCTTTTTCTCTGCGAATTCCTTTTATATTGTCATAAATGTGGTCAGTGATGCTTATCTCATTAAATTAATGTGCCTCATTTAATTATATTGTCTTGCTCAAGAAGTGCACTTAGTTTGAAGGAAACTACAAATTGTTAACTTTTGGTAAACGCACATTTCTTGCTGGAGAACTATGATGGTTCCTTCTGCAGACTCCAGTAGGATAGACATCTGGAAAGGATCATTATTACTGTTGGGTCAGTAACAACTCAGGTCCTTTCAATCTCTGCTTCATGTGGGAGTCCCAACTTCAGATCTCCTGGCCATCAGTTTCTGTGCTTGCTTTCTCATTCCCTGTTCTGTGGCTTCTCCTTCCCACCATAGGCACCCACTGAAAATACAAACATCCCACTCTGAGCAAACCTGAGTCGGCAGTCTTGCATGGCGCATGCACTGCTGCAGAGCGCTGGTGCTGCCCTGCCCGGTGCCCAAGGAACCAGAGGTGTGCTTGTGGGTTTTCACTTCCCTATTTTTAGGGTCAGAGTGGTATGATTCCCTATTGATTACTTGATCTGTGTAATTACAATCAAAACTATAGGGACTTCAAGCCTGATTGGCTGCAAATTAGAAATCTATTGGCTTGGCTGGACTCTTAATGACCAGGATTAGGAGATAACATGTTTTGGGTCTGCTTTTTTTCTGCAGGCTTCATTTTAGGTAACTGAAGATTTGAGAGGAGAGGTTTGCAAAGGGAGGCACTCATCCACTCCCTCAGAGCAGGCTGGTGGGGGGTTTAGCTCCTTCATCCCTGACCGCAGCTGTGCCTGTATCAGCATGCACAACTGGCATCCTGGTTTTGTGACCCCTCTACAGTAGCATGGTGTCTACAGGAGTCAGAGGAACAGAGGCTGGGAGTAACTGCAGGAGGAGCCAAGGAGCTGCACCAAGGAGATATCTGGCCGAAAGCCGCTCTCCCAGCTCCTCTCTTGACCTGGGGGTCTTTGGCATCCATCCTCCTCGCTGGATATCCCTGTAGCCAGTCCATGAGTAGGCAGCAGGTTTCCCTTCCCATCATTGTGCTGGGCACAGCAGCACCTGTCAAGGCAGAGCCCCTGCCTTGCCTGGGGAAGTCAGAAGTGCTGGGATCAGGGGAGAGGGGAATGGAGCTCACCCATACTCCCTGCCCAGGAGGCCCAAGGGCTGACCAGCAGTGGGTGCTTGCTCCCAAAAAAAGTCTAGGGCCTGGAGTTTGTCTGTCTCCCTGCTTGGAAGCTGAGAGAAGGAGCATCAGCAGGCAGGGAAAGGACCTGTTTCTTTTTTTTAAAATAGGTTTTCATTTAAAAGATGCCAGAGCCAGCAGATTAGTGTCTTGACTATATAGGTTTCCTAAAGATAAGGCAGAGAAATTGATTTCAATTACCAAAGTGGATAGACAGGCTGCTCTGTGCTCTCCAGAGGATTGTTAACCCTTGAGAGGCAAGAAGTAAAAACCAGGAGGGGGTTTTTGAACCTCAAACTATTTCCTTAGGAGCAGCTGTGCCTCTTACAGAGCATAAATCCTCACAAAGGGAGAGAGGCAAAGGAAGGAGGTTTATTTAAAGATGTACAATGATCCTTGTGATACTTTGGGATTTCAGCAAGCTTTCAGATCCTTCAGTGAGGCTCAGGAGGCCAAGGGTTAAAGTGGCTGCAGGGATTAAAGGATTTGATGCCTTTCAAGCACCAGGTTCACCTTTTCCAAGAGCAACCTGGGTGCTGGGAAGCTTCCCTGTGAGGCTCCAGGGCTGGGGTAACACAAGGCTGAGCAGTGCTGGACCGCAGCTGGACTGGGAGCTGGTTCCCAAGGTGATAGTGGGCTCCTGCTGGGGTAGCCCTCAGCATGCCCTGCTGCTGGGCTTCTCTATCACTTGGGGCACAGCCCCGGATTGCAGAGATTGCAGCTTGCTTGTAACAAGAAGCTGGGGGCCATGTGCATTGCAATCCTGGCACAGGCACCATGTGCAAGGTGCTGCATGTGTGCAGCTGTGGGAGAGCCCAGCTTTTTATGTGAGGCTTAGCCTGGAATGAGCTAACCCAGCTGAGAGAACAGAGCCCAGTGCCTACAGTGAAAGATCAGCCCTTTGAAAATTCACACCCAGGACATGCAAGGGGCATTGGGCTTTGTTGCAGAGTTTGTACCATCCCTCACCTTCACCTGCAAAGCATTTATGGCACAGGGTGAGGGCTGTGAACAGGGGCTGTGGGAGCAAAGGAGCAATTCCACCTGCATGACTGAGAACCAGAGGTGACCCAAGGGGCATAGGCAAAGGAGAGGCTGCACAGGGAGAGAAAAACAGCCGTGGGGCCCGGGGCAGCAGGAAACAGGGTCCTCCATGTGCTGCTGGGAGGGAGGGAACAGCTTTTGCCAGCAGAGTCAGGGTACGGAGGGGACAGAGCTGCCAGGGCGTGGACCATGGCAAATGCAGGAGGGGCTGCSTGTGCGCTGATGGGACTGGCTGTGTGTGAGGGAGCTGGCCCCGGCAGGCAGGGGCAGGCAGCTGGGTGTTTCCTTGGCACATGTGGGGAGACCACTTCTACCCTTTCATCCTCAGACCTTTCCCATCTGCTATTCCTGCATTTATACACCCAGCAATTTCTGAAATGTCTCTGTAATTGTGTCCACAGGGCGCCTGCTTCCCTTCCCTCCTCAAATTCAATTCTCTATTTTTTGCAGCTTCACTGCTGCTTGATAATGGACACCTTGCAATAGATTTTTCCGCTATTCACTTGCTGGGTCTCTTTTGTCCTACCACAGGGAAATTTGCCCCTGTAGGTCTCACAGTAGGCTTCTCAGCTGGATTTCGCATAGCCTTTTATTGCCAGCAGCATCTGCTCTCCTCTCCGATTACTCCAGCACATTTCTTTGATAATGTGCTTTACTGGGTTCACCAGCAGCCTCTGCCTCTTGCTAAACTCCCATACAGACTCTCCCCCGCTGCCTCTGGGTATTTTGGTGAGGGGTTTCACTGTGGTTAGAAATCTTATGTTGCATATTGTCATTTCTGAACAGAAGGAATTCAGTGGTGCTGCACTGCGAGAAGACCAATGTGGTAAGCATATTTAAGCAATCACAGAAAAACACAGCATATAAATAAGACTTTGTTTCAGGCCATGGAATACATTTTGTTCCTGGAAGCAGCTCAGCAACTGCAGCTTTTGTGTCCTTTCAAATACAATTACATATTTCAGAGAAACATCCTGTGACTTGTACTTTGCATTAGCAGTAATGTGGACAGGGCCTGTCCTCTGTGTGCACAGCATCCTTTTTTCCTCCCTTTTGCATTTCTGAATGCTTGGCATGCTCCCAGGACAGAGGATGCTGCTGCCATGCCTGTATGGCACAGCTGCTGCCAGGTATGGCCCCTGGCACTGTTCCTGGGGCGGGCTCCTAGGGAGGCTGCAAAATAGCAAACAATATTTCTGGAGATGCTTGGTTATTTTTTTTTTCCCCCTAGTGAAAAATGTTTTGTGACATASTAGAAATGTTAGCAAAAATACATCTAGATACAGAAATGTTTAGTTTTTATTGTGTCTCAAACTCAAAACAAGAATGTTTTCCATTCCCAGCAGTGTTTACTGCAAGGAAAACCTAATCATTTCCTCCCCAGCAGCTCAGTTATTTTCCATCTTACTCTGTGGACAATTCCTGGCTTTTCAGATAAAGATCTCCTCCTTGAATGCCAAGGGAGGGGGTGTCAAAGAATGTATCAATGGCATATACCCTCATACTTGCCCAGCTTTCTCCTCCTCTGCTGTTTGGTGGGGAACATGCTAGGACCTTAGTGATACTGTGATGGACTTTCTGGAAGTGCCAGAGGTAGATATTAGGAAGATAGAGATGCTTTGGGAGGGCTAATTGGGTAAAACTGGATTTCATTCATAACCCAGGATTTCCAATGCACTGGCAGATTTTTTTTTCTCCTTTCCTCTTGGTTGCTGGCATCATTAATGCCTGGATTTAAGATGACAGAGCTTTAATTGTACAGGACAAAGGCGCCTGGTTCCCTGCTTCACTGATCAATTCCAGTTCACAAATTGTAGCAGAAACAAAACTCTTTAGCAATGCTGACAATTAAGTAACATCCTGATAAACATCCTCTTTTGTTTTATTTAAATGAAAATGCCTTTATTTCCACAGAGTTGTATCTTGTAACAATAAGATTCACTGTCCCTGAAGCTTGGTTAATTAAACACAGTATTTGCAATCTACCAAAACAAGCTGTTTTATGCAAGCTGATAACAGGGTTTCCATTTCATAATGTGAACAATTGGGTTATGCAAATGCCAGGAATTTAAGCCCCTGTGATCTGTTTTTGTTGCCTTATTATCTGTTTCTGTCTGCAAACTCCAAATATAGACATCCCAATTAAAGCAGCTAAATGCCATTAAATCCAACTAAAGATGTTTTTATCAGTTAAAAACTTCCACAATTTAATTAAAAATATGKTTTGAAATTGGCCTTTGTTGGCCCAAACTCCACTCCCACACTTCCATCTGTTTAATTCTCCCACTAGCTCCACCATGGTTTTCATTCCTTGACGTAGCTTCTGAGCCCTTTAGAGATATGGTGAGAGACCATTACTCAGCCAAGATTATGCCTACCTGTTGGCATGTGCATTTACACAGAACTTCTTCCTCCAACTGATTCAGTAAGCCTCACTGGGTGATTTGGTAACGGAACAGGACTTGAATGTGATAGATTAAACAACCTGCCCAGGCTCTTAGAAGTGATGATACTCACGGAAACTCATCCTGCAGAGCTGGTCCGRCTTCCATTGTAGTGCATGTCATGTATGTGCTGTGTCACACCATGTGTTGAGCCCATCTCATACCTGCAGATTAGAAGCAAGAAGAAAATGTTACTGTGAAATAGAAGGGAATAAACACAGGTCTCTTCTCCAGAGGCATCCTGATACAGACATGGGCTTCTGGTGTGCTCTCAGATGTATGCACTCACTGAAGATCCTGCAGCTCAGCTCACTCCCCAGGAGGGAGCTGATGTGCTAGCCTGACTAAACACATCTGTAAGCTCACTGTGGAGCTGTATTGTGGACACCAGGGCAAAATGTGGGAGTCTTTTTGTTCCTTCATGGACCAACTGTTGCTAAGAGATCTTCCCCTCCTCTTTGGTCATTGTCTGCCACACAGTCCCTGCAGAAGGGATGGAGGAGGCCCTTTCTTCTCTGCCTTGTGACTTTGAGCTTCTTGGCACAGAAGATGAGATAAAAAGCTAGTTCCTTTTAATAGCCTCACTTGGAGATGAKGTGTACATAAGGCTTTCTGAGCACTCTTGTGATGAAATTGGTGGATGCCTCTCAACTCCCAGCTTTTCCCAGGAGGATGTAACACATCACCCCAGCTACATTCAAAGCTTTGCACTGCTTCCAAAGTGCAGTAATTTAACTTTATATCAGCCGTATTTGCAGCAGCTGTCAGTCACCACGACAACAATATTAACACTCTTGATATCTTTGTTGTGAGCAACAGAGAATGTAATATTCTTGAGGGAAGAAGCAGCAATTGCTTGAGCAGTTGCTTACAACCCAAGTGACTCTATTGAACTGGGAGAGGCTCAAGCTGTATTTTAAACATACAAGAAAAGACTTGCTTTTAGAGTATAAAATGACTTGAATTAACTTTAGGCTGACAAGAGAAAGCAAAGGGAATCACTGGAATAAATGCGTGAGACAGGAAGATTAGAAGGACACATTCTGAAATCTCATACAAATGCAAACTCACTTTTTTCCAAGGCACTGAGTCTGTAATGGCAGATTTGCATTTCTTTAAACTTGGGAGGAGGGGAAGGAGGCTGATTAAAAGGAGTTTTGCTAGCCTTGCCGTGATTCTTGTCTTAGTTAAATATAAACTGGTTACTGAGAGAATAGTAAGGGTAATTCCTAGTCTGTATTTTCTCTAAGTAGTAAAATGGGAAATAAGCGTACTGGGTTTCAAACGTTGGAGTTTGTCTCTTCATCCATTTCCTTTTTTGGGGAAAAACAAACCAGCGTTCTCTCTCTCAATACTTAGTTTCTTTAATTGTTTCCAACCTTCCTCCTTCCCCTTCAGAGATACCCCTACATTAAGATAAGGCATTGATTGTCTGCACAGGGAGAATGCATCCTAGTTAATTAGTTCATTATTCCTTTTTTTGTAGAAGATTGATGACTTATTAAGCTATGGTTAATTACAGAGTTTATTACTTTGAAAATAAAATTAAAGAAAAACTCCACATCTTCAGCTGATTCTGCTCTCGGCTAATCTGAAACTTCTGGCATTGCTTTGTACCAGAGATCTGTATGCTTTTCTTTTGCACCCTGTTCTTCATTGAAACCCAGTTTTGGGGTGTGCAGCTTTACACCTCTGTGGCCTGATTGAGAAGAAGCGCTAGTGACCTTGCAGCTGCTGTTTTTTCGTGCAGGTCCAGAGCTGGAGATCCCYTAAAACTTCAGCAGTCTACCTTAGAAGCCATTGTGGTTATAGGGCCTCAGTGAGTACCAAAGCTGGAGCATCACCTCTGGCCAGAGGCACAGGGGAGGCTCCACGAGGAGCCCCAGCCTGATCTATTGGACAAAGGAGAAGAGTTTGCAAGAGGAGAAAGCGCCAAGCACCAGCTCAGTGAGCGAAGGTATCTTGTGTATACTCGATACATGCCCTACGTATGGCGCTCTGCTCCCAAAAACGTAACCTACCAGCACAGTGGACTAAGCACCTTGTGCTCTTTGACAGCATACAGTAGAGATGAATAATGGAGATACGGGAATAGCTTGCAGGCTCATCCATCACATAAGAGCTGATATTATCAGTGGCAAAAATACCCTAGCCTCTGTCTAATAAGCCAGTCAGATCAGCACTGAATGCAGAGGAGTGGTGGTGACCACTGCTTCTGCAGCACCAACCACATTTTTGGGGAGGAGCTGTGAGACTGAAACCTGGAACTGCAGCTGAACGCAATATGCTAGCGAGGATGCTAATGCCTCGCTGCCAAGGGAGCCCACAGCAACAGTTGTTAACCATGTTATCAGCTGCGTTTTCAGCTCTAAAATAGAAGGTTTAGATGCTAAAATTAACACCAAGCAGGCTGAAATGAAGGGAAGTGTGATAGTGGATCTTGTAACTCCGAAGTGTGAGAGAACAGAAAGCAGGCTGCTTTATTGCTGTTTTGCTTTCTGCTTGCACAGCTCCTGCAATTGCCTGTTATGTGACATTTGCACTAGAGCAGTGCCAGTTTAGTGGAAAATTAAAAAATAATCAAACACTTGTAACCCAAACTGTTTGCATGGGAGAGTCTGCAAACCAGCAGGGCTGGCTGTCAGCAGACCCGAGAGGAGAGAGGCAGAGGGAAAAGTCAGGATTTGATGGCAGATTTCTCTCCCAACATGGCATTTCTGAAGCAGTGGTGTTCTCTCCAGGTTKTGTGTAGGGCTGAGGCAAAGGACAGGCTGTAAAGCCATCAGTTTTTAAGCAATGTGTGAAACAAGCCAAGGGGCCAAAGTTGTAGTGGGCCCATATTTTTCTCATTGTAAGTATTCCAGGTGGTGGAGAAGCTATGAAGGAAACGCTGCAGCCTACAAAGCTTTCCTTTGGATCCCCTGCTTTGTTTCACCATCAGGACCACAATTAGCCATGAATCCCACTTCTCCTGCCTTGTGAAAATGTCAGCTTCCCTGATATTCCTAAGATAAAACGTTTTCAAGAAAAACACAGATGTTAAATCAATTCTTCCATCTTTCCTCCCTTCCATTTTTTTAAGCTACTAACGTTGTCCTTTTGGGAATGTACTTATGAACCATAAACATCTGTCAGTTTGCTGCAAACAATTCCCAACCTTTAGCTGAATGGCCTCCTCTCTAGTTCTTTATTTTCTTCCCAGCAGCCTTCCTGGTTGCACTGGGTATATTTTAAGATGACTGGCACCAGTGCAGGTGCCCACAGGCGGAAGCTGACTGACATTTTGCCTTGATACATGAAACAAGTGTTCATGGCTTGTTTTCCACCTCCAGAGGCAGCAATTTAGAGAAAAAGAAATTAAAAGGCATTGGGTTAGGAGCAGAAATAGCTCCAACAGCAGCTCATGAAAATGAATTACAGAACACGAAAGTTACAGAAATGTCAGTAAGTGAGCATCATAGTAAAAGTTTTAGAGTCTGTTCACCTATTGTGTCCTGCTCCAGCACAGAGGTCATCGTGTGGATTACATGAGCTGCAGGCTCTGTACTGCACGTGCCCCTTGCTGCGTTTCAGAGGGAGCTACAGTGCCTGCCGGGGGAGAAGATCCCACCCGAGAGCTGTGCCAGCCACCAGCAATGATGCAGATGCAGTGGCACCAGCTAAAAAGGGCATTGCTTTTCTTGTGTCAGCATAGGGTGAGTGCTTCCTACGTGAGTGGGCATCTATAGCGCTCAGCTAACCTCGTTGGGCGTATTGGAATGTCCCAATGAGCTTCTGTCTTCATCTTTAGATAAATATAATTTGAAATTTCCATCCCCAGGCTCCAAAATCAATTTAAGTTTTTATCTCGTAGGGGCCAGGAACCACCTTTTCCACCTATGCTACATGGTGCAGTTCAGTGTGACCCAGCAGGGCTCTGTGTCCTTCAGGGAGGTAGCAGGGAGCGATCTTCCACCATCCCCTCTGGCTTGGAAATTCAAAGGAGTGCTGTGTTCAAGCAAAGGGTATCAGGTCCTAGTTCCCAGCTGTGAAGCCAGAAGCCTCTGGGGGCTTTTGGATGCTTTCCAGCTGCCACCTGCTTTCCCTCCATTGTGTATCATTTGTCCCTACTGAAAAATAGCTCAGCTGCGTGGCTTTTATTCTTAGTTTTACAAAGAGTATTGTTGTTGTTTTATTTTATTATTTTATTTTCCAGAAACATTCACACAGGAAGATTTAGTCCCTCTTCATAAAGTTATATATTACAAGTGAAAGGGGAACAAGCATAGGCTGGCAGGAGAAAATTGAATTAGCTCAGCAGCACACAACACAAAATAAGATAAATAGTGTACAGAAATATAATTGAAGCTGTACTATTTATCCTCCTTTTTTGGGTTATTTGTCAAAGTGAGCTGCAAGTTGCAAATTAAAATAGCTATTGATTCGAAAGTTGTTTTAAAATATTTTCTACATTCCGATCCTTTGAAACAATTATCTCAAAGTGGCACCAAACAGTCAAATCCTTATTTGTATCAGGTTCAGGGAGATAATGCATTTCCAGTCTCTCTTCGTGGTTTGTGGACATTCAGATGACACTTTTTAATAGAGGTTTGTTCCTCTGGGAAGAAACAGGAGTGAAGGTGGGATCAGAAAGGGCAGTAGGTTTGTGTGGTTGACTTGAAGCATCCCGGTTAGTGCAGGGAGCACTGTAAGTGGTGGTTTGCACTGCTGGTGGCACAGCCCGGCTGGACCGGGGCACCGGGCCCTGGGCGATGCGGCTCGGCCGCTGTGTCAGGATGAGGAGATAGACGGGAGCCCGGGTCTCCATGCAGCAGCGCTGCACACTGCGCCCGCCCAGCAGGGATCTGCCCCCCGGGAGGAGCTGGGCTCTCCACTGAATTGTCTGTGCTGAAACAGAAGGGAAAATGCTCCTTCTGGTTCACACTCAGAGGAGCATTTTTGATCAAAATTCTCCCCATCACCCTTTGATTAGCATATACCTGCTGGATTACTGCTCTAATTTAAACCTGGGGTCAAGGCAGGAGAGCACTAAGTCACCATTAAACTTTTACTAACGTGACGCTACCTGCAATTCGCTTGCTTCTGCTCCCCAGTGATTAGATTGAGCTGTGAACAGAAAATGCATCACAGGGTTTGAAATTAATGTTTAGAGTGCAGTACAACAGTGGTAGGACAAGACTTGCAGCCACGTGCTATCAAGCTGAAAGGAATGGAGTTCAAATGGCAGTGTCATGATGGAACATGGCAGGAGGCAGAAAGAGCCCAGACCCTTCTGGACAGGAGCATTGCAGCCCAAGCAGTGTTGCAGCCGTTGCTCTGATTTGACCTGTGCTACTGCTTGGAAGTTGTACTGGGGTTTCCAATGCAGGTCTTGCGTATTTTGTAGTGAAAAAATTCCACTGGTTCTCTGGAAGTTACATGCTTACTGTCAGTTATCTAAAAAAAATAATTTAATTACACTGTAATTTTATAGTCCTATTTTCACATTTACTTTTAAACACTGATCTGAAACCAGAAAAACTTTCTTCCTGGACCAAACTTGCCAGCAGCCTTGGGAATACATTGCTGCATCATAGAGTTTAACTCCTCAGTAAAAGATACTTTCAGCTCTTCAAATTTGCACAGTTAAGGTTCCTTCTCCCTAATGCAGACCTTTGAGGCCCGGTTCATCAAGCATGAGTTTTCATTCCATGGATAAAATCATAATCTTCAACCAAACCCAGTGTTCATCCCTGGCCCGGGACCCCAGCCTCCTCCAGCCCTCAGTTCCGTGCACATCCTCTAAGCCTCTTGAAATAATCTACTCCTGTGATTAACCAGGATTCAATGGAGCATTCATCCAAGTCTTGATGAGCTAAGGACTAATAAACTAATTAAAGAGACTTTATTGTCTCAACAAGGTAGATCAATACCTTATTATTGTTTTCACAAGAAAAGAAACACAGGAAGAAAGGTGAGGCCAGAAACTCTGTTTCTGTGGAAGAACTGTTCTTTGAAACCAGGGGACATGGAGGCAGATCTGATGTGCACCGACCTCAAAACGAAGTGATGGAGAGGAGGCGGCRCATTGTGAGCCCTGTCCCTCCTGTGCTCATGGGAAGAGGCTGGGGAGTGGGGTGAGGGGACTTTGACCATGACATTGACGCAAACTTGATAATTTTCTAATTGTTGTCAAGCCTCCCCTACAGACAGGAATAGGCAAGGAGCGGGAGATGTGGCTGGAAGGAATTTACCAGAGCAGTAGAGACCGCTGGCCCAGGTTTTCCGATTWTTTTTTTTTTCTTGCAACAGTGACCACATCCAAAGCAAGCATAAAGCAAACTCCTGCTGTGCCGAAACAACTGGGTGACGCACTTCTCATTAGTGTGGAGGAGTAAAGCGATAATTTTGTTTTGACTCCCACTGCTCAGCTCGATAACCTGTAATGCAAGTTGCCATCTGCCTGGCAGCCAACGGCAAACAGCATTCGCATGAAAAGCACTAGCTGGCTGGAAACGTAGCCCAGAGAGCATCTGCTCCCTGCCACAGCACTGGCCAGCCCAGCCCCTGGCAAGTCTCATCCCCTCTGTCACTCTTAGCCCTGTGCACCACAGCGTCCATTCCCTGTTCCCTCCAACAGTACCAGCACCATGCGGAGGCTGAGGAAGCCGTCCCCTTCTACGGTCGTACAGAGTCTAATTCTGATCTCAGCCACACCAGTACACATCAAGTGCATCATCAGTCCACACACATCTTCAGGCCAGACTACCTGCAATCTAAGCAGAGCAGCCCTGCTTTTCCAAAGGAAAGGCTTTCATCCCAGCATCAAGCACTTTTTCCACAGTGGAATTACATGTTAACATTCCTGCTAAACTTTCCCCCTGTAGCAAGAGGGCAAATATTCCATCAAATGATGTTGACCATTCTTCTTACAAATCCCCACTGAGGACAAATACCCAGCTGTTTTCCCGTGCAGTGTGCAGCCCGTCCAAGTCTGGATGGATTGCAACGTGCTGGCACAACGTTCCTGCCTTGCCTGTGTTTGTGGCAGAGGAGACTTGGGGACAGTTTGGGGGGGGCTGCTTTTGTTTTGCAAAATAAACAGAAAACAGCGCTTGTGACTACAAAAGAAAAAACAAAATGCATTAAAAAAATCCATCCGCTGCAGCATTTGAGCCATTCTCCATGGGTCCTCGGAGTCTCTTACTCTTTGAGTTAAGGCTCCTTATATAAAGTTTATGGGTCCCGTTGGGGTGTTTTTAGTAGATTACATTCAAACCAACTCATGCAATGCGGGTATGAAGCAGTCAGTAAATCAGCTAGCTTCTCTCGTAAGCTTGTACRTGGCTTTCACAATGGGTCTCAGTGCTGGTATAATACCTCTTATTATTAGCTGACATCTGGTAAACAAAGATCCTGTTTTTGATACGCATTGTTGGTGCTTTTATAGCCTCAGCATACGCACAGTGCTCGGGAAAATTGCTRCTTTAATAAGGAGCTGAAGATTTGTCCACAAAATGGTGAATGCATGCCTAATGGTAGTAAAAACGTGCTGTCTTTTCACCAGCCACTTGGATAACTTGACCCTGCTTCCCTCTGATGTTCAGAGAGGTCAAACTCAGAGGGAGACAGCATCGGGATATCTCAGATCTACTGCATCTTTTGCAACCATATGGCAGGTATCCTGGTTAGTGAAATTTATACTTTCAGATTATATGTTTTAAGATCTCCCCAGCTTTCCTAGCTCTGTAAATTGCACCAATCTAGATTATTTGGTTCATAAGGAGGATAGGCTTTTGTAGATTCCATAAACTCTGCACTGGGAGAGCTGATGTGTGTCACAGGCCCCTGAAGAGTGTCTGGTCCTCCTGGCCAGAAATAGGACAGAGACTTCACTTTCTGGGGTTTTATTACGGAGACACCTATCTCTGCCAGTCACTTGACAACAACGTGTCTTGTTTTCAAACAGATGCCTCCAATCTGAATTTCACTCACATACGTGTGTTTATTATTCTCAGCAGCACCCTTTGATTTGAACACCAGGACTCCAGGCAACTTATGTCTTACACATCACTCCAACAATGCTTCTGTTACTGTCCAAGAGCAAGCAGAATGGGAACCTGCCATCTGTATGAAATGCATTTAATTTGAAGAAACAAAAATAATTTCTCTGATATGTGGCAACAGTAGATATGTCATTTGCAAGGAAAGTCATCAGCAAATAATTCTTCTAGTGGCAGTTTATTTAAATGAACTGCGTACTGATTTATTTGCTGTGCTCTAATTACTGAGGGACAATGACTGAAAGTCTGGTATTAGCAAAATCCCTTGACTTATAATTACCACCATTCATGTGGTTTGTGTTTCACAGTGCGCCACAACACAATCTTCGCCACTACACATGAGAACTTCAGCATTTAATTAAGGGTAGATAAACTGGTATCTTTGCCATTTTCCATTCCAGTTCTCACACAAAGCTGGCTTAGGAGAGGCAGGAGAGTCTGTACACACAGGAATATCTCCTCTGAAAATCTGAGAAGACCTAACACAAAGCTATTCTCTTTTTTCTTTTTTTCCCCACTTTATATGGGAAGAACTGTATTGGCTTGGTAAATCCAGCATCAGATGGATGAAGATGCCAGCACATTGGGGCTGGCAACAGCTCTCTCAAGCAAAGCATCATCGGCCGTGTGCTGGTGGCAGCAGGAGGAGCTGGGGCTGGCGCCCGCCCAGCATGCCTGGGGCAGCGGGTCCCCCCCGGGGCCGAGGGGCTCCTGCCCTGCGCGGGGAGCCCGGGGCCAGCGCCCTGTCCCCCGCCACCCCGGGACCCCCAGGGCTTCCTTCCCTGAAGCGCTCGGAGGAAAACAAAATATTCTCTGTTGTTCTTGAGACTGAAACGTCTTTCCTTTCTTAAGAAGCTAGTAATTTGAAAGCTGTAGCTTAGGCCTCCAGAACAGAAAAAGCTGAATATTTCTACATTTAAAAATGTTTTTGAAGTTCTGAGTTTTTAGAAGTAAAACCCTGAAATGTTCAGTGAAAAGCCTTTTCTGTGGGGAAAATCTGTCTGAATAGACAGTTCTGAGCAACCCTGTAATTGCCATGAAGTAAATAAACAGGTCTTGCTTATCAGTACCTGCAATAAATTTTGAGAAAAATATCATTTTAAGATACAGAGGCATATCTCTCTTTTGATAAACACCTCTACAAGTGGCACATTCCCCCTCCCTTGGGGTCTGTCCTTCCCTGCTCATCATGTTCTGTATTCATCAGAAAGTCGCATCTCCTCATAATTTAGATAGTGCAGCTGATAGTGTTATGTATGGCATAGTTGCAAATGGAAGTTCTGCTTTGATTTCCATTATGCATTACCTTGTCTGACTCCCTTTTATTGTGCAGTGGAGTAAATGACCTCCCAGATATTCAGGTTCAGATGTGGATGTGATGGTAAATTTAAAGTCCTGAAATTTCCATCCAGTGATAAAATGGAATAATAAAAAAATCACTTTCTTCTGCTAATATCTGAGCTCCTTTTGGCTGTCACAGCAGCGTTATGACTAGATTGTATTTTATAATATATAAGCATGAAATTCAAATGATGTATGCTGGTTTCTCTTGTTGCAAAATAATACAGCATAGGTAAGAAAAAAATCAGTATATGAGTTGTTCCACTTTTATTACTATCAGTTTTACATGAACTTGACAGATGATTGTTGGTATCAAATTTGTTGAGTATAGCATTTAATTAAATATCCTTCCTCTTACCAGTATTGAACATCACCTTGAATAAAATTACTTGCCTCAGATTCAGGCTTGGAATGGTATTATCAGAAAGGAATAGGTCCTTAATTGTGTAGAGTCGCATTGGTGTGAAGGCTGTTCCTGCTCCCTTATCTGAACACTATTGATTTGCAGCCAGAGATGACTGCTCTAAGCCCATGATTAGTCTTATTGCTATGTAGTCCAGAACGTTAAGAGTCATGTTTGTTGGAACACAAGTAAATGGAGAAAACTCATCTCCCATCCTGGAGCCAAATGCCCAGAAGACCCATCAGCGCCTGTCTGACTCCAGAGCGCTTGTGGAGTCGTCCGCCTGGTCCTCTGGCCAGCCGCGGCTGAGGAAGCACCAGGAACGGCACATGAGAGCGGGAATGGCCACGCCAAGTCAGACTGCCAGCTGCCACCTAGCACGCTGTCTTGTCCCTCACAGGGGCTGGAGTCAGTACCTGGGGCATGCCAAGGAGCACAATGCGCTGCGGTGTAGCTCTTCCGGGAGCAGGGCTGGAGCCCGGGGCTGTGCAGGGAGCAGGAGAGCTCAGCAGGACTGCGGAGCAGGGCAATAGCTCGTGGGGCTGGCAGGACAGCTGTCTTTGCTGCGCCTTTGTGAGTTCATCAGTGTATATGGCATTTCTCAATGTCTTTTGAGGGTTAATTAATTAATGGACCTCATGCCTGAGCTTTGTATTAGTGTATAAACTGCATATAAGCTGCTCTGTGAATGCTGCCTGAGAACCCTCGATGCTACATTAGAGACCCAGCATTTTGTTATTACATCGGATAAATGTTATCATGTTCATCTATTGTAGAAATTTATCCGGTTTACACTGCAACCGAGAAACATTAGTTCTTTAAACTCAAGTAATCTTTCTTTAGAAAACAACTACCCAATTACTAACATTACTTATTGGATTGGTTGCTTTCTCTATTAAATGGGACACAGTGCCAATCAAATCAGATAATTCAGCCACAAAATCAATGGCACCACATTTACTCAATCAAATACATTGCTTAGTAAATTATATCCATATGAAATTAAATAGATGAATGTACTAGCTGCACACTGGAATTGGGCTTCATAACTTTGGCACATGCAGGTTAAAAATAAGGAAATCGATGAGCAAGAGAGAATGTATCTGACATCAGTCACTGCTTTTAATACATTAATTTCTTCACTAGATTAATCAACTATTGATCATCCTTCAGCTTTCCGAGAAGCCAAGCATGTGATCACTGTGTGCTGAGCTCTCCCCATCAAAAACCTCCAGGCATAGGGATTAAACATCCTGCCCAGCCTCTACCAGAAGGCAGCTGGGGTTTGAGTGCTGTATGGACCAAAGATGCATCTCTGAAGTCGTGTAGCCTAATCCCAGCTGCCCCATGTCCTGGAGCTGTGCCTGGGTTAAGCCTGGTTTATTTGACCAGATATTTGCTTGGCCTCTCAGGTGGACCTGGCAGCCTGCACAGAGCTCTCTGCAGCAAGTAGGTGTGTGTTTAATGGCGAAGATACTAGTTTCCCTGTCCTGCTGGGTTTCCCATCCCTAGGCTTGGCTCAGCACCCACCTGGACACTTTGGTGGCCAACATAGAGCCAGTGGGCCAGATTCACTGCTTAAATCTGCACTTTGCTTTTGTGATGGCATCACAGCGGGGTTTTTCCATATGGCGTGCATGTACTGAGAACAGAATCAGGTTCAGTCCTTCCACAGTATGAATGGAGACTTGATCTTTGCCTTTCCCACTCCAAAGTGAAGTGTTCAGAAACCATTTGAATGGAAAATTAAAGTGCCTTGCACATACGGGGAGGGCAAGAAATCATCATTTATTTGTAGACAAGCGACAATTTCTAATCTCAGCTTTGTGAAGGATCTGATTTACACCAGAACTGCTTATCTTTATGCCATTGCTAACCTCTAGCTTTCCTTTCTCAGCACTGTGCCAATAACACAGCTGTTGTTTGTCTCCAATAAAAGAAAAAAAGAGGGAGCGGTAGGAAAAAACCCATTATAAAAATACATTGTAAGATACCAAAATAGAAATCATCCAAGTGCTGTGTCCTACTTTAGAACACACTGATGCAAGTAAGCAGAGAGCAAGTGCTTCAGATTTGTAACTGGAGTTGGCTTGTAAGAAGCATATATCCCTCCTTTGCCCTGAAATCAATTCTACAAGGCTTAGGATTGCCTAGGTTTGAGTAGAAGATGACAAGGGTGATAAAATTAATTAGCAAAGCAAGAGACAATCCTCAAGCTGGTTTGACTGGCCCAGTATATTACACATCAACAATGGCTTTATCTGCCCGACAAAGAGGGACATGCTTCCTGCTGGAGGTTATCACAGGTGATGTGACAGGCACAATTGTTTCCATTCCGAGATTCTGCATGACAGAGCCAGACAGGTTACTGAAACAGCGATTCTCCTTCTAACACATGCCTGCCAGTCAAATGAATTAGCAAATACATGGCTCTGGTCGCATCCTGAACTTACGTTAAAACCATAGATGAATTAGAGCAGCCTTCTTGCTCTCTCCCCTAGCTCCTCATCCATCCCTGCTCCACACTGAGCCAAATTCGTGGGGCAAAAGTTTGTGTCTGTGCAGATGTTACCCATCTCCAACTCAGCCACACAGAGCCAGTTTAAAACCAGTTCAGGGAAGTTACCTGGCAAAGGGGACTGTCACCGTGCGTTTTTACAGACAGCACCACGAGTCACGCTGTGACCAGTACCTGTTGGTAAGGCTCATGCTGGCTTGTGGGATACCAGTAAGTGCTTGCAGACAAAGACTTTCACTCTCTGGCATTTTCCAAAGATTCAGGCTCATGGGCAAACCAGCGTGGCCCTCTAGGTCTCACGTTAGTGAAATGATTCGATGGAGAATCTGCAGAAACGAAGCAGGTGCAGGGGCCCTGCCTGTGATTCCCATTCATTAATCTCAGCACTCTGACACAGCAGCCTCACATCGATTTGCTATCAGACTGTTCATCGATAATCTGGTCACACCAGAGCCCATGTGAGAAGACCATTAAAATTAACACAGACAGATCTCTAATAATCACAGCTACTCTTGGAAGAAACAAAGCATCTTTCTTTCCAAATGCAGAGACGATAAATGAGAAGAATCAGTTTCTTGATTTCAGTTTTCCCATAGATGTGTTTTGACTGTGAGAAAAGCTTCCCGTGCAGAGATACAGGACAGGTAGATTCTGAGTAAGGGAACTCAGCCCTCTTCTGTGACCTAGAGATGGGCTGTCAGAAGGTGCAATGACTCTATAAACATATTTCTCATAATGAAAAGATGAGGTTGAAATTCCACACTGGGGACCGCCTGAGATATACATGCAATGGGAACTTCTCTGCAAAATATAATCATTTCTTGACTAGGTAAATCACCTTTTGTTTTCTCTGTGTGTGTAAGAATCACCAAAAATATGTGGATGGGAAGTCAGAGCAGACGCTGTACCAGTGGGGCCGAGGCTGTCCCAGAGGTGTCACGGTTTGTTCAGATGCTGCAGCTCGCCCTGGCAGTGGCAGCCCGGCCGCGTGCCCCGCACGGGGTCTCATCCCGGAGCACATCACTACAGCCAAGAAAACCAGTTTCAAAAAATGAAGCAGGCTCATTCCCTCTTTCCCCTATGGCAGCTTTCTTCAGTATATCTCCCTGTTCATTGACTAACTGTCCCCTTGTGTTAGGCGTAAGCAGCCTCCCATACTTTCCAGATCGCATTTTATCTTCCAAGATTGTTTGCTCGTTTGTGCTTTATTGACATATAAGTCATAAACTTTAATGGTCAAAGAGACTACATCTAAAAGCAAAGACTACAGAGCAGAGCTGCAGATATCCAGCCGGAGGAGGGCTGTGGAGAAGCCCTGGGTTTGCACTGCAGTCAGCCTGAGCCACAGGGCAGTGGTACCTGTGCGTCAGCCATGGTGGTGTTAGAAAATCCCCCGATGCCAAATGCTTCTGCTGCAGAGCTGCCGAAAAGAAACTTGTGAAGGCTGGGGGAAGGCTGGAGTCTGAGACACAAACCTTTGAAGTTGAGAGGATTTATCCTCCATTTTACAAAGATAAAGGCCCAAATTCACAGCAGGACAGTGCGAGGGAAGGAGAGGAGAGCACAGGGGAGGGGGGCAGGTATCTGTTTCCAAAGCACCTGTGTCTCAGGAAGTGGCATCAGGAGTATATGAGTAATTAAATGGTGATTAAACAGGAGGTGAAAGCTTCCAGTGTGGTTTTGAATCCCAATTTCAGGCACAGAGCTTTGCATGGCATGCATGCATGCAGCCAGCCGGCGCGGTGCAGGTGGCACCCCGTGGGTAGCAGTGACAGTGACCATTTCTGCACCAGCTCTGGTGGGAGTGATGGATGTCATACAAGGATTTGTCTCCCCAAGAAGGTGCAGTAAGGGAAACTCCCCTCGGTCAAGCCAGAGGTCTCCTCCACTTTAGAGGATCTCCTTTATCTCAGCCTCAAATCGCAGGAAGCTAACTGAGCCAGGCGCCTGAGGACAAGGGGTGCTCTCCAAGGACTTCAGTGGGCTTTGAGTTAGGTCCTTGGGGTCCTGACATGGTGGCAAAGTCGAGCCTTTCATTAGCTGCAGATCCAGGGAGCAGATGTAATTAATGCTCCGGGACGTGCCCTGCTCCTTGGAGCTCCATACCTGCCACCAGTTCACTGTTACGCCATTCCTCCATAGTGTTATTTCGTTATTCCAAAGAGGAATGCAGAAAGGCTTCTCCAGAGCACAGAGTACTTAGCAGAGCACAGAGCATTTGTGCACAGCAGTGCTGAGACCGAACCGGGCCATGTGTGCAGGTGTGTGTGTGTACACAGGGATTAGTATGTACATCCTCACTTAAGCAATCTCATTTGTAAATCTGAATAGAGCTTAAGGAGCACAATTCTGCAGAGAGAACTTCTTAGCTAATTGCCGCAGTTTTGTTCAATTGACTCTTTGGCAAAATGCCCTGTGCTTATCAAAACAATTAAAAGCCCAAATACCCTCTGTTGGTATGTAGATTTATTAGATGAATTGGGGTAAAAATGTCACCAGACAGCTCTGGTGGCTTTCTCTGAATCTTCCCCCCACTTTCCTGGTGTGAAGCCTGAACTAGCAGTATAAGACAACCTGTAGACCAATTTTTAGCGTCACTGATGCAAATTTAAAAAAAACCATGCTAATATACAGTGGCCCTCAAGGGACAAAGACATAGGTCATCTGTTTGGTCTAACCATTCCTGTTGCCATGAGCAATGTGCAAGTTGTGCTTTGGTTGATACTATTCCAATTATTCTAGTTCAGTTATTTAAAATAAAACCTCTTTCTGCAAATTTAAGTGACTAAATAAAAGTGCCTTGGTTTCCAGAGCTGAGAATCACATCAGCTCCAATGAGAATTGCAGTTGCTCAAGTTACATCAGGCAGTTACTCTAGGAGCCTGTCTCTGGATTTAAACGCTACCTTTAGGCGGAGAGGTTGCAAAATGTGAGCCGCTATCTTTTGGTCAAATTTAACCGCTCACTATAAATTGCAAGCACTAGGGAAAGACAGAGAGGAAGAGTACCAGAACAGATCCAGGATTGCTTGAAGGGATAAGAGCTTCTTGCATGCAGAACAGTCAAAGCTTTTTCTCTTAAAATGCAGCTGTGGTCTCATGCTGATATTAGGCTTCTATTACAAAGGATTTGGTAAAAAGCAACATTTTTTACTTTTGCTGCTTTCATTTGTGCTGTGTAGAGTGCATTGCTTCATTCTGCTGCCTCTAATTATAACACTGTCATGCTTTTAAATAAAAAATAGCCAAGGAGCAATAATCATTCTGGCCTTTGTGCTGGATGCTTCAGGGCTGCAGAAGGGTTTTACAGAGACTGCTTGCCCACTGGTCGCAGGAGGTGCAACCCTGGTGCCTCGCTCGGTTCGGTGGCTCTCAAATGGCTGGGGCAGGCGCAGCGGTGCCAGCGGAGGGGCTGCGCGGGCTCCGGCACGCGTCCTGGTGGGAAAGGCCAGCTGGCGGTGACCGCCACCTCTCCACTGCATGCCTTGCGGCTTTGCTGCTCACGAGTGGGGACCCTGGTGCCGTCGTGCCCCAGCGTGCAGGGCTCCGGAGCACCAGTGCCCAGCCCCCTGGTCTTGGGGGAGCCTCCTGCTTCGCCTGTGCAGTAATCCAGCAGCATGAAGCAATAACCCGTGATGGATAACCTCCAAGGTGCTTCACCAGCAGCATTTACAATGCTTAATGAGGTAAACTAATTGTAAATTGCGGCAAAATGGGAAACTTAATGACACTTCAGCTCTTGAAAGGAATTTAAATACTGAGGAATTTGCTAATATTTCTAGGTGTTGGGAAGCCCCGGCATTCACGCAGTTGGGCTTCCTGGTCTCCCGTGAGCCTCTCTGTGCTCCTACTGCATGTGCCTGATTGCCTCACACACAGACTCGGTCCCTGCTGGAAACCAGATGCAAAACACATTTGCTCTTTATTTTGGCGACTCCAAAAGCTCTGGGGCTCTAGAGCAGGACCAAGCAAACAGCTGCCTGTGACAGGGTCAAGAGCCCCCTGCCCAGCCCCGTTTGTAAACCCTCCTGCCTGGCTGGTTCGTAACCCTGCTTGTCCTGACATGGGACCAGAAGTGCAACCAAAAAGGGAAGAATCTTGGCATCTGGCTGATTCCAGGAAATAGGAGCCTTTTCTCACTTTATCGCTTATGTTGAAATTTAACTGGCTGCCTGTCAAATTTCTGAATGAGAATAAAATTACAGCTAAGAATCCTGAAATCCTGGAACAAATTCATGTCATATGTTCCCGCTGAAACACTACTACCCCTCAGTTACACATCACCATGCTACCAAGTCTGTGAGACACATGCAAACTTTTCATATTGTATAATATGAAATATTCATACTAGCTTTGCAGCAGATGTCAATGGCTGCACCAGCTCCTCCGCTTCACGTTCCTTCCTCTGCTGCAGTGAAATTTCTTTCTTTTTCCACAAATCCATGAAAGCTGCAGATGCTGCGATCCTGCAAACAGGCAATAACATTCCCTGGCATTTAGATTMAGAGCTAAGTTTGCTTTCTAGCTTTACATGTCTGCTGTTTGGTAGAGGTAGTTCTGAGATGTCACCTGGCCAGTACAAATGGTCAACGCTAGGAAAAGGCTTCCCAGCCTGGCCAGACTGGGAGTGCTTCTCTCTTTCCACTGGGAATGTCCTGGTTCTTCAGAAGGCTGCCGCAGACCACATCAGGCCCCGACAGGAACTTGCCCTGTTAAACTACGGATCCTGACAAAAGGAAGAGGAATTGCAGGAATCTTGGATACACTGAGGCAGGACTCTGTTTTGGCCCGTTCCTTCGGGCAGCTTGACGAGAGCTCTGGGTGCTAGCTGAGGACAGATATTTATGGAGCTGCATGTGTGCAGCTGACCAGAGCCAACATCAGTGGAGCCATGTAGAGTTTTTCCAGATGCCATCCTACCTGAGTGGAAATTTAGGCTGACTTTTCAGTGAGCTGATGCAGAATCTCTCCCCATCCTCTGATAGACTTAGTAAGTTTTGCACATTCAAATATTGACCTTTTATGAATCCTTCTCAGCCTCCCACTGAGGCTGCCGCTGCTGGGAGTGAAAGCAAGAGTTGGCAGGACATGAGCAAGCTGAATATCATTCTCCTTAAACAGCTCTGAGATGTTCAGGGGCATAAAACCTTTAAGAGCTCCAAATGGCATTTTTCGACACGCTGCCTCCCTCYCGAAAGGTCAGGTGGGAGTTAAACTGGAGGCTCCTCTTCTCTCCATCTTAATCAGCCATTGCACACGCTTATCAAATTTCACTCCTGTCTCCTGATTCTGATGAAATTGATAACCTGATCTGAATTCTCCCAGAGCTTCACTGATGGAAAATCAACATGAGACAGAGCAGGGCGATGCCAGGCAGGGGAGACGGCGTGGGAGAGCAGGTACGTACAGTGCCAGCTCTCCCGCTGCCTCTGACCCTGCCTGGCGGAGCAGTCAGCGCTGAGCTGCAGTTCCTTTCTGTTCTGAGAACAGCTCTGCTTGCATGTTCCTCTAAGCACCTCTGTGCCTCCCTCCCTTCCCATCCAAGAACAGCTCAGCATTGCAGCTTCTTTGCTTGTCACAGAGCCCTGGGAGTCCAGGACGGTCAGTCTTTGAGGGGAGAGCAGGGGTGGGTTATGCCGTGGGACAGAGAAAGTCGCAGGGCTTAGAGGAACAGGAAAAGCAAGAGTGCATGAGGTTCAACAAGGCCAAGTGCCGGGTCCTGCACTTTGGCCACAACAACCCCATGCAACGCTACAGGCTGGGGGAAGAGTGGCTGGAAAGCTGCCTGTCGGAAAAGGACCTG
>JAYKAV010002766.1:2672791-2755162 GCA_035582835.1 Phoebastria nigripes | reverse complement strand
GTGTTATCAACATTCTTCTCATACTAAATCCCAAACACAGCACTATACCAGCTACTAGGAAGAAAATTTACTCTATCCCAGCCGAAACCAGGACAGMAMAWAAAAAAAAAAAAGGCATGAATTAATGAAACCTTTAAATTAAAAATAAAGCACATCACAAAGCCAGCATGTGACTGAGCTGTGACAAAGTGGGAGAGGTACAAGAGACTCCACAAAGTTCACGCTTCACTCCTACCAGTTTTGCAAAAGGAGAGATCATGAGAAGGAAGGCAGCGGGATTCATTTGAACTGTGCGTCACCCTGTTTCCCTCAAGCCATAAACTGCATCTAGAAGCAAGGGCAATAGCTCCAGCTGCCAGACATCCGCACAGAAAGTCAAGTCATTGCAAGAGCCATGTGAAATTTGGATGCTTCAGCTGGTTCAGTGCTCAGAAGTTTCTGCCTTTGCTTTATTTGCCTCCTGTACCTGCTCTGATCCTATCCCATTCCATCTGGGATTTTCCCAAATCCCCACAGTCTGCAGGCAGTGCAAAGCTGAACCGCTGCCCTTCTCTGAACTGTCACAGGCCCTCAGGACAGGGCGCAGTGGTGGTGAGGGGAATCAGCCATGGTCTGCCTCTGCTCCCCGCTTAACATGGCTAAGCTGAGAGCTTCATTAACATTGTGTTAATGAGTCATTTCCAAAGCTTCCTCCTKGCCTCCCTCCTCCTTTCTCCTAATTACTCACAGACGGTATCACCAGTGACAATGATGAACAGATATTTAGATAATCGCTTTCTAGGAGGGACTTTTCCTGCCACCCTGCCTCACTTAAAAACGTGAGTGAGCATAAGGGGAGGAGGAGTGAGGGGGAGACTCTCCGCAGCTCTCCTGGCAGCTCAGCTCCAAACCCTGGGCATACACTCCTGCAGGCGCCAAGCAGTCAGCTCTGCAGGCAGCCTGGGAGCACAGCTACCCGATTTTGCCTTGACTGTGATCTTACCAGCCTCCCCACGGAGAGAAACATCCATTCCCTGAGCTAGCTGCACATCCAGCTTCTCCACTGCTGCTGCAGGAGGTCCCTGCAAGCAGGGTGAGCCAGAGGCTGCTTCTTGTCCAGCTTGCCCAGAGGTGTCCTTGGGGATGTGCAGGGGCTCTTACCATGGCAAAGGCGGCTGCATGGAGGAATGGAGGCAGGAGCGAGGCGCTCTCAGTGAAAACACGACTTGGATCTTCCTTCTGTGCTGGCTGGAAGAAGCTGATTTGAGGGGAAGACTTAGACTGTTCCCAGGAGAAGAATCATTGCCTTCCTCCTCTCCTGAATTTTCCCTACCTCCTTTTCATTCATYTTCCCCAGATATTTTGCAGGCATGAGGTTGAACTTGTGTGTTCCATTGCAGACACTTATCACCAGCTCTGCAAGTCTTCCCCCGCAGTGCCCACGAACCTGCCCTTTCTCCTATCCCTACCACTCAGGACAGTCCTGACACTGTCAGTGCTGCTGACTGAGCCTGAAAACATCCTCAAACCAGATCACCCACCTACCAGCTGCACTTGTACCTGTCCTTACGGCTGTGGATGCTGAGGTCCAGCAAGCTTCAGGCAAAACTGGGGCAGGATTCTGAGAAACCTTGCCCTATTTTTTAAAGGAATTTTAAAAATTATCACATTTGGTGTCAAAATCTGGCAAAGACATTTCCTGTAACTGGTTCACCAGCCATAAATATCCAGAACTCTGGAACTTGCTTTATAGCAGCAAGTATTTGCTGAAAAACTCTCTGTTAAACAAAAACCTAATTTGCCAGCAAAGYAGTCACAGAAATGTTTTAGCCAGCCCAAACCCTGAGCCTCTGAGAAAGGACAGCACGATGGAAGTCACCAGGAGACAGGCTGRGGTGACTGTTCCCAGCCATATGTGCATAGTCAAGAAGGATATGCAGAAAAGGACAGATTTGTCTGGTTAGCTGCATGTTCCTGCCCTTGCCAGGTGGGGAGAGCATTTGTTATGCCTCCTACAGCTTCCACCTTTGCAGAAAAGTCTTTCCAATCCACGAGCATGTTGGGCAGAGGGTGAAAGTCCCGTCTCTATTTCTGGGGCAGGATCTGTCATGCTGCTACCCCTGGTTGGTGCCAATCTGCTCAGCTCCTTGGATGCAGCTCCACTTGCTGAAAGCAGATGCCATGCCCAGATTTCTTCTGCTGTTGAATCTCAGCTGTAGTTTGGCAGTTCCACATTGATTTAGTGTTTTTTTCTCTCTCTCTGTCATGCCATCCCTCCTCTAAGGTGAGCTGGCCACATTTTCCATCAGCTGTTAATTCACCCTGATGTTTGCATTCCTGTCTGCTTCCAAAGCACCACAAATCATGCTGCTTCTCCCTCATGCAAATATTGGCCTCCCAAGGGGAGAGGAAAGGCTGCAGAAAAACATCCTGGGAAAGGAGTTTTAGTTCTCTGCCTGCTTCAAAAGGAAAAAAATTTAAAATGGGAAAAATCTCTCATGATGTTAATCGGTTACTTAAATATTTGCTGTACTTGAAGCACTAACTTGCTTTTCAAATTCTAGAGGGCAGGAAGTATTACAAGGATTTTGACTGAGAAAAGTACATACACACACACCCACACACACCCCCCTACCCCAACTACCGAAATGTGCCTGCACTGATGCTGGCAGTGCTCTGAGCATCCTGCAGGCCAGGGCTTGCAGCCTTCTGGAGGAATCCTTACCCTGGCAAATGACTGCAGTATTTTAAAAGTCAGGGAGTTGCATTATGTGTCAGAAGTGGTCAAATTAAGTTAATTTGACCTTTAAACTCCATTTTTTAATCCCTTGCTTTGGCATCCAGTATGATTTGCATTCCGCTATACTGACACTCAGCCTAACAAATGACTTTCTTTCCAAACTGCCTTTGAAGTATCTGAACTTAATGGACTATAACATTTATGAACATCTGAGTTCTCCTCTCAGCAGCTGCACTAGGTTATTGATGATCTAATTGAAATGCTGGCAAATATATCCCAGCAGTATATGGGGAGCAACAGACTACTCGGCAAGACCCAAGAGTCTTGGAAGCGTATGTTTTTCATGCTATTCATTAGAAGCAGGCAGTATATTTTCAGCTATGTAAAAACAACAACAAAGAGCAGCGTAAAGACACCAGAAGAAAAAAAAAATCCACATGCAAGAAAAAGGCTAAGATTTGTTGATCCTCCGCGGATCCCTTGGCAGCTCATCCGCACGGGGGGATGGAGGCCAGCCTTTACAAATTGGATGCCTCTTGGAACCTGTGATTTATTTACAACAAGTAGCCAAGGGCAGTTCAGGGTATTCAGGGTACATTCACCTTCCTGCCTGCACAGTGTAAAAATACGTGGACAAGCTGAAAACAAGACAACTGGGTACCAAAAAGTGGGCTTTCTTGTTATTATGTCCAAAAATCATCACCCTCTCTTCTAAAACCCGTGGGGGGTTATGTAAGCTGGAAATGTCCTAATTGGACATGGGAGGCCATAAGCTGCCTCCATGGCTCCACAGAAACACAGCTGGCACGCATTTCCACCAAGAGTTAAATAACTTGAAGTTTGGAAATGCCCGTTTACTTAGTAATGTCTGCAATTTCATTGCACTCAATATTTACCCAGCAACCAGCAGATAGCACTGCTTTGCTCTACACTGATTGGCACGTAATTAAGCAAAGGAAAGAAAGTCATAATGTTTAGCAGCAGCATCACTTGAGTATTCAACAATAACAGGAAAGATGTGAACAGTACGCTGCTAAAAATAAATAGGGAATGTCTTATTAGGAGGTGTATTTAGTTCCCATGCAGTGAATAGCTTCAGGCAGTCCATTCCCTTCCATTTCATTTCATTTGATAGTATCCGATTTACACCAGGGATAAAAGAGGAAGAAAAAAGGATATTGAAAAAGAGGAGAAAATTTTTGACATGAAAATAAAGATGAGGGGAAATCAAATTTATATCTTAGAGCAGATGGAGGCTGAGCCATTCCTGGCATCATCCACACAGCTGGATTCACTCTCCTGGTCCAGGCTGGCTAAAAGACGCCGATAAAAATGAAAAATGCAAATGAATTCTCTACACCTTACTGGACATACAGAAATGGAGGGTGCCACTCAAAAGGCAATCTCTCCAAAACATTTAAAAACATTGTGCAATTTATATCTTGTGCTTGACAGAGCATCCAAAAGTAATTTCAACACTGTGTACCAGTGCCACAGCTCTCTGCCGAGGGTGCCAGTCACTGCGCTGCGACTGCGGCACTGCTGTATAATTTCCCTTTCCTCTCCAAGCTGCAGTGCTTTAAAATGTAATACGAGTTGGCTGCTGGCCTCTCATTTCTGCTGGAAAATCTGGCTTTGCCAGCATGTGTAAGGTCAACAGCACAAAGCCTGCTTATTAACTGGAAATTTGGGGGATCTGGTGCCAGAAAATAGCTTTCAGCCTTTGTGAAAATGAATAAAGAGGTTTCAGGGCAATGGTTTGCTACAGAGGAAAATCAGGTTTGAGCATATTTCATTGACCGCCCATTGCATCTGTTTGCCTGTCTTCCAGAGTATCGGGAACTATGTCTTGCCCTACCAGGGCACTCTATTAGGCCTTTTTAATCTAAGCATACAGCTCTTCCGAAACCTGATGCACTACCCACGACACTACTGTCACACGGACCACCTGGGGACGGTGTCCCACGCCCCCCCAGGCACACTGGGAGCTGCAGCGTTCCCCCCACTGTGGTCTGACTCCTGGCTATCTTAACTCCAGATGTTTTGTTATTTAGGGATCAATACCATTTGGGGCTGAGTCACACAAGAGAAATTCCTAGCTCCTTTCAGGAAAAATTCTGGTTTTGGCTTGGCGAGCACAGAGATCCAGTCTTTCCTACCAACACCGCGTGGTCCTGGTTTGCTAGGCAGAGATTTGCTGTTGAGAAGGAACAGTCTGAGCCGTGAGAAGCAGGGGTTTATTTCCCATTTTTTCCATTAAGTGGAAATTTACAGTGAGATTTTTGAGTATGAGAAATCTTAGCAACTGGGCTGCAATCCAGTAAGGTATTTCAGTGCGTCCTAAAACCAGGAACATATTTAGCTCCGCTGAATTTCATAATGATACTCACGTGCTCAAGTTTATGCGTGAGTCCTGGGTAGTTCACTTCTGGACCAGTGGAGTTATGAAAGCTGGGAGAAAATATTTCCACTCATTTACCATTTTAGTTTGAAACTCGGTTTCAGAAAAAGGTAATCTCTGGGTGCTAACAAGCTGTTGTACTCTGATGCACAAAAAAAATCTTGGTTTGTTCATTACCAGATCTGACATTGTTGTCAGGTGGAAGAAGAGTCAGAGAGAGAGAGTCAAACCTCAGATTTCTCTGCACTCACGTACCAGATCCAGAAGGAGTAGGCAGCAGGGTAAAACAACCAGTTGTTTATCTTACACATACTGTATGAGCAGTTCTTTAAGGCTAAAAATGCCTCATTGTTTTTTGCAACTTTTAGCCTTTTTGACCTTGAAGTCTCTCCCTGCTCTTGTTGCAGTCAAGTTTTGGGAAACGGACAATAGTTCACAAAATTTATTTCTCCAGTTCCCAGCAGAGGTGAAAGGATTTACACTTTTGATGATAAGAAAAGGGCATTAAAGCAACAGTATTCTACTAATTTTGCAAATAGATTTCGGATAGAAAGATTAACATTTCTACTCCTGGCTAATGTATCATGTAAATTCTAATGATAACGCAGCTCCCCTCTCTCTTGAGCTGTTAAATGATTTCCTGAGGCTCCTCACAGAATACATGCTTCATTTAAATCCCCTCTCTTCTCTCTTGCAAATAATGAATACCAGATTCATTCTGTGGATTTGTCACTTAAAATTTCTATTAAGAAAGGGGGGTTTATGTTAAAAGCATAAGAGTTTTGGACCAGTTAGCACAAGCTTTGACAGTGCTTCATCGGTTCTGTTGTCATACTAAACAGTTACTGAGACTTTCAACGTAATTAGCTTTCCTTTGTAAGCATAGACAGAGACTGGAAACAATACTGCCCCCTGATCTGGGATTTGGATGCATTTGGGCTAGGAAATGAGCACACTGAAGAGATAAGGCAGATTAATAATACAGAAGGGATTTCTGCAGACCATTCTGTCAGTCTCACTTTGCATGTTTTTGTGGACTGAAATTTTATTCTGATTTGAAGTTATGCAAAAAATGCATGGTATAAATCATGGTATAAATCAACCGACGGAGCTCTGTCTAGGTCAAAGCCAGAGGGAGCCTGGGAGCCTGGTTTCTCTCCAAACATATAAATCATCCTAAAGTGATTCCAAACTTGCTGGAATGCTTCATGAAACTTGGGAATGTTTCCAGCAGACCTGGCATTAGTCCCCGTGTAGAATAAAAGTTCCTTAAAATTAGATAAATTTCACCTGAATTTTCACCTGTTTTCAAGGTTTTAGCTACAAACTTGATGACCACTTCTGAATGTGACTCAGCATTCAGGTAGAAAAGGCAGAAATACTCAATACGGATTTCAGGTTTCTGTTTAGGAGAAGGTGTACCAGCATAGGCATTTCATATCAGGAAGCTGATAGACCTCCATTCCAACAGGAACTCATGGGAATGTTAAACAGCAATGATTAATGCTAAAAATAATGTTATATTCTACAGATTTGGATAGCTTACCATCCAAGAGCTGCTGAAGAGCTGGCCAAAGTGGCCTCTAGATCATTAATATTGATTTTTTTTTTTTCATGAATCTTAAAGCACTGGATAAAGTTCATAGGCTCGGAATCAGGTTAATGCTGTGTTTGTGTTGAAAAAGGGAAGGTGTGGTGACACAGTAGTGGTGCATCTGTTAATGCAACATCCAACCAGTGCAAAGAATGGAAGGGTCTTGATTAGTGAAAAATTAAGAAGTGATTGACATGGTTTTGTGGAACCGACGGGTGGGCTGGAGCAGCCTCTGCCCACAGTTATCCCGTTGCATTGACCACGGGCAGAGCCTCGTGGGGAAGCGCGTGTGTAGATGATGTTTCTGGGGATGAGTCCCCGCAGGGAGATCAGCTCAAGGTCGGCCACGCAGGCAGTGGCGGAGGCAGGATGCGCCCAGGGCGCTGCGCTGCCATCGGCCAGGAAGCGCGGGGCATCCCTGCCCTCCTCGGCCCATCCTCCACCAAGGGGCTCGGAGAAGCTTTGTAAAAACATCAGAACCCTTGGCAGCGTCTCCAAACCAAATGTCAGCTGCTTCTGAGGTTCCCCCATCCCTGCTGCGCTGCGGGGGTTCACATTATAGTTTCATGTACTGGAATATCAGACAATTATTTTTTTTWACAACATTTTTTTGTTCCTAAGTGAACACAGCATGTTTTCTGATCTGCATTTCCCTGCTTTGATCATCGGTTCTGCAGATCAGTTTTCATGTTTAGAGGTACAGCAGGATATGTAATGAATGCAAATGTAATGCGTTCAGAGATAAATGTCTAGACTTCAGAGCCTAATCCTCACAAATCTTACACCCCGATACAATGTTTTCATATTTAATACATTCTGAGGGATTTTACTTTTATAAATAATGAACTAATCTCATCTTCAAGGGATCACTTGGCAGTTTAGGTGTAAAAAAAAAACCAATACTCTGTGCTCAAAAAAATCTATTTTAACCAATATTAACTGATACCTCCCCTCAGATAAAGGCTTTTTTTGGGTTTGGCAGGTGATTCCTTTTTGAATAAAAGTGTACTGGAAAATTACATTGCAGGGGGCAGGGGAAGAACTGGGATAAGGAGACACGGAGGAAGCGGGGCAATACATGATCTCTGCAGGCTGGGATCCCATCTCTCAGCCCTGGGCTTTGGGCAAACCCCGTGGCTGAGGGTCTTCTGCTCTGCCTTTCCTGCGCAGGCAGCCACAGCGCCAGTAAACCAGTTTGAAGAAAAGGACCGCAGGTAGGCAGGAACTATGATTTGGTTATTTGTCCAAAGCGCCAGGTGCCTAGACAAGATTATGATCTTCATTAGAGTGAACGTGTACAGTCGTGCTCTGGAAGCAATAGTTACACTGACGCAAAGCACTCGGTCATATGCATGAGCTTGCACACTTCATGGGAGAAGCGTGTGTTGGTGTCGTGACAGGGAGGAAAGCACAGAAATGCACAGACTCCCAAGCATATCCATATTTCCACAGTGACTACAGCTGCACCCACTGCATGACCTGCCATCTGAGCCAACGTGGAGGAACTGTCCTGAATTATTACAAAATAATATGCTGTCTGCCATATTGCAATGGATAATAATTAGCAGCCCTAAACTTAATGCTGGAATCACTATGCAGGTTGCAAAAGAAATGAGGCAGAAAGTAGCTTTGATTGCTCAAGACCATATGGCTCCGCACACAACGGCTTCACGTAGCAAAACAAGGAGAAGGTGCAGAAAGCAGGATGGGTGGTGTGGGAAACCACCTGCAACTCCCTTAGCTCCCGTGCAGTGACACACATAGGAAACAACACACCGTAACTGAAATAATTGCAGAAAGTGTACATGTGAGCTCTCCCCTGGACCTGCCTCATATCCCTGATGGAGCCCATTTATTTCCATTGGATAACAGGAAATATCCTGCAAGAGGAAGAAAATGTTCTGGAAGGTGTGCAAAGGTGCTTCCCTGAGATCTACTCTTGTTCTGCCTTTTTAAAAGCAAACCTAAAATGACCATTTAAAAGTGGAGCACTGGTGTTTTCCCATGGTAGAAGGAAACAGAGAGCTAAACCACAGTGCCTTACAAAACTCCCCATCATTTATCTTTCTCTCATTTGGTACAGCAGTGCCAGCGTTCTCTGTACCCGTGTGAATGCTGTCTGTCCCTAAACCTCACCGCTGTGGCCACGGGGTGTCCGGCAGTGGGGAGTTCCACCACTTCTGCTCTTGTTAAAAAGTCTCGCCTCCCCTTGGTTTCCACTTAACCATCCATGAATGCTCCCAGTTCTCCGGGCTGCCAGCCTGCCGCTTTCCATCAGCACAAACATTCAAATACCTGAAAAGTTAAAAATGAACTAATTTAAATACTTTTTGTTCAACAAGGAAAGAACAACATTAATATTGTTTAGAAGACTTCTTTGCATAATTAATATCTTAAATTTACGAATATCTTACAATTAGTTTTGCCAGGGAGCTTGTATCCCAGGGCTTGAGGTTCTGTTCCTAGTAAAACCAGGTAGAAGAGATAATTTGCTCTGAATACCATATTAGCGTAATTCTGTTTCTCTGAATGCCAGCAGAGTTTTTTACATTTCCTCCCAGCTTAATGGCGTTTCAGTGATGCAAAATAAATGGAAGGCATCGAGCCTGCATTGCAGTAAGCATGAAAATTCCCTGAAGTCGGGATGTCACTGCTCAGCCCTAGGCACGGGGCACGTCAGAACCTGGATGCAACCCACACAGCGGAGAGCGAGCTGGCCGGGAGGGCACGCAGGATGCCATGCAGCTGACAGTCTGTAGCAAACACAGAAGCAAAAAGAAAAAAATGCATCTTTTGGAACAAGAATGTCTCATTTAGTATTTGTCATCTAAGTGGCAGGAACACAAGCCTCCCTTTAATACAGCGAGGCCCAAAATCTATCTGCAAGGGTAGAGAGGAGTGTCGGCTGTGTGAATGTTTGTGGAGAAAACTGCTGACAGCAGAATTACTGCATTTCCATCCCTGCACACAGATCCCACCTAATGGCATCCCCAGAGAGGAGCAGGAGCCTGTCGCTCCCTGTTTCCCTGTGCAGATACAGACACGCGGCTCCTGCTTTTGCCAGCTCCTTGAGCGCAGCACAGTCCACGGGGAGGATTTAAAATAATTGACCGTGGCAAGAGAATGTTTTTAAATTGGGAGCAGAAGCAAATCTGGATTGTTTCCAGGTCAGAGAGAAAAACAGGTTTCTCCCAAGCACGGATCTGACTCTCTTGCAAGATTTTCTCCTGCTGCCTCGCGAGGGGACCAGCTCCACCACCCCGTCCTTGGCCACGCGGGGCGATGGGAACAGGGTTTGCATCTCCTTCCTGCCCACGGTCACCCGTGGGGAAAGCAACAACGTCCCCCGTGAAGCAGAGCCCAGGCTCGGGCTCAGGGAGGACGGCATCCCTCTGTGCCCGGCGCTCGCTGTTCTCCCACGGCAGATTTAAAGYGTCTCCCGCCTGCCATCGCCGACCCGCAGAGCCTGGGAAGCATCGCGACAAACACAGCTCGGGGTGGCACCGAGCACCAGGGCCTCACCTGGGAGCCTGCTGAAAGGCCTGGGGAATTTGTCTCTGCAAAATGCCGTTACAGACTGTTTCCAGCCACCGTGGGTTGTTTTCTTCCCTGCAGAGAGTGGGTCATTTGCCAGTCTGGTACAGTCCCGGTTATTTGGGGACTGCTCAGCTCCTGGTTTAGCAAAGGGCGAAGCACGGCGCGGGGCAGCTCGGTGCTCCTGCAATGCGGGACAGCCATGAGCGGTTCCAGACCCCCGGGAGCCTGATCGCTGCTTCCGACAGGAGCAAAGTAAACAAAAGCAGCGTAAGGCACAAACGTAGGCTCGGCTGACAGCAAGGCACAGGGAATCGCTCCAGCAGTACAGAATACGGTACTACCTCTTTTATCATCTCACCAGAAAGAGGCATCTCGTCCTGCTCCCAAGCTCTTAGGTGGCGAGGCAACAGGAGAAACCAAGCCCCTGAAAACGTGTGCCCCTTGCAGGGCTTCATGGATCTCCTGGCAGCCAACCATGATCCCCTCGAGCACAAACTCCCCAGCATCCACCCATCCCCAGAAATCCCAGCATGGTCTTTTCTGGGCTTCAGTATACTCTTAAATGGCATTCAACAAATTGAGTTCAAAGGGACCGAGGCTGCTACTTAAGTGCTTTCCTGGGTGGAAGTGTGCTAACTCACACGTTACTCATGTGAGTAGGCTCCTGCACTCTGCCAGGCTGCTCCCAGGAGTCACTGTTTGCACAGTTAAGCCATAATTACTTTCTCCTCTTTCTACAGTCAGCCTCCAAGCACTTCTTTGCGAGGGGAATTGCTATTCCCTTGTCAGGAGATGGGATGCCAGTGTAATTGAGAGAGAAGCAGCAGCCTCTGTTTCTGACCGAGGCTCCTTCCTCCTCCCTCCCTCCCACTCGCTATTGTATGGGAAGGAGAAGCCCTCAAGATATGCTGGACAGACTCTTGGAAATAACCTTTTTCATCTCAAAGTTCCTGCTGAATTTTAGATTAAAAAGGAAGCTTTTCTTTCAATAATGTATTTCCCCCTTGGCTCCCTGGCTATCAAGTAACTTTCCCTGAACAGAAAGCTCAAAAGATGAAGCTTCCCCAAATTCAGATTCATGAACTGAATCTCTTACCTCCCAGAAGCCTGGCTGGAGAGAGCAAAGGCAATCAGGGCATGAATTTCATATTAAGAAGAATAAATAAAGCAGAACCTCTTTTATTTTATTCCTTCTGCCCATGCAGGTGAGATGGGGTTATTAACCATCGTTTTAAATTAGCACATCTGGAAGGAGAGGGTCACCCAGTCCTGTCTGTTCACATGCCCTGAACTGTTGCAGCCTCCAGCAAACAGGACAGCTAAGCCCCCAGAATCGAGGGTGTTTGGCCTTGGAGGGGAGCTTAAAATACGGCATTGCATTGTGGGTCCAAAGAAGAGAAAATAATTTGTATAATCCTTCCCTTTGGCAGTGCCCTCTCCAGATCTTTAAATCTGTGAAAAGCATTGGCTCGAGCGATGGGGGCCAGCCAGGCAAGCCCACACCAGATTGCACCAAGTGTTTTGATGCAAACATCTCTCCTGCAGCGCACTGGCCGTTGCACAGACACGAAGGAGACCCAAYGCACTGTCGAACATGCAGAGGATTGAGCGCAAACTTATCCTCAGAACCCGTGGCAGACCTTCAGGAAATATGAAACTGTGTAGAAGTTTTCTAAAAGCTGCTCTTCACAGTCGTCACTTTAGAAAAGAAGTTGCAGACTTTTCTGGGGAATCCCAGGCAGTGACCCCACTTGCATGAGCTGGGCTAAGATCCCAGGAAAGGTAGGAGGAAAACGGTCCTTCGGGTCACCTTGGCAACCGCAAAAATACTGCCCAAAGCCCCCTCCAGACCATTTCTGAGACACTGCAGTTTTGTTTGTGACATTTCTCAGGTTGAATATCATACAAGCACATTCAAAACACCCTGTGCAACTGCTGTTTTAGTGAAGCTACATCTGAAAGTCTGCAGCCAAATAACACGTGCAGGTTTGTGTGTGTGTCTGCACATGTGGGCATCTGGGCGCACACCTCCCGTGGTGCAACTGCACCGTGTGAAATGTACAATAAAATAGAAAACAAACCTCCACAGAATAAATGGATCGCTGAAAGCTGCCTCTCAGTGAATGATTTAACATACTAAACATAGCCCTGTTGTGTTACTCAGCCCCCTCATGACTAAGTATACTCGGTGCAGGCTGAACTAGATTAGAATTGAAGCCTTTAATGAGCAAAGTACTACGCTCATTGTGACAGGGACCTTTCCCGCGTAAACAGATTTATCCCAGCTAAAGTGCGGCTTCCTAGCAGGTACTAAAGGCATTTTTTGTTATTAGGGCACATTACTTCTATGGGATTACATTTGTGTTTGTAATTCTTTTTGACTACTAAGATGACTCCCTGGCACTGCTCACAGGGTGAGCCCCCCAGCAGTGCTCACCCCCCGCACATTGCCCACCCCGGGGGGCCGTGCGGGGGGAGCCACTCCGGCAGGCTCTGCCCTCCCAGCCGCATCCCCGCAGCCTCCGTCCTGAGCCGTGCTGTCGTCTCCCCGTGCCCTCTCCGGTCACCTTCCACACAACAGTCCTGCATCCCTGTGGCAGCAGATACATGACTTATTTCTGCACCGGCCATAACCCCTCTCTTGCCATATACCCAAGCTGCCGTGGCATAAAGCTGTCGGCGAGCCAGCAGCAGAGTCCCCCGCACCAGGGCAGTCCCTGGCTGTTCATCAGGAAAGCTTCCTGGGCCCTTGGTCCCGAGGGAGCCCAGGGTCGGGGCCAAGGGCAGGATCTGACCCTGTGGTCCCATCCGGGACAGCCCACGTCTGAGCAGCATCTCGTGCCTGCTGCAGAGAGCAGTGCGCAGCCTGGGTGCTGGGGAAACCCAGCTCCAACCTGGGATGTCTCCAGACGCCTTCTCCCTCCCAGCCGGCAGAAATCATCTCCTCAGGACTAGATTCAGTCTTTGGGCTTTATTAATTGCTAAATGAAAGCACAGTAACACCTTCCAGATACCCATCAAAGCCTCTGAACAGTGCGCCCTGACAGCCTCCCCATTTCCCCTGACAGCTTAATGAGCCGTCGCTCCGCTCACGCCGACGGCTTCGGGGATCACTCCAAACATCACCCTGTGCTCTGCCGGGCAGGACCCAACGCCCCCGACCAAAAGCGCCGGGCGCTGTGCCCCTCAACCCATGGCAGCACCCCCCACGTGGGGGACACCTGAGAGGAGGTTCCCACCGTGCTTTCGCCTGGCTTTGTGCATCAGATGCCCAGGACAGGTTTTTTGTTGAGGGAGGCRAACGTCGCTCTGCAGGGCACAGGCTGGCCAGGCTCATCGCACTGGACTGGGGCTTGCCTGCGATCTGCTGTTGATTTCCGTGCTCCTGGAAATCCCATCCAGGCTACAGCCTCAGCTCAGGCTGCAAGAAAGCAAGTCTTATCGGGGCTAATGATGTCAAYACTTAGCTGAACTGATTCCTGCTGTAATTCCCCCAAGACCTATTGTTTTTCTATCATTATAGCTGTATAATGATTACCTGTGAACCACAAGTAACACTACAGCCTTTTATTTCCCCGTTAACAGCATATATGTAGCAGTGGCAGTATCAAGCAGAAACGGCAGTACTCTCTTTTTTGACTAAGAAATAATGGAAAGCTCCTAGGGTGGTGATCCAACCTGCAATAAGGAGCTCCAGCAGCATGTACACCCAGGGAGAATATTGATGGCTTGATCTCATTTCAAGGGCTGTATTCCCACACTTGGACACAGATAACAAAAAGGTTTTGATCAATAGATGCTACGGGGGTTAGTTTTCAGGGCACTAATAGAGTATTCACTACATGCCTTCAGACTATGTTAACATGCAAGCCTGCTGATTGCTTTGTTTTTACAAGCAGCAAAGAAAAAAAATAGAGAAAGGGCTTGAATTCCTTTTGCTTTTCATACTGCCTAACCCTAAACTGTCTGGACTTCATCAGCTGAGGGCAGACAATACAGACAATAATCATGTTTCATTCTTGGCACAGCGTATTTTTGACATAATGGTAGCAGCCGACAATTTGCAACTCCATAAACTGAATGCATGATTCTAATTTATGTATAGAGCTAATGGATCGTTGCTCCTGTAATAAACTGCTCAGAGTGGGTAGGATTTATCAGCAAGCGGGTTGCCCTTTACACATTTTTATTTAATTTTGCTTTTTTCCGTGAGGTGCCAAGTCAACAAATGATTAAATATGAGCAAATATTTCTCCACTGGAGTTTTATCAAGTTACCTAATCCAGTTAAGAGATGGAATGTAATTGCTTCTGGAAGCAAAGCTTGTTTTCTACCAGGGTTCTCAATTAAAATAAATAAATAAATAAAGGTTTTTCCCTTCTGAGTAAAACAGGAGGCTACGAATTGTCTGGAAAATAAATAGGAAACTTGTTGAGATAATGGAGGCTTTGGATGGGATCTTACACACCTTCATTCTTACAGTCAGTGTCCTAAGCAGGGGTTTTCTTTCCTTATCCAATATGGGAAGCTGCCCCTGCCTGTTGCTGCTCAACAGCCTTCCCCTGCGGGGCAGGGATTAGAGAGCCTGGTCCCCACGTAGCATCGCTTCTGCCCCTTTTTCCCCCCAAGAAGTGCGTGGAGCTGGGGAGCCTCCCCTCCCCTCGCCTGCCTGCAGCACAGACCCCGCAGCAGGGCAGGATCTGCTCTGGCACAGCCATCGCTGGGGCGCGACCCGGCTCTGCATCATGCTGCCGTAACTGCAGAAGAGTACCGCTTAAGAAGCCCATTGCCTGCCCAGCTGCTCTTCTCTGTAGTTTTCCCCAGCAGAAGGGCAGCAATTACAAGAAAACATTGCAGAAAGCATGGGGAAAGGGGCAAGGGACTTTCACAGGAGGGACACAAAACATTAGAAAGTCTGTTGGCAGCCACAGGCAGTTCATTAAATTGCTCCCAGGAGCCTGGAGACGTACTCTGTTTACGGCAAYGAGGGCAGAAGGCTAAAGTACTTCACTTGGCAGACTTGTGTGATTTAGGGCTTCAGGTTCATCAGGTTGAATCACAAACCGTGCTTGAGTTACCATCAGTCACTATAAATATTGGAGATGTGAGGGCTTGGAAAAACCTATCCGCAAGAGCTCTCCATCCCTGTCTCATCTCTCCCTCTGTGCAGCACTCCTAAACTGCCTGTGGAAGCAGCACCTCATCCAGTGCTGCCTCGTGGCAGGAGTTCGGGTGATAAAACCTCCCTGAGGAGCAGAGCCCACACGGGAAGGCGACAATGACTCCTCAGGGTGGAGGAGATGGACGGTCCTAGGAGCCTGGCCCGGTGCAATGGCTCTCAGACGCTCCTGATGGAGAGCCCAGCCTTGGAGGGCAGCTCTGCTCCCAGAGCTCTGAGATACAGCTACAGTGAGGGAAAAGTTTGTGCTCAGGATTACCTATATCATATTTTCTGTTGCATTTTGTATATTAATTATCTCAATAAACCCGGCTGAGGAGCTGGAGCTTCTGTCTCGTCAATGCTGCCATCTATAGCAGGCTCTGCAGCAATACAAACTGCTTTTGGTCTGGCCCAGAGCCACGCAGCAGTGCCCACATGCAGGGGCAAAGCAGAGATTTCTCCATCAAAGAGCAGAGGCACTTGCAGAGCATCTAGAGAGGATCTCCCAGGGAGCACAGAGAAGGAGTGACCCTGAGGCTTTGCTCCTTCTCCTCCCCAGCCTCCCCTTTAGCACTGAATGCAGAGCTCACTCTCCCACCTCCCTGGCGCAGCCTGCCCAGTGCTGGCTCCTGCAAGCACTGAGATGCACRCAAGACCTCTTGTAGGAAGCCTTAGAAATAAGAGCTCAGCCCCCTGCAGAGAGGCTAAAGGCTATAACAGGAAAACTCATCCTGAGAAAGGAGTGGGCAGCCCTGAGGTCAGCAGATTTAAAGGAAAGCAAGAGAAGGAGGAGCAGGTGGGGGTGAGGAGAGTGGCTGCGCTGGGGCAGAAAAGGGCCAACATCAGCTGCTTCCCCTGAGCTTGATATTAATTCAGTGATAGAGGGAACGCTAAGTGAGGGCTGTCTCTGCCGCTGCCGCCGCCGCCGCTGCTGCTGCCTCACTGATCCATCTCTGGCTGCACGCTGTGCTGGATAGGGCAAGGCAGGGTAGGGACCAGCACCCACTGAGGTCTCCAGGGAACAAGGGCACTCCTGAGCTGGCCCCTCTCTGCTGGGGATGAGGGTCAAGGCTCAATGGAGATGGGACCAGCCTGGAGGTGAGTGTCATGCAGGGGTGTTCAGCTACCGTGGTGCCAGGTGCAGTGTGACAAGTCCAGGCGATGGCTCGGGGCTGGCAGGAGCGGTGTCTGGGCAGAGCTTTGCAGGAGCGGAGCTGGGAAATGGTCAGGCTGGGGATGTGCTGGCAGCAGGGTGGAGGCAGGCTGGCTGCAGGAGCAGTCAGCCTTCTCTGTCTGTAAGCTATACTGCCAAGGAGAAAGACAGAAATAAATTTCTGAAAAAATGAATAGCAGGCAGAGAGACCCTGTGAACCTCTTTGTCCTTCACAAATGTGTCTGAGAAGCCCCACACTCTGCCTCCCTGTCGTGGTTTAACCCCAGCCAGCAACTAAGACCCACAGAGCCGCTCGCTCACTCCCCCCCGGTGGGCTGGGGGAGAGAATCGGAAGGGTAAAAGTGAGAAAACTCGTGGGCTGAGATAAAGACACTTTAATAGCTAAAGCAAAAGCCACACGTGCAAGCAAAGCAAACCAAGGAATTCATTCACTCCTTCCCATCGGCAGGCAGGTGTTCAGCCATCTCCAGGCAAGCAGGGCTCCATCACGYGTAAYGGTGACTTGGGAAGACAAACGCCATCACTCCAAACGTCCCCCCCTTYCTTCYTCTTCCCCCAGCTTTATATACTGAGCATGACGTCATATGGTGCGGAATATCCCTTTGGTCAGTSGGGGTCAGCTGTCCTGGCTGTGTCCCCTCCCAGCTTCTTGTGCACCTGGCAGAGCATGGGAAGCTGAAAAGTCCTTGGCTAGTGTAAACACTACTTAGCAACAACTAAAACATCAGYGTGTTATCAACATTCTTCTCATACTAAATCCCAAACACAGCACTATACCAGCTACTAGGAAGAAAATTTACTCTATCCCAGCCGAAACCAGGACACTCCCCAGCAGGGCCAGCCTGCACTGATGTGCATGCAGTCAGAGCTGCTTATCAACATCCAGATCTAAATGAAATGACTGTGAGTATTCAAGATATGCTAATTCAACCATCCTTGCACCAGCCTCCACCTCTGGCTGCTCCCCCTTTGAAGTCAAACTCTGTGTGTTTGCAGGTATGTTTCTGATTGTAACTTTAGCTACCAGGCATCATGTGTTCCTCTAGGATTTCCAGCACATGCAGAGCAGCCCATAAATATTGTAGCTTTTTCTATTTTAATTTGAAGCTGTCTTGCAAACTGAGCTATCTAATCCTTGGAACATCTGCTCGGAGCAGGCAGCAATCTCTTAAATGCCACTGTGCACTTAAGAAGTTCTCCTCTTCTCTGTGGGAGCCCCTGCAAGAATTTAACTGATATAAGGCACCTCCCACAGCTCAAGCTAATGATCACAATACAAATGACATTTGCATGCTATGATATTCCTTTTGTGCAGAAGATGATCTGCACACTAACATCTATTCATCCCCGACAGCTTGTTTTCCCTCCATCTGAAAATGATTTCCCAGCCCAGGTAAAAACCAGCAGCTGCGCAGATGGTCACTCACAAACCCAGCGGGTGCCCTGATCTCCCACTGCCCCTCAGGTTTCTTCCTCTGGTAAAGGGGACGAGCGCTGAATCTTCCAYGCTTGGGGAAGATCACGGGGGTTTAGGGACACCTTTAAAGAGGAACGTTGCACAGCGGCCCCATGCCACGGCCGCTGCGGCAGGGAGCGGGTTCTCTCCTGTGCCTGGTTTCACGCTGCGGTTTGGCAGCAGCAGCGGGCTGCCTCCCGCGGCGGTGATGCCCGGCGTGGAGGCCGGGTCCGTCCTGACCCAAACTGCTGGGGACGAGCAGCTGCCTGGCGGGGCTGAACCATCAGCACCAAAATCTGGGGAAGCAGAGAAGCACCAGCGCCGCTCTGGAGTTTCCTGCTGTGATCCTCGGTGGCACTAGCAAATCTCTTCAGTTTGTGTCTTTCTTCCTAATATTTTTCCACTCTTAGTTTACTTTATTTTAATTGATTGGACTCTCCTGTGGTGCAACAGCTTAGTGGAAAGGAAGGCAGTTGCAGACACAAAAAGAAAAAGCCAGCCCTAATATTTACTCATTTGCCTTGCAGCTTTTCACAGCTCCACTGCCYCAATCCTTAATGACAGAAACCAATAATGTTTAAGCTATTGAAGTCCAAGTGACTCAAAATCAATGGCATGATATTGGAATTCCGGAAGACTTTGTTAAATATTTTGTTTCTTATTGTTTGCTCACTGAAAATCCAGACAGTCCCGCCAGAGCAAAAGCAAGTTAATGAATTAAAAGCTCCCAGCCGACAGCAGTTTGATAATAGCATTAACGCTGTAAAATGCATCATTAGGTCAGGGTCTGTCAGCATTACAAGGCATTGGGGAGGCGAGCAGAAAGGCAGAAAGTCAGGCTGCTTATTAGAACCAGATTTAGGAAAAAAGGTTCCTTCTTTTAAATGGCTGCATTTTACTCGCTCGTCTGTGTCCCGCTGCTGCCGCCGCGCCTCCCTCCTGCGACCCTGGCACGTCTGCTGGGCAGCCTGCCCCCACCCCAGAGCCCCCTGCAAGCCAGCATCGACTCCCAGACAGGGACTCACCGGGGTTTGCTTGCTCTGAAGAGTTGTGGCAGGAGCTGTGGAGACAATGAATTCAGACAGGCTCAACCCGAAAGACAAAACTGGGTTAGAAATCATCCAAGTCGATATTCCTGTGCCCTTGCTGGCGGGTGCCTGTGAACTCTGCTGAGCTGCAGGGTTCATCGTTGCCATCTCCCGCTAGCAGGGACTCCAAAACCAAGGCTCTCGTGCAGATTTCCTTAACAAAGCAGAGCAAAGCCCTATCCTGGAGGTGGGAGCTCCAGCCCCACAGCAGCGGGTGCTGACAGCAGCTTTAGAGACAGTGTTGAGTGTTGGGAGCATCAGGTCTGGTTAGGGGGATGGCCAGGGCATGGGGCAACCTTATTGCTTAGTTCCCCCTCCCAGGAAAGCTATAATCGATATTGTAAAAATAGATAGTCTGTGCCGAGGGGGTGAGAAGTTGCATTTTAGGTGGGTTCTGCATTTGCTGGGCATGAGCACAGCACAGTGCCGTGGGCTGATACTCCCCAGCCCGGGGCGGTGCAGTCAGTCTGCGCTCTCCGGCCGAGCGTGTCTTGCCCTGCAGGCTCTGGCCGGGGGAGGACGGCTGCGGGAGGCACCCAGGCACCGGGGAGCAGCGCTGAGAGGTTTCCGAGGCTGCATGAAGCCTGCTCAGAGATGGCTGGTCTCTCTTCAGTGTCTGGGGTCTCCTCTCTGGTGGTTTCAAACAGTTCAGGTGTCAGCGGATGGATCCCCTCCAGCTTCTCTGGAGGTAGCATAGCTGCAAAAGTGTTTTGGTTTTTTTCCCTGGAAGAACAACTTCTCGTATTTACTTTTGGAAAATAATTTACTCCTACAGAGATAAAAATGAGGAGATTCCCAGGTCAGTTTGGGTTTGCACTCCACTGAGCGGTGGCTGGAAGAGCTGTGACACCCCCTGCACTCCTTTACCTGTTTCCTTTACATTTCTGGGCTGTGCTTTGTCTGGATTTCAGAACACACACAGTTTGGGGATGCTAATGCATGTAATGAGTAACAGTTTGTGACAGATGAGTTATGAAGTGTTGTGTCAAACAAGGTTGGCTGAGCTGGGCAGTGGATTAGCTTGGGGTGAACCTGCCTGTGCATTCACGTGAAGGGGGAGCACAGCCACCCCGAGTGGAGACCTGCCACCGTCGGCAGGTCTGTCCCTGAGCCCTGGCTGTCCTGGGGGCGTGGGGAGCATCGCTTGCCTCCCCATCAGTGGCAGGGAGAACTCACAGGGAAGTCTGGGCACAGCGTGGTAGGAGCAAGATGGATCCCTGAGTCACACATGCATTCCCAACACCCCTTTTATCTTTTCGTGCAAATCCGCATCTTATTTTACAGAAGGGACATGAAGAATAAATAAAGTAACAGTCCTTTAATTCTGCAAATCTCTCTGACCTCAGAACTGTAGCAGAACAGGAATCTTTCTTTTCCTTTTGTTTACTCAAAGAAATGAAAGAAAATACAACAGAAGTAGCTTAGAAATAGCAACGGGTTAACTTGCTTTGAGTCAGGACAGACCTTCAGAAGAGAAATACCTGAAATATCTCTCCCCTGCCTGCCATTGCTGGGTTCTTACAAAGCAGCCAACAAGACAGATTTTAATGGGACTTACAACTAGGAAGACAAAAAGAGGGGAAAAATGGAAAAACTGAATTAAAAATGCTTTCAGAGCTGAGACGCCAGACAAGATAAATAGGGATCATCRTTTCTTCTCTAAGAGAGGGTGCTGCTGCAGCGCTGTTCACCTGGTGAAGGCAGAGGTAAAATTAATGCTGGTTGTGGGCACGTTAATGCCACTCATTCCCTGTCCCATTTGTCTCCTGCTGCCCAGGCTCCAGGCTCAGACCCGACACCTTCCCTGTGCCACAGGCAGCCTCGCCAGCGTGAATTTGTGCTCTTCACTCCTCCTCAGTCTGTGCTGCTGAATCCGGCGGGGGTGAATGCCGGGAGAGGCGCGGCGAGGTCTGACCACCCCCAGCTGCCCCCCAGATGTGGGGCTGGAGCTGGGGGAAAGCCTTGGTCCTGGGTGCCCAAAGGCAGCACAGGAGGGGAGGTAACCAGCAGGGTATGCGTCCATCCAGGCAGTAACATCCCCCAGCCCACGCAGATGGAGACCTGTGCCCCGGGGCATCAGCTGGCGCGCGCGGGCCCCCGGGCTGGCTGGTGGTGGAGCAGGAGCTGAGCACCTTGTGGGAGCCCCAGGCTGGGGTTCGGCTACAAGACCACGTTTCTTCCCTCCGGTGCTAGAGCTCGGTGCGTCCCCGCTGTCAGAGCTCACGGAAGGCTGAGGGGGCTCGTTTCTATCCCCGTGTCCTTCTGCAGAGAGTCCTCCAAGTGACATTTCAGGAGAACTGGAAGCTGTGAAATTTAAGCATCGGGAGCTCGATCCATTAGCATCCTGACAAGCTTTTCAGAGATTTACCACCTGCTGGAAGTGCAGCAACAAATTTCCACCTCTAACTCATTCTTGGACCAAGATTTACAGCTGCCGTCAGCCCTGTGCTGTCACTCAGTCCCATCTGACCAGGTGGGGAAAGGTAACTTTTTAGAAACATAAATGATAAGGCTGTGACCAAACCACCTGCTCACATCCCAGCCGGGCTCTTGGCCACCAGTCCTGCGTTTAGCCTCTGTCCCCCCAGGAGCAACCATCACCAAAGGCTTCATCAGAGGGGACAATTAACTTCCCTGCGACCTGTGAGAGACCCTCAGAAACTCGGGGGATTTGTGTCGCTGCTCACATCTTCCACGGGCTCCCTAAAACCACAGAGGTTTGCAGCCAAGAGGAAAAGCGGCATTAACGAGACGGGGCTCTGCGTGCCTCCCGGGGAGGAACAAGCCCACGTGCCACTGCGAACAGGCACAGAAGCACCCTCTGAATGGGGATAATTCCCCTCCCGTGGGGCTGCCCGTCGTAACCAGAGGCGGGCCTCTCAGCACTGATACATGCAGCCACATCTGCACCCTGGTATTTACCGCCGTCACGCATCCCCAGGAGGATGGCCCGTGGGAGCAGGGCGGGGGGACCTGTGCGTGTCCCTCTGGAGCTGCAGGTTGTCCCCAACCCGTCCCAGGGGATGTGGCCCTGGCACAGCCAGCCCTTGGGTGGCAAATGAAACCTCCTGCGATTCAGGGTCCAGAATCCCTGCCAACTTCCCATGGTCTACAATTTATCAATTTTTCCCAAATATTACGACCCCAGCATAACAGCCCTTGTCTTTAGAAACTCTTCTGTGCCTAATGGCTCTCCCTGTTATCACATTTCCCTGCTGTTTAGTGTAAATCCCATCTCTTAATTTCACTCCTTTCCTCCTCCAGATAAATCTCTTCCCCTCCTTCGTGCCCACTCCTTTCCAGGCTCTGCCAGGAGGTATTGTATCCTCCCTTTATACATTGCTCTTTTTTTGGATGCTAAAGTGGAACATGCTTACCAAAAAATAAACCTTTTCATAACTTACAAGAACAGCAATTGAACATGAGTAGGAGTTTATAAAAGGAAAGAAATAAAAGATGAATTTCCTCCTTCTATTTTACACTGCGGCATTTAATATATGGCAGCGGTTATTCCTATTGCCTCCAGAGTATATAAGCAGTAGTAAACAACCCTTCCATGTACGCAGTGTACCGAACTTTCCGTACAAGGGAGCTGGAGTGGCTTGTAAACTCAGGGGCCAGTGAAATTATCTCTAAACAAACATAAAATCACAGCCCTTGGGAATAGCAGGAGAGAGGTGGGACAAGGACAAACACCAAAGTTTTTTCCTCTGCTTGCGCCAAACGGAGCTGCTCCAGGTGAATGGCAGCAGGAGTAATTTGGACATAAAAGTGCAGCCTGTGACGAGACTGCTGGAGCATGGCTGCCTCCGGCAGCTTCCCCTCCGAAAAACACAGGCTGGGATATCCACGCTTGCTGTGCACACGCATGGACGTGGTCACCCCCATTTCTACCTGCAGAAGGGAATTACCCATCGCAGCGTGCTGCCTTGCCCTTATTCCTACATACATTTAAGGCACATTTCAAAAGAAAGCACGGAAGCTGCACAGTCAGATATTAAACGGGTATATTCATCTCTGCGTGTGGGCAGCTATTAGCGTGTAGCCTTTGTATTACAGTAATTCCCAGGTGCATGAAGCCAGAGGGATGGGGGGAGAGGAGGCAGCCAGGACCGGTGCTCTCTGCGGCTGGAAGCAGCCCTGCAGCAGAACTGTCCTTGCCCAGGATCTCTCTGCCGGATCGCCGCAGCTCCGGAGAAAAATCCCTGCACGCGCCTGGGGAGCCTCTGTCTCTGCAAGCAGCCGGCGCACTCCCAGCTGGGCTTTTGCAAGAGCCGTGTGGTCACACGAATGGAGACGCCGACTTTAGGGGACCTCCCAGGTCACAAAGAACCTCACGAGGAGGCTGGCAGCTCCTGGCCTGGCACACGACCCCTCATGGCACGGCTTTACTCTTTGACAGATTTCTCTATACTTTCAACTTCCATCTTCAAACCTCTTCTTGAAACCACACACCACTGCTGTCAGTACAGTGCCGCCGGCTCAGTGACTGTCGAAAGCTGTGACAGCTTCAGCCCACACCTCCGTGTGTTCCTGGACATGCATGAGCCATGATCTTGCTTCTTGCTTCCCCACCAATGGGCTCGGTGAAGCTGATGGAAAGTGCCTTTGGTGTCAGCTGGTTTGGATCAGGCTCTGTCAGAAACCAGCCCGTGTCCTTAGAGCATTCCTCTTGGAAACAGGTTTCTGCTGCTGAAGCACCTAGAAAAATGACCAGGGTGGGTGGGAGCAGGAAGGACATGGCTTCGCTCATCTTCTTGGGAAAAGGACAGATCCGCTGAGCTTCCAAGGTCCCTTTGGTGAGCCTAAACCCAAGCGCCACTTGTGTTACACACACCAGCCTGCGTGCCCATGCCCACGTCACTGAAGGACAGACAGGTTTTGTTCCAGTCTGGCAACGCTCTATCCTGCTCCAAGGGGACGTTTTCCCCTCTATCTCCTCTGCCTCCAGCTCTCCTACTCAGCAGAAGGAGGAGGAGCCATCACCTCTCGCTGCCTGGGTCCCTCGGAGACCCTCATCGCCCTACATCAGCAGTGGGAGGCAATGAACTGGAGCACCGTCTATATAGTGCGTTCCCACCCTGAAAAACCGCTCGCAGGCAAACGTCTGCACGGTGGCAGGCAGGGCAGTGCCGGGCTGTGCGGTGCCGCGGGGAGCTGCTCGCTGCCAGTCCCATGGGCAAGCAAAACACCTCGGCTGCCACCGGCAAGGCGGGTGGGAATGTGCCGAGGAGAATGGCGGTGCTGGGCAGCAGAGGGGGACCGGCTGCTGGCATCCGACGCCCCCGGCCGCTCGCCCGTTCTGCCGGGGCAGCGTGGGAAACAGCACCATGCAAACTGCCCGGAGGGAGCAGGGCAGGATTGGAGCGGACAGTGCAGCACCCCAACGGGAGATGGGGACGCAGGGCTGGGAGGTGTCGGAGAAGCCCGAGGGAGTCGGGCACCGAATGCACAGCAGGTCGGGCACCCAGCTCTCCAACCTGCTGGTAAACGCCTCCAACCAGCTCGGCCCAGACCACGTTTTGGCAGGGAAAGCCGTCACCCAGACAGGCACCATGCACTGGAGGCTGGGTGTTGTACTTGCTGTCTAGCTCCCAGCACATGTGAATAATAAATAATGCTCCTTTCCTGCCGCAATCCCGAGCCATAGATCTCAGTGCTGTTAGGGAAGGGAGGCTGTTATTTCTAAATGAGGTAATTCAGAAAGAACCAGGTTTCCTGATTTCCAGTTCRGCCCTGCTGACAGGACCATGCCTTCCCTGCCGGGTCATGGGGAGGCTCAGGGGGCTCCAGGCTTCACCAACTGCTCGGCTGTGGAGGGAGCAGGGCAGGGGGGGGGGAGAGGGCAAGGGTTGTGCCGCCTGGGGCAGGGTCCCGAACACTGGACCTGCCTAAACACCCCCGTCCAGAGCAAAAAGCCCCAATCAGGCAGCGCCGTCTGACTTCGACTGAGTAACCCCATTCACATCCTTCTGGAAAGGTCCTGCAGACATAGTAACAATGATGAAATCAGTGGGCCTGAATAGAAATATAAAAGCCTGTAGTAATCTTTCTTAAAACTGCAGAATTCAAGAGAGGATGACATCCCTTCTGTAAGGGGGTTTATTTTATCATGCAATTGAATTCGCAGAATTGTCATTCTCTCACCAGCTCCATAAGATAGTAGGAAAAGGAGGTTTCTTCCCACTCAGCCTCCAGCTCCACAACTCAGCTCCGAGCTAAGTTTTGAATTTACAGCCCGGCTGGAAACCTCTGCACACCGTTACTGCCGAGTGCTGGGAGGAACCGCAACCGAGGGGATGCACGAGTTGTGTTACCCTGTGCCCGGGGCGAGCCCCCAGGCTGCAGTGGGACCGCGGGGGCACAGAGAGGATTTAAAAGCCGCTAAAACTCCTCCCAGGCTGAGACTCCGGGTGCAGCTTGCCCCAGCTCCAGCTGCAATTTAAATAACCCTCACCCTGGCAAGCCCCTCCGTGGCAGCCTGCATCACCTCTATTTCCAAATCGATTCCTCTGCAGCAGGGCGGCCCTTTTGCTGGATCTTCCTCCCTGCCCTCCTCTCCCCTCCTTTCTCATACTGCTCTTGGTTTTTTCCTACTGCTCTTTTGCCAGATGCTTTGCACTATGTATTTGCCCCTGAATTGCTAAAGGAGCTTCTCTCCCTTCCCAGCACTCCCCATCCCCGCTCGCAGTCGCACCGGCTCTCGGGCCGGTGTGGAGTGCTGCTGCAGCCCCGAGCAGGGGAAATGCAGGGGGTGGGAAAGGCACCGCAGCGAGCACGGGTACGCCGGCGGGGTTTATGTCTGCTTGGTTTCCATGTCACCCTCCCATGAGATTTTGGGCTCCTTTCTCTCTCATCTCAACAGCTTCAGCGTTACCTGCAGCAGCGATCGGTGAAAAATGCGGGGGGAAGCGTGATTTGTTCATTGACGTTGTCCTTATAATGCACGTGGGGAAATTAACTTAAAGCCTGGGTTATGAAGAGAGCTAATTAGTTAATCCAWGTAAAGTGCTTTAAGACTCTGGGATGAGGGGGAAGAATAGCTAATGGGGGAGCTCAGACAGGGCTCTCTTGATGCAAAGTGAATTTCAGACAAGAAATCCTTACTGTACAGAATGGAATTAAATTCAAGGGCTTGTCTAAAAGAAAAACCTCAGAATTGATCACATCCCAGTGAATAAAGATAGTCCATCAGTTCAAGGGCATCTTACACGTATATCCATGCCCACTAATTATTCTGCTTGAAACCAGCCTTCCTGGCAGATTCCCAGAGTCAATGCATTGAGGACCTCTGTGTCAACATTAGCTTTATAGCAGACAGATAATTGGTGGTAAGTACCCAGAGCTGGACTGTGCTGGACAACATAATGGCAAAAATTAAATTCTTCCAACAAAATAGCTCTTTGCAAGCACGTTCAAGCAAAAACAGGCTCGAGAGAGAACTCCACTGCAAGGCAGAACAATTACAGAGCAATCAGAGGGGTGAACTTTACCAACTCACCTGCACAACACCTATTTTCTTCTCTACAATTGTCTCTGTCAAAGCTTCAAACATTTCCTTTGTTCCCAACCACAGTCACTGGCTAAATTACCATCAGTAAGAACACTCTACAGCTGTACAGCCAGCAGAAATCTGGGGAATGGTGTCTCAAAGCATTTGCCAATACTCCTGCATACTCGCTCCTGGCTGAATCCTGCACTCTCTGCTCTTTGGGGCAATCGTTACCCACACAGGCTGTCCCAGGAGAAGGGATTTGCACCTCTGTGCATTGGCCATTTTGATGCCCAGGCTGCACTCGTGTCTCCATTCGGCTCTGCAACACCAGTATGCCAGTGGGGAGAGCATCCAAGCTGGGGCTGTGCCTCACCGAGGAGCAGGGCTGGATGTCACCTGCCAGGAGCAGACCGCAGCCCCCATCCTCGCAGGCGAGACCGTGGCTTCGGGTGCGTTAGTCCACGTCAATGGGAACGGTAAATATTCTTTCCCCTCCATTGCACTGCACCGGTCAGGGGCCCTGTAGACCTGAGATAAACTTTCTCCATATTTATTTTAACACCTTCCTTCACTCCTGTTGGCTCTCATGTGAGTGGACTTTGGATGGCGGCAACCAAGATGCCACCGCTGCGGCTGGGGAAGCCACTGCCCCGACACCGGCCCTGTCACCCCTCCTGCCTTGCACCGCGGCTGGGCTGACCCCAGGGGTGCTGGGATGTGGGGCGCAGCCAGCCCCTCTGCCCCAGGGTTCGCTCGCCGGCGGGCAGCTGCCTGGCCTTATGGCAGGGCTGTGCCGTGCCGAGCGAGGCACGCCAGCCCGCGCTCGCCCTGAGCGGCATGCGCGGGAAGCAGAGGTGACAGTGATGCAGACGGCTTGAATTACTCCGGCTGCTCTGTCTAGCAAACGGCATAAATTGGATTATGTTGTGAAGTTTTCTATGAGGGCAGCTTTGCCGTTTGAGTGGCATTTCCATATTCTCTCAAGCAACCCACATGCCCATAAAATCTGATAAGTTTTCTTGGTCATCACTTTGTGTATTTTTATGAGTGTATTAAAATGTGATTTACATTTTTTCAATTCCCCCCCCCTTTTCCCTTCAATATGCCCAAGGGACGGGTGAATTAGATTGGAGGGAGCCCAGGACCATATGGCCAATTGGATTAGGCTCTCCTAAGTGTTCGGCAGAAAGTAATAGGGGTTTTAAACCTGTATCCCAAATTCTGGATGCTTGTCTTGTCTGAATTGCCAAACAGCTCCATTTTTTAAGGCTCTTGTGGAGTGCAGAAGCCGGTGGTGTGGTGACAAGGATGCCCGAGCTCTGTCCTGCCAGCCGACCCGGTGCCGAGGACCCCGCGCTGCTCCCAGCATCAGGGGCCAGCGCTGGGGTGGCAGTCGAAGCGCGTGGCCTCAGCTCCGGAGGACTTAGCCACCTCCACACCCCTTCCTCCAACTCTGAAACTAATTACCAGTTCATTGTTGTTCAGACTGAATATTTTTAGTCAGAAATAATGCTTTCTTTTTGAGACGGCAGAAGCGTAAGCTATGCTTCCCATATTTCTGCTTGCTCAGGGCAAACGCTGCAGCGTTCCCGGGATGGGAGCACAAAGGAGCCACGAGTGCTGCTGGATGAAAATTTGCTTTCAAATTTGAGAGAATATTTGTAGAAATTCCTTTCTCTGCTATTTGCTCAATTCTGCTAACAATGGGTCGCCAGCCAGGTTCAAGGACAGATGAGCAAGTGGGCCTCTGAGCAGCCTCTGTAATTCTCTTTTCTCTGCAGAGACAGAGGGAAATTAATAGAAAAAGCGGCAGCAGGAGGATTTGTCAAGAAAAATAATCATTTTCAGATCAAGGAGGCATGCTATCTTGATAGTGAGCAAATGGCAGGAGCAAAAGGACTCCTGAGCCTGCCCCTCGTTACCGAAAGAAGCCAATTAAGGCAATTGCAGTTGAACACAAAACTAACATTTGGCTTTCTTCCTCCCTCAGTTGCCCTCTTCTCCCCAAGACCCTCTCAGCCCCCCCTGCCCAGTGCCAGGAGCCATTTTGCAGCCCATGTTTTGCTGCTCAGTTGTTCCAGGCACCCACAGGGCGATCAGCAGCGTTTGCTCGGAGTTTCACTGCGCAGCGCTGAGGCACCGTGCGCCGTGCACACCGCGGGCTGCTGCTGCCATCTACGGAGAGCGAGTCCGGCAGCCGGCAGGGACGGTGGGGACCAGGCAGGGACGGTGGGGACCAGTACAGCCAGATGGGATGTCCACCTGCGTGGGAGTTAACGTGCTGCGGGAACGAGCAACAGAATTAATTGTGCACCATAGTGGGGAGCAGTGGGCTGATGCAAGCAAGGGGTCAGTGATGCAGCTATCGCCCGCCAGCCCTGAGTCTCGGCTGGAGCATCCCGGAGCCCCCGGGCACCACCTGCGATGCGGCACACCGGGGTGCGGGAGGGTGCTCCGCTGCCCGCACAGGACACACCAGCGCTGCAGCCGCCGCGGCAGAGCCGGGCAGCTCTCGGTTCCCTGACAGCGTGGTGCTCCTCAAGGAGCTGATGGCAGATTTTGCAGGTGCCTGCAAGTGCCATAACTGCGGCTTGCAATGGCTGGCAGGAGGAGATGATGGCTGGTAAGGTGCGAGAGCCGTGCCGTGCCCCTCGCGAGCAGGGAAAGTGTGCAGCTTAAAAGCTGCTTTGAGCTCTGCTGTTGACAGCTGCCGTAACTCACGGCACACTTGAAGCCACGGCGTTGAGAAACGCAGCGGTGAACAAGCAGTTGCTCGGTGAGCGGTGGCCAGGGCCYGCGGCACAGCACTGGGGCACGGCACCGGGGTACCAGGGCACCGGCGTGCAGGGCACAGCGGGATGGGGCACGACCCCGACCCCCTGCAAAGGGGCAGCAAACGGGGAAATGCACAGTGAAGGTTTTCCTGCTCTCGGGGGCTGGAGCTTTGTGAGCCACGTTCCCCTTCTCTMCATGGACAAGGGACCAATTTACACTGATTAACAGGCAAAAATAACCCGGGTTCACTTTCCACCTCCATTTGCAAACGTGTGGCTGCCGTTTGTTTGTTTTCATTCTCGAATAGYCTTTGTATCCCCTGACAGTTTTCTGCTTGTAAACAGTCGAGTATCACGTTCCCTCTGTGGAAAACAGGGTCGACAAAAACCTGAAATCCACTTCCCCCCCCCCCCATTTTTTGCAGCTGTGCTGCAATTTCAATTAACATATGCCTTGTTTTGCCCCGGGGGAATGGTGGTGAGAAGATGAGGAATAGGGGAAATGTGGCAGGTAATGAAAGACACATACTCATTTCTGCTCCAGCAGATAGTGCAAGTGCCCATTAAATGCTAAAATTAATTGTTTAAATTGTTCTGAACAGCATTTACGAAAATCGCCTTGTCAGTGCAGCTGGGCATTTGGTTTCAAAAGCTTTCCCTGCGTTATCTGCATCTTAACGTTTTAGCGGCAAGCTTCTTCACGACAAACTAATTTGTTCTACACACAGTTATTTTCTCCCTGCACAACACTTACAAAAATACGTGGCAAAAATGCAGATAATTTTTTTCCTCTTGTTTTCATGCTGTTCCAGAGACAAATTGCTTCAGTGCTCGGTGGCACCCCCCGACGAAGGAGCATCCCAAGGTGCCTGCCTCGCACCGCTCCCACCAACAGCCAGACCAGCTGTGTCTGAAAATGCCACTGAAAATCCCCCGGTGCAGCCTTCCGAGGGCACCGTCAGCACCTGCGGGAGGGGGCCCAGGGCGCACCCGAGACCCAGGAGCACAAGCGAGGAGGGAAGCGCTCCCAGTGCCCCCAGCCTGCCCAGTGCCCCCAGCCCCGTGTGGCCCCAGCGCTGCCCAGCCGAGCTCCTCTCCCATCCCGCTCAGGCTGCGATGGAAAACACCCGGGCTGGAAGGGAGACAGAAATCAATAGTCCGTCCCATTTCAGAGGGTGACTGCTGCGGTAACGAGAGAAAATTTTGCCTGTGCGATGGAAGATTACGCAGTCCCTGGCAGACGACTGCCACCCCCAGAGGCTGCTCCCGCCAGGGACCCCGTCGCCGGGGTGCAGGGGCCATCGTGACCGAAGCCCCCAGTACCAGGGGGCAGACGCTGGAGTCTCCGCAGGCAGGACAAAGTGCTGGTCAGGGAGAGGGGCAGCTTGAGGTCGAGCGCTGTAAATACCGAGGGAGGCAACAGCTGTCAAGTAATATAAAACTCTAGCATGCTTGTAATTCTTTCTGCTTTTGCAAAGACATAATGCCTGGGTGCCAGCAGCGGTGACAGGGGCTGTTACAGGGACCAGACCGGAGCAGATGTGCGGCCGCATGGCTCTGCTGCCGGCAGCGCGGCTGGAGGCAGGATCCATCGCTGCAGGCAGGGTCGATTCGCCTGCATGGATTTTCCTCCATATTTTTTAATTAACGGCTGCAATCAGCGAGCTCTCCCCTAGACCATCCCATCAACTTTATTAACGTTATTATCATTATCAGCACTGCGTTTGCTGGTCTGCGTGCTGGGAGGGTCCCAGCTCCCCGCCCCTGCACGTGTTTGGAGGGGGGCTCCGGTCCCCGGGGACCCGGCGCTGCCCCTCGCCCAGCCCAGCCCCGGGGCTCCCTGGCCTGGCCAGCACCGCCCGGCTCCTCCAGCTCACGCAGGAACGCGGGGTTGGACCCCCCAGCTCGGGGGGGCTCGGGGAAGGGCAGGTTGGGGTGGCCCGAGCACCACACGCTGAACCTGCGCAGCTCTGCCTGCTTGACCTGGTCTTGAATGGGCTGACTGGGAATAAACCTCTGAACCAAAAGAGCTTTGAAGGAGTGATTTATCCTTCCAGAAACAGCCTTCCATTCAAGAAGAGGCTGTGAGGGTCTTCTCTGTTCCCGGTGTCTTACGCTGGAGCTATTTACCAATGCAGTCATCTCAGGGGTGAGCCATGAAATCACTTATGTGACTATGAATATTGTATGGCTGCTTAGAAATGAAAATGAATTTTGAGTCGTGTAGCGTTTATATGCACTCCTAATTCATATTTGAACAGGAGAGGAACTATTTTCTGTCTCGAAATCCAAGCTTAATTTTTATCTTTATTATCTTTAGAGCTTAGTGAATAATTAATTCTTTTTCTTGCAAGTTTTTGTCGGGTTTGAAGCAAAATTAATTCAACCAAGGCCCTGCTTTGTTGTCGTTGACTTTGCAGGAGGCTGTGGAGGTCTCGGAGCAGCTGCGAGTCCCGCTCGGGGGCCAGAAAATGAGGCAGGTTCGGGGATAAAGAGCCTCATCCTCTGAGCGGAGGAGCCAGGGGAGCGGGGCGGCGTCTCCTCCCGCTGCTGGGTTATTTCAACGTGAAGGATTTTCCTACCCACCCCGAGCCCCTGGGCAGTGGTTTCCAGTCTAATTACGTACCAGGGCTTAAGCAGATGCTAATTCAGTCCTATTTTTCATGCTGATACATGCACAAAAAATTTTCTAGCACTGCTGAGGCAGAAAGACTTTGAGGCCATTAATTGAAAATTAATCAGGAAAATATGTGTGTGATAGCCAGGCAGGCATGCAGGCCAAATGGAGGTGGACTCGATTAGAAAGAGAAATTGTGCTTGTCTTTTTTTATAGCAGTAAGCGCACTCACCGGCAGAGCGTAATTCCCAACGAGGCGGCTTCCCACCGGCAAGCCCTCGCGAGCGCTAGAGGAGGAGCCGTGCGGGTTCGCCGTGGCCGGCGGATGCCGTGGCTCCCGCACCGCAGCCCAGCCCCGCGGCATCACCCCGCGGCTGCTCCAAGGGACGGGACAGGGACGGGGACCGCGACGGCCTCGCGAGCGCTGGGCTGGGAGGAGCGGCTGTGAACACCGGCGACTTCATTAGCTGCAGGGTGGGAGAAACGGTGCTGGATGTCTGAAGGCAAAGGGGTTGCGGGGGAGAGGGTTGGGCACGTGGTTTATTGGACTCTGCGCCTCTTCAAGGATTGATACTTGTTTCTGATGAGGTTTTTATTTTTTTGTGTCATTACAAAAGTTTTATTTATTTTTAATTAGAGATTAAAAACATGCATAAATTAACCTGTAGCAAATGAGGATGAGGAAAGCACCGATTCATTAGCAAACAGGCAAGTGACAAACCCAAGAATGTGCCTTTGCAAACGAGAAGGGGAGAGGAAACACCTTTTCCCCTGGGAAGCAGAGTAATTCCCTCTGAYAGGGGGGCCTGTGAGGCAAGCTGCAGGTCCTGCTGCATATGCACATGTATGGGAGCCACAGAGATAAAGGGAATATATATGTATGGGGAGAGACCGTCTGATCAGATGACGAGCTTGTTTTCGGAGATGACTAGTGCAATAGGCACTGCCTGGCGCAGCTGATGGGACGAGCGTGCAGCTCATCCCTCGCGGAGCAGCCACCAACTCCCGGCATGGAAACAAACGGGGGAAAAGGAAAAAGATCTGCGTAGGGGATTGGCTGAGGGCTTACTAGCTCAGTCAGCAAAGGGAAATGGTTTTAAACAAACTGTTCTCCTGAACTGGAAATACAAATGGGGCAGATGGGATTGCGGGTGCTGGCGGCGCGGTGCCCAGCTCCTCCTCGGCTCCCGGGCTCTCTGACCCAGCTGCGGCAGCGCCTTCCCCAGTATTTCACGACCCCCCAGAGATCCCGACGGCCAGGTCGAGGTGCCGTGGGGTGGGACGGGGCAGGGGCCAAGGGGCTCTGCCCCACTCACCGCCCAGCACCAAACACAGGGCTGCGGCAGCCCCGGCGCTGGGCAGCCCCAGCCCGGCGTTGCAGCGGGAGCGACCTTCTGCCGGCGGGAGCAGCCGGGGCAGCGCTCAGGGCCCCTCAGACTCGCTCGTCAAATGGGCCAGATTGGGGCAATAAATTATTTTCACAGCCAAAGTTCTCATGAGCGAGTGCCCCGCACGCCTGCCACGTGGGCTTTAGAGAAACGGCAGCGCGGGGCTTTGCCCTGACAATTCCTGACACAAACTGCCCTAGGGACGCCGGCAGCCTGCATGCTCGTGGCACAGCCGAGATTTCCAATTACAAGCTGCTTTTGTGAAAAATTTGCTGGCAGCTTAAGGTGTGAATTCACAGAAATTCATTCCAAACTTTCTGAATATGCATTTTATTATTTTAGTGGGAGGAAGAACCTGTTATCTTGGCAGCATCCCTTTATACAAAAAAATTAATAGACTCAGAATAAATATGCTGTTTCAATAAGCTATTTGCAGCCAATGTAGCCAGCCAGAGATTCATCGCTGACGGCTGGTTTATGTGAATGAACTGAACAGCTTCACTTTCTSCACTCAATCAGTTTAGTGTCCTGTGCTAGCTTGGTATCAATTTTCTTCTAACAACTTGGTTGTTTCCAGGTGTTTTCCAGCGTTTCCTGTTCTCTCCAAGCTAGATGTGTTTACCTGCTGTTAGCGGCATCCAGGGCCTGACCCTGCCCTGGCCTGTGCTTTCTGGCAGCGGTGTCCCCAGCCCATGGCTGTGGCCCCGGGACCCGATGGGCACCGGTGATGCCCAGGGCCCCGAGCACCYGGCCAGTCTCACGGACACGGTCCCGCCTGGCTGCAGGTGTTTTGAGGGGCATTTGCAGGTAATGAAGGGGAACGGAGGGAGCACTCGGAGAGATTCGGCTTCCACAGACATGATTGTTGAAGGGTTTTCATTTGCACTGGCAGGAGCTGGGACCTGTTGCTGTTTGTGCTTYGTGAGATGACGGCAGCCCTGCTGTGATTGGCATCTTAATCAATCGAAATATTCTGCTGACTGCTCTCCCTCCTCCTGCGGTGGCATATTTCACTCCAGCCTGGACGTATTTATGAAGCAAAGCCTGTGTTTTGATAAGATTATTGTTTCTACCTGGCTGATGTATTTGCTCCTGTGAAGCATGGGCCAAAATCCTGCCGCCAGCACTGCCATCTCTCGTGGGTTTACTGCAAGTGTTGCAGTTTTTTATGTTTTATTTCATGTCTCAGAGCTTGGGTAGGAGGAGAACCCCAGATTCTCCTGCCTTCAGGATGAGCTGGTTCACAGATCAAGACAAACGCCGTGGAAGAGGCTCCGTTATTGGGGCACAACAGCTCAAACAGAGGGAAATTTTCAACAGTATTACACTGTGTGCTTGACCTCCCTGACCTTAAATAATTTCACCTTAAAACAGTCTTAAAAGAGCTATTTAAAGGAGGGGGTAAAGCTGGCTATATTTCAGCATTGATTTTCTGCCAGGACACTGTACTTTCTATAACGTGAACTTCGCTGATCCCTCCATGACCTCCCCCTCCCCGGGACAGGGCTGCCCTCGCTGCGGGGGGACGGGTCGGGAGGGGATGGACAGGCAGAGCATGGCTGTGCCTCGCCTGCCCCGTGCGGCTCCGCAGGCGAGACCGCCCGGGCTGGCTGCTGCGGCACCCTCCACCATCCGCACCCCGCTGAGAGCCGGCGGAGAGGGCTGGTGGTCCGGCGGGGCCCGCAGCCGGAGCCGGGGTGTGGGGGGTGTCTGGGGTGAGCTCAAATCCAACCCTTCGGGCATCCCTCTGCTCGAGGCGTTCATAACACATGCACTGCAGAGCTTAAGCACTGACACCAGGAGAAGAATTGTATTTAAACAGAAAGATTTTTGAAGTTTTTCTAAGAGCTTTGGAGTCTTTTTAAACAACTTTATCTCTTAATTCAAAAGTCTCTTTGAATAACCCAAAATGAGATCAGTATGGAAGGACTGGAAGATCATCTCCTAACCAACAACAAAGAGCAGCAATTCCTTCCCATTCAACTCAATTATCCCTGACTCAGTCTTGGGGAAACAGCCACGATTGCTCTTCTGCCAGCTCTTGGCTGGCAAGTTAATAACATTGCATCCTGCGTTTGATGCACCGGAGGATTTTGCAATTAATCCTGAAGAATTTCCCTGGAAGGGGCTGGGGAGGGGTGCAGGGGACGGGGGCGCGTCGGGAGGCAAGATGCCTCGTGCGGTTTAATGTCACCCTGGCCCTTGCTCCCTCCTTTCGGGACTCTGCGGGAGGACCAGCACATGCAGACCCCGCGGGCACCCCGGGGGCTGCGCCGGCCCTGGGGCCCGGCTGTGCCAGGCCTATGAGGGGTGGGCTCCGTGGCTGGGTTAATAAGGATGAACTGTGTTGGGCTGCTCTCATTTGCTCCGTCACTGATAGAGCTTGTACAGGGTAATGAGCAATAGCACGTAGCAATCGTGCTCCCTGGCTGCAGCACTGAGCCCTGCGGCTGTGAGACCACGGGGAGGTTTTGTACAGACCCTCAGCAGCTGGAGGCTGAGCTGCAAGGGGCTGGGTTTGCTGCCGGAGCCGCTCCGCTCCCGATTTTGGCTTTGCAGAGAGTGGAGCCGTCTAGGGGCAACACCACCCGCGGGTCCGGAGCTGGACCTCGTGGGGCACGGGCGGCTGAGGGAGAGCTCACGATGAGCATCCCCAGGCAGGAGGATGGAGGGAGGGCTCGTGCCGAGCTCCCTTGGGCAGGAGACAAGGTCTGATCGCCCAAGGCTGCAGGAGCTGTGCATCGCAGCAGACGCGGTCAGAGGGGTCCCGCACACCTCGGGTGGGTCTGGGTCCCGGGCAGTGCAAGGCAGYGAGAGTTCAAGGCAGCGTGTGGGCAGAGGTGTGCCGATCCCTTCGCCTGGAGGCGATGCTCGAGGCTTGGCTGTCACCGTCTGGCTCTCCCAGCCCTCTGTCACGTGCTGCCATGGCACCCGACACTGCGACATTGCTGGAGACCCTGACGTTGCCTCCTTTATTTCCAATATTGGGCTGCGGCCGTTCCAGCGGGACGGGCTGCACCGTCCCCTTCACCGGCGCGTGCCTGCCGCACCATGTCTCGTCGGCCAGATCCACAGACGTGTCTCCTCCTCAAAACAGACCAGGAACGGGGGGACTTTGACTGAGAATCATGTTTGTCAAAGCCGTGCGCAGGAGGGAGGTGAAGCTTTGCTGCGAAGCGGCATGGCCCCGCGGGGTCCCCAGGGAGAGGGGGCTGCTCGGGGCGGGGAGGGGGCACGGGACCACCAGCCACCCCTGGGGCTGCCGGCCGGACAGAGCAGCTTTCCAACAGATCCTGCAAAGCTGGGCTGCGGTTTCTCCTGCTACTAGAGGTCAGCAGGCAGTAACAGCAAAGACAGCTAAATAAATAAACAGATAAAATCAAATAAATCAATAAACATAAATAAACAAATTAGACAATGTAAACAAACAATTAAATGAACGAATAAACTGTAAATTTCAGTTTAAAGAGTGTTTCTAGCCCTGCTGGCTGCTGGCGAAGGGGCAGCCCAAGCCAAGTACCCCTCACAGGCTCCCAGTCGCCAAGGCAAGGGACAAGGAATTAGGGGGATGTCACGGATTTTGTCAGTTCAGCTGCTAACGTGAAAAATCTGGTGTTTGGGGGTGGTTTGAAATCCATTTTCCAAGCAGTATTAATTTCAGATCAACCTGTGCTTATTCCTCTGCCCTTCAGGAGTGCCACGAGCAGGAGCTGGCTCGGAGGCGATGGAAATGTTTGTGCTCCCCATGCTTTGCTGCTGGCTCCCCCTGGCACTCCCTGAGCCTGAGCCTAAGTGGAGGGGATGGGTGTCAAGCTTTAACTTCTCTCTATAGTTAATAAATGTCGTGTGCTTTTCACCTTCACCTGGTCCTTTCTGATTCCACCCCTTACACCTCCTAACACGTTCCCCGGCTCCTCTGACAAAGGCATTTTACAAGATGGATAAGTCCTGTCTCCCGCTGTAAAAACCAGCACGGCAGTGAAAATGATCGAGGGTGGCACACGGTGCTGGCGGCCGGACCCCGCGCCGGYGGCACGGGGAACCCCCTCACCACGGGAGCGTGGCTTCCCGGCCACTGCCACGCTGTCACACCACGGTGTCAGGAACCCACCAACAAACCCAACCCTGTAATCCCTCCTTAAGCACCTTGGTAATGAGAGGATTAGCCAGGGCTCCTCCGCTTGCCAGGCGGTGGCTAAGCCTGAAAAATCCCGTGTGGCCGGCGTGAATTCTGGTGCCCTCCCGCATCTCCCCGCCCACCCCTCCCCACCGAGGGCCTTTGCTCGTCCTTCTCTCCCCTGCGAGGACGCTCCTCCGGTCTCTGCTGTGCTCCAGCCCCAGGACGTGCCAAGCCTGAGCCTCTGTTAATGAGCAGCCCCGCATTTGCCAGTCTCTCGCTAAGCCCTGTGGGGTGGTGACGGATGGGGGCAGCGTGGGAGCATCCCTGGGCAGGGCACCTTCGCTCAGTGCTTCTGCAGGACGTCTGCAAACACGTGGAGGCTCTCAAAAATCCAAAGCCACAGACTACCCCCAAACTAACCCTTCCCGCTTTGAACTATCACCCCTCAGGCGAAGCCCCCCGGCCCCTGGTCCCCAGCGGGATGTCCCTGGGACACGTCCTCAGCACCGTCCCCAGCCGGTGCCCAGGGCCTCCCTCAGGGGACCCAGAAACGCCCCTGCTGCTCTCAGCATCTCTATTCCCCCGGGCTGTGCAGCCCTTGCCGTCCCCTCTGCCCGGGCCTCCGCAGCAGGACAGCATCTTACCGCAGACCTCAGCTGTGCCTCCAGCTTCGCACGCCCAGCACAGCTATTATTTTTAATGATGTGCAAATTGGCTCAGGACACAGCAGTCAATCAGAGGCTCAACGCCTCGGTGATGGGACCGGGTGGCTGTTTACCCAGCGGTAGGAGCTGCCCGGCCGGGCTGTTTGAGCAGAGGAGGGGAGCAAAGGCTGCAGCCTGGCCGGGCATCTGCCCGCTCGCCGGACACACGGGGAATTGATTTCGGATTGTGTTTCTGTGCAGAAGGCAATATAACAATCAGATATATTTCACTTGTGGGTCTGAGTGCAGAGCTCTATTATTCATACTCTGGCTTTAAGTTAATAGCCGGTGTTGTGTCAAATGTACCAATCCCAGCAGCTTTAATGGAGTTGGCCTCTGCACCCCTCTCCAAGTGGCAGCTGATATTTTCTGCCCACATCAGTTCTATCTACGAGGGAAAAATATCGAGTGCTCCCTGCGGCTGTTGTTCCAGAGCGCGTTAAGGGGAGGGGAGGTTTCCTGACCACGCTGCTGGCGGGTGACGCCGCGCATGCCGTGTGTGCCGGTATGCACATGGCCGGGCATGTGTGGCTACTGGTTCAGCCAAAACCCAGCGTTCCCGCTGTGGTTGCACACCGTCGCCGTGCAGCTTCGCAGCCACCCCGCGCTGCCGTGGTCGAACAGGCTTTGCTCCGTCGGCTGCAGCCCAGGGAGCCTGGGCAGCCCCTGCGCTCCCACAGCTGTGCCTCGGAGGAGGAAAACCAAGCTCCGGGTGGTTTGCAGCTTTCCTTGCCCTTTGCCCACCAGTTTGCAAACTGATGCCCAGCGCAACCTGCCAGGTACGTGTCAGTGTGACAAGAAACAGGACTTTATTGGACAGGACTGGGCAGGGAGCACCCTGCAGCAGGATGCTGGCTTCTAGCGACCACTTGCTCATCAACGTTTTTCACGTGTGCATGGTGCTGCAGCTGTCGCCAGTGAAATGCCCAAATGGGTGGGAGGAAAAACCTTTAAATTCTGCCACTAATAAGCACAAGGTTTCCCTGAGCTGCTCGTTGCTGCCTCCTCTTCCTCCTGCCCTGGCCGTGGGGAGGCTGCAGCGCCGGGTGAGCATCGTGTGCTGGGCATGGAGGAAACGCTTCCTGCAGGTGATCACCCCCTCCCGAGAGGCAGCGGCGGCAGGGCTGCCCCGAGGCTCGTGGCTCCCGGCTGGGACGAGGGCAGGGAGGGAGGGCTGTGCCCGCGGTGCTGCGGGAGACCCTCGCTTTGCCCAGAGCCCCTTCCCTCCTGCACACCCCAGCCCCGGCGGCTGGGGCCCGACCTCAGTGTTTCATAGAGACGGGAGCGGGTTTGGAAGGAGTTGTCCCTGGCAGCTGGCGTCCCAGAGCTGCTCTGACCTGGAGGAGGAGCCGTGGGCAGCCCAGCCAGAAACCTCCACCTGGAAACTCAGCCGGAGGAGCTGTCGCAGGGAGCGGGAACGTTGTGTGTGGGTGACCCTCGCTGTGTGTCTGGGGACGCCCCGTCCAGGCCGGCTAACCTGGACTGGCCGGGCACTGAGCAGCAGCTCCAGCACCGAGCAGGGTCAGGGCACGTTCCCGCGTTCCCTGGAGGGGGCAGGTCCTGTCCCTGCTCCAACGCCACCCCTGCAGCCGGGGCAGGGACCCCGGGGACATTTGGTCTGTCTCCCGCTGCCGCTCAGAGCTCGGCCTTTGGTCTGTAATTGAATCAGATGTTTTAAAACAAGCTTTGATCCCTCGGAAAAGGAAATTCTCCTGGCTGCCCCCATTGCCACGGTGCATGTAAACAATTGGCAATCTGCCCACCTCCTAATTTTTGTAACTAATTACCTCTCGTTATCTCGTATCAGGCCAGTAGCCAACATGTCACTAAATGATTAATGCAATGCACACAGCAACACAAAACTGCATCCTTCATTCACCACCAGAATTATCCTGTTTGCCCTCTTGTTCTTTAGCTTAATAAAATGGTGAGAAAAGCAGGAAATGCAAGAAATCAGTATCTGCTGTTGGGCGAGCAGCTGGGAAGGCAAGGGAGCAACAGGGCTGGGTCAGGATGTCTTGGGGGCAGGAGAATTGTCTTTGAGGAATATATAATAAAAACTTAATACACAGGACCCTCTAATTGGCTTGTAAATTCCTCTGACCCTCTTTCTGCATGACCAGCACAGTCTGTGGCCTGCTGACACCCTGCAGAAGGGTTTTTTAACCTAAAGGTCTTGACCCAAGACGAGACAATTTCCAGAAGACTGAGGGATTTTTCTTTATTTGCTTTCCACATTTTTTTCCCACAGCGCCTCCAATGCAGCTGGGAAGGACCTGGCTGCGGGGGCTCGGGCTGCACCGCGTGCCACCGGCCAGCCTGGGCTGCAGGCGGTGATGGAGCGGCTGTGCCTGGCCCCGGGAGCAGCCAGCCCTCTCCAAGGGTGCCCTGCAGCGCTCGGACCAAGGGGAGAAGGCTTCCTCCTGGGGTAGGTCCCCACCAACCCCAAAACGCGGATCAGAGGGAGCAGGGGAGCTGCTGAGCCCGGGCGCTGGTGAGACCTGCCTGGTGGCACYGCGGGACGTGGGCAGGTCTCACTACGTGACAGCAGCCGCTTGGTAAGCACACGCGCGCCCTGACACCATCAGTGCCCTGATAACGCTGCACTAATTGTGTCATGTGGATGATGACGCAGGATTAGTGCTCTGCCACACGGCAGCGCTGGAGCAGCAGCTCCGCTCCCCGGCGAGGGCGCGCGGCTGAGACGGCCGCCACGTCCCATTGCTCAGCTATCGGCTCCATGCACATGGCTTGTCATGGGATGTGTGCACTGAGCCGTTAAATTAAATTGTAGTGGCTTCATCAATATTAAGTTAGATGATACTCAAAAGAGCCTGAGCAGAGGCACCAAGCTCACTCTCAAAAAAAAAAAAAAAAAAAAAAAAAGAGCAGTTTGTTACCCCTGGTTTTCTCCCATTCCATCTGCTTCAGCCCTCGGCGGAGGGCCGCTCTGTCACCCTGGGAAGGCTGCAGCAGCCGTGATGACGTGTCGGTGCTGAGGGGAGCTGGGCTTGCTTGGTGGGAGGAAACACTGTGCGAGTGGTCTGGGGCGGGCTGGGGGCAGCTGCTGGGCGCAGGCGAGCGGGGCTCGGGGTGTTGGTGGCTCGGACCTGACAAGAGCTCGCTCCTCGCCTTGGCCCCTTCTCGCCCCAAGCTCGTCTCCCAGCAGCGCCCCGGCTCCTCCTGCTAGCAAGGGCAGGCAAGCACTTACAATAATGAGGTATTCAGGGCTGACACCTTTTAATTCCCCAAATGATTAACTTTCAGCGGATTAGAGCTAGGATGGCTATTTAATTAACAGACACGTCAAGCTTGCTTATGAGTCATTAAAAAAACCCTACCCTAGTGATTGACTTGTTAATACGGAAGAAATCAATTAGATTTTTTTTTTCCTCCTCTGAAGTTTTTGGCTCCAGCCAAAAGGATGGAGGAAGAAAGGATGCTGGGATTCAGCTAGGCTTTATTCTTTACAGAGGAGATTGCAGGAACAGCTTCATGCAGGGATTTGCAGTGTTTCCTGGGAAGCAGACTCCGAACCCTGTCCCAGGGTGCAGCGGAGGACGGGAGCAGCCCCTCGACACCGGGCTGGTCGTGGGGTGGAAAGCTGCCCCGTCCCCCTTGATCCCCCTGTTCTCTCCTCCAGGGCCAGATCCCAGGTCTCCCGCTGCTCCCGCTGCCCCTTCCCAAAACCACCTCCCCTGAACTGCCTGGCTCCGACTGCGGCTTTCCCAGCGAGCCTGGAAGCAGGGACGGGAATGGCCGGAGCGGGGGGGGGGGCAACGTGGGGGCCGCAAGAGCAGGGGCTGCCCCGGGGCTGGAGCAGCTCCTTCTCAGCTCAAAAGCTGGGGGTGATTCTGGTGCTTCTGGGGGAGGCAGGGTGAATCCCGCAGTGGCAGCAGGGGGCTAATGGCAGCCTCGTTAGAAAAGGATGCTGCAATTTGCTGAGCTAATGATTACATCGGGGAAAAAATGCACAATGTCTCTTAGGTAGCAAAGGCCAGACCTGAGCAGTTTTCTGCTTAGGGAACAGCTGACGAAGTTCAGGGGCAAAGAGGAATTAGCAGGGATTTGGGAGCTGAAGGCCGTGCAGGTGGTGGGAGCTGCAGTTAGTGCTGCCGTGAAAGCCCCRAGTTCAGCCAGGCCTGGGGCAGCAGCAGCGGTGCTGGCGCTTGGGATTTCAAGGATTTTCCRTGCACCGCATCGGCGTCAGGGTGTGGGTGTCGGGCCCTTCTGCTCCCTGGGGAAAACCCACAAGGGGTTAAATGCCTTTTTTATACACAATTATAAATTGCTGTCTGCAGAGTCTGACTTTATGCACAGAAACTCTGATTGCTCAAATTGTAGATTGCCTCTTGACATTAATTACTATGTAAATCTGGCAGATTAACATTGTCAGATGATGAGTGGCAAGTTTCACTTGCAGCCAGTCTCCCAGGAGCTCGGCTGTTGCAGAAGTTGCCATAGCAATTTTTTCCTCTTGGAAAAAATGATAATAAAATAAAACCAAAACAAAACAGCGCATCCTTGTGCTCCCACCCAAGTGCTGGTGCTTTCCCTGCTGTCCCCCGGTTCCTCGTTCAGACCCCGTTAGAGCAGAAGATGAAGTTGCAGTTTGAGCGGTCAGTGGACTTAATGCTCTTCAAGCACTTGTCTGGCTCCTCTTAGCGCTTGATGCCTAAATGACCGTGATGGGGAAGATCATCACTGCTCCTGCACAGGGTACAGGCTGGCTCCTGCTCCCTCGGCTTTGATCGCTCTGTGCGCTCCTCATGCTGGCTGGGCACGGTGCAGTGGTGCCGTGGAGCCCGGCGGGTGATACGGCTGCCTTTGGGGGAGAAGAGCTGCAGCTGCCCCTCTGTGTCTGCTTGAGGAGGAGATTTGATTTTGTTTATCTCGGTCTCTGAAACCAAACAGTGAAAAGAAAAGAAAAAACCTCCTCATTTTTCACTTGAGATTAAAGATGCATGAGTGGAATTGAACAGGGCTGCTCACCGTGGAGTCAAGAGGCTTTGAAGGTGAGCTGCAAAGCTCACTAAATAAATTGATAAACTGCCTCAGATCTTTGGTCAGGAGCAGAACAGGCAGATAGCTACAAAACTCAGTAAATCTGGGCGTGCTTTGAACTCCTCCCCCCCCCCCCACCCCAGCCCAGTGCCCCTGGCACTGGCAGGCGGGTCCCAGTACCCTGAGATGCTGCGGGAGCTGGGTCCACTCTGGTCTAAGACGTCCCTGCCAGGGCTGCCATCGTGCCCTTCCGCAGGTTACCCAGCTCCTTGGGGACTAAAATGGGGTTGTGAAACGGGGGTCCTGGGCACAGGGACCTCCAGACCCAGAGCCTTGTCCCCGAGCCCTGGCTGAGGGGCGGTGGGGGCTAGCCCTGCATGGCTGGGTGTCCCCAGAGAGCTTCCCCACTGTCACCCTCTGCTCACTGGAGCAGCAGCAACAGCTCAGGCTGTGTTTCACGGTCACGTTTATCCGCTGGGGTGTCACTCAGCAGTGCCGAGCAAGGAGCTCTTTGTCCCCGCACCTTCGCCGGCGCTGCACCCCTGGCGTGCCCCGACACCAGCAGCATGCCTCTCCCGGGGGACGAGCCCAGGAGCAGCTCTTGGCACACAGGGCAGGGGACAGGGCTAAAACATGACGTCTCGGCCTTTATTAACGTGTTGGCCTTTGGGTACCTCAAGCACACGCTCCTCCTGAGCTGCTTGTCCTCATCCCGCCAGCAGGCACGGCTGCCTGCCAGCCCCCCTTCATCCCGAGCACTGACCCTCTCCCCCGTATCACGTACGGGTGAGGATGTCTACGGTGGTCCTCGGCGTGAGGGACTCGATGTTTCGTCATGCCCCCCTGTGGCCCCAGCGCCTTCTCCTGGGCTTGGACAAGGACCCAGCTCCCACTACTGCAAACTGGCTCCCACCAGGCTGTCGAGATATCTTAATCTTATTAACACAAACCAATCCATTAACTCTAATTACTGCACTTGTTGAGGAGGGGCATTGTAATTAAAGCGGCCCGTGGTCCAGGCTAGGGCTCCCCTGCATCCCTCGGCTCAGCAGTGCCGGGGGCACGCAGGGCTCTGCCCCACTGAGCAGCACCTCTGGGGCCACGGGCATCCCTGGGGCAGCGATGCTCCTGCCTCAGCCCTGGCCCCAGGACCCCCCAGACCTCCCCAAATACCRCTCCTCTCCCAGCACTGAGCTGTTAGGCCAGGGATCAGCCCCCACTCGCCCAGGGAAGAGCCAGGGACAGAGCCCAGCACTCCGCAGCACCCGTCACCCCCACGTCCCCCAAGGGATGTTGCACGACAGAGGTTGTTTATTGCCTTTGAAAGGCAAGAATATGTTTCTCATCCATGTCATACTTCTAAAAATACCAGATGTGTTGCCCCGGCTTTCCTCTTGTGCGCTAATGACAGCTGAGGAGTGACATCTGTATCATAATAGATGAGAAACAATTCCTCTCTACTCCCAGAGAAGGCTGATTATTTTACTGGCAAGCTACATTAAAAAAATGCCTTGTGACACAAAGTACCATTAATGTCAGGAAATGGCAGCGCGGCGCCTCCGGGGAGCCCCGCTCCTGTCACCCTGATTAAATTCACGTGTGTCTTCCCCCTGCATCCAGCTGCCCCATCAATATTCATGCCAGAGCCGCTCCTGGGGTGTGCTGCCAGGCCAAGGCTGTTACTGCCTGATCGCAGTGATAAAACGCCGGCCGGAGATGAAGCAGCCTCAGCTACAGGACACAGGAGCAGATCCAGGAGCAGTTGCACTCGAGACGGTGCAGGGCATCCCTCGCTCCAGCCTGGGGCTCGCGGCGGGGCAGGGATGCTGCAGACCTGCACCCCAGGGCTGCCTGGGGCAACGCTCCGCAGGGGACTCCTGCTCTGCCCACGAGGTCTTCCCACAGCAAAAGACAATTTGCAGGGTGGAATGAAAACATGCCAAACCCGCTAGGTTTGACTCTGCGTTTCTCACTTCCAAAAGCCCCAGCCCGGGGGAATTCACCAGGGCTCCCTGGCTGGAAATCCCCTGCCTGGAGCTGAAGCCACCGCGYGCCTCTCCTGCAGATGGGAGCTGCGATTCAGGTCTCCTGCTTTATGTAAGAAGATAATTATGCTCTACTGGGATTTGCAAAATTCATAGCTATAAATTTCTCCCAGGGAAGAAGGTGCTGTAACTCATGAAGAATCAAATGCCAAAACGCCGCTAAGGAAAGGCCGGAAAGAGCTTTAATTGCCCTGATGAATCAGTGTCGTCCCAGGTTTCCAAAGACATCACCACTTCTCACCCCCTGAACGCCAGCCCCTTCGGTAGCCCGGCCTGGGGTGACCCCTCGCTGCCCRAGGGTCCCACCCCGCGCGGGGACCCCCCCCGCACCGGGCCGCTTGCTCCGCAGCCCAGGGCAGAGCGGCGGCGGGGGCAGGATGCGGCACCTGCCCTTGCTGCTGCTGGCGGGCAGCACGGGCTGGGCTTTGCGTTTCTGAAGGGGTTCCTAAGTCCGCAGCTCCGGATCCCCCCTCCACGCCCGGCCCCGAGGTCCCGCTCTGAGGCCCAGCCCTGGCTCAGCAGTTCACCCCCGTTGCACGTTGTTCAGCTGTGCACGGTTCAAGGCCGTAACTTCTCCTGGACTTAATAGCAGCATCTCTGTACATCTCCATGAAAGGAAAGCGCAGACTAAATACGCCCCAGGGAGACGGCAGATATACTGCCGGCATTACCAGCTGCTGGGAGTGCTGCTAATGCGAGATAATTATTCCATAACTCTGCTCGCTGCTGCAGCTGAGTTGGTTAACGAGTGAGAACGGGCCCAGGGTGATTTAAGGAGCCGTGAAGGGGCTGCCCTTGTGCTGGGCTCTCTGAAAGGTGCTGACCTGCTTGGGTGAGGAAGCTTGGACCTTGCTTTGTGCTCAGGGAGGTACAACCCACCCGAAGCGTCGCCCACGTCCCAGGTGATCCCAGCTCCATCCTCGGTTTAGGTCTGACTTGCAAGAGGACAAAGTGACATTTTATTTCAGGGTTTTCCCTGCGCGTTCCTCCCTCTGTGGAGCCTCCCTMCAGGTCAGTGCCCTGTTCTGGTGATTTATTTTGGCTGGTAACACGTGCACGATGCAGCACGTTGATTTCCAGACACATGCACATGCAGCTCCCAATGGGGAGTCTCAACGAGCTCCCCGCGAGCTCGGGTGCGGGTATTGATTTTGCTCTGTATTCCCTGCTGCCCGCTCTCCTCAGCGTAACATGGGTGACAGCAGCAGGATTCGTCCCGGCARTGCCAGGAGAAGGCCGTTTCATTTGAGAGACGCTCACCCGGTAATTGCACGGTCCCGGCAGCAGCTGTGGGCACCCCYGTCCTGCCCCGTTCACGTCCCAGCGTGGCTGGCACCCATCGTGCGGTTTCCATGCAGTTGGGGATTTTGCCGAGAGATCCGAGCRCAGCAGCGAGCGCTGGCCCGGCTCGGCACGTGCTCCCCGGCAAGCGCTGGTGTTGCTCTTAATTGCCATCCTGCCGCAGCGTGCAGTCGTGTCGGCTCCCACCAGCTCGGCGGTCAGTGTAGTTAACAACCTTTTTAAAAATTAACTTCCTGGGAACATGTTATTCCAGGATTCCAGCCATTAAGGGCTCGTTAATATTTATGAAATAATTAATAGATGCACCTATGTTCTTTAATAACTCATTTAAAATTGTGCTACAAAGTGCAATCCGTTCGGAGGAGGTAACGGACATTCTGCAGTAGAGTAGCTTAGAGCATGGAGGGGCCGTTAATTATGTATTAAACGTACACATATATATTACACAAAGTTATGAAAACATTAAGGCACTTAATTTTAGAAATAATGAGGCAAGTTCTGCTACCAGGAGACCTGTTTTAAAGAGCCGACTGGATTTGGAGCTCTGCTCCAAGGAAAAACATTTACGGGGGGACCTGGCCCCGTCGTGGTGGGGTTTTTCTTCTTGAGGGTGGATTCAGTGCTCCCCGAGGTGGGTGTCAGAAGGGCAGGCAGGGCTCCCCATGGGTCTCTGCCGAGGCCGCCCGGTGCCGGCCGTGCACACGTGGTGCACACACACGGAGCTTTTCCGACGCCAGCTCCTCTCCGTTGGCACGAGATGCTCCTTTACCCCAGGGACCCACGTGCAGCCGACCCCACACGTGGGCTGAGGGTCTCTGGAGCCGTGGCGTACCGGGCTGGAGGCACCGGCAGTGAGCACACGCACGTACTTCTACCCAAACAATGATCTATATTTTCAATTTTCCAAAAGATTACGTTTTCATCTTAAAAGATGTTGTCTCCTGCTTTTTGACCTGAATAAAGTGAAAGATAATAGAATCCAGATGAAATATATATCTGTATTAATCTTACACAGAGAGAGCCTTCTCTGAGCTTCCAGGTGCTGCAGCAGGAGTGGATCCAGTGTGTAATCAGATGGCCACCTTTATCTGAGCAATTTCCACTCTGCTTTAACAGGATTAAGCGCTGCTGGGGGATGCAGCCACCCCCGGTGTACAGCCCGCCGGTGCGGAGCAGGGAGCACGCCTGCCCATCCAGGTATGATGGTGTAAAAGCTCGAGGGCGCGTTTTCCCCAACACACATCTACGGGTGCGCGTGTGTGTCCCTGCCGCCTCCGGCCGTCCCAAGGTGACACTGGGGGTTTGATGGCAGCTCTGCCTCCCGGCTGGGGCCCTGCGGCTGCTGCTGGCTGAGTGGGATGATGCTGAGCTGAGCAAGATGATGCTGTCTCAGCACTTGGATGGGGACTTTCAAAGTGGTTTTTGGCAGCAGAGAAAGCTGCCGGGAGCTCGGTGGGGGCTGCCCTGTCCCCAGCCCCAGCTGGGTTAGATGTTAACTGCCTTCTCAGCGCAGGAGAGAGGATTCACCGTGCTTTGTATCTTCTCAGGTTCCTCCTGCAATTTGCATTTCAAAGCATCTCCCGCCTGTCCTACCTGTGCAGAGTGTGTCCCCGCTGGACAGGCCGTCGTGCAGCTGCAGGCGCTCCCGTCCCCRCTGTGGCACGTGGCCGGGGCGAGGGGCTCCTGCACCCATCGCAGGCACTGTTCCCTGCCTGGGACAGCGCTGGCTCTCCCAGCCCGAGAGCAGAGCCAGGCATGGTGGTGGCTCCGGCCAGCAGCGAGCTGCAGCCACCTCCTTCACCGGCTGGGAGAGGGAGAAATTGGATTCAGAGGCAGCAAATGCAGTTCCCCAGAATGGATGTACATTTTCATTATACTTATACGCTGAGTAATTGGTGGTAATACAAGAGATATGGGCAGTATCATTATAGACCAGGCTGTGCTGGAGATGTATTATCATCATCTGTCATTATCTGGGCTTCCTTGTGGCTGCTAAAATTGTAGAACATGATTTTAATAACCCTGGAAGGCAAGAATCATTTTTCTTTTGTCACTTAACAACTTGGCCTCATTCACTGATACCTTTAAATAAGAAGGGGGGCATTAATTTCTAGTGGAATAAATGCAGACCTGGTTGTTTTCTTCTCTCTTCATTTGCAAAGGTGCCCCAGCGAAGCCTGACAGCTTTCAAGGAAATTGCAGATAATGGGGGGAGGACGTCAGCACAGTGCAGGGTGCACAGGAGCACCCGGAGGCGGATGATGCTGACGGTGATGCCCTGGGGCCCTTGCCCCGAGGTCCCTGCTGATGAGCAAAGAAACGCAGCGGCAGCACCGTCCCAGCTGCAGCAGCGTGCCCCTGGGCAGAGCACTGGTGGCTGCTGGAAAGCATAGCGTGAGCCTTGGAGATTTTTCCCAGGCTCGGCCAAGGGCTGAGCAGGCTCCAGTTTGCAGCAGGACCATTGCAGGTGCCTGTAGCATCCCCGGAGCTGCCTCGGCTGCTGCACTCGGGGCAGCACGACGACCCATGGGACCCCCACGGCACCACAGAGGTGTTCCCAGAGAACTGCCCTTCCCGAGCCCGGGGAGGCAGCTCTGTCCAGCAGCCCGGAGCAGGGATCGGTGGCGGAGCCCCGGCTTGCTGACTTCTCAGGGCCAACACCCTCAGCTGAGTCCCCCTGGGAAAACAGGTAGAAGGAAGCAAGCCAAGGGGAGAGAAAACAGAGGTCTGCAGGCAGAGCGACCCGGCATCGCCTCCGACTCCCTCCGCTGCAGACTCACAGCAGAGTGAATTGAAGGGGAAAGACCTTAATCCGTCTTGTCAGAAAAGCCTAGTGAAATTAATTGGAATTTGCAGAAAACAAGCCAGCCCGGGTGTGTGACAACAGCAGCGGAGGTGACGTCCCTGGCATGCTGCTCCTGGGCTAGGGCCTGCCCTGCAGCCGGGACGGGGTGTCCCCTGCCTGGTTTGCAGCTTTGGGCTCTGCCCCCGTGCCCGGAGTGTGGTTCTATCTTTGGGCTCTACCCCCGTGGCTGCAGTGACTCCGGCAGCGCGGGGCTTGGCCCTGCGCAGCCCTCCCGGCAGGCTGCACAGGATGCCACGGTGGCATCCCTGGCGGGGACGGTCCGGGCACCCCAACCCCTCAATCCCCTCTCGCAGGGCACAAACACGGCTGCTTTTCAGGAGCTGAAGGAGCTGCATCACTCCTGACCTGCGTGGACACCATCGGGGTTCGTGAGTTTGAGGGTGTTTCATTTGTCGCTCCTCTTGGCCGTGGAAAAAGCCAGCAGCAGGAGAGGGACAAATCAAATTACAAGCCAGCTAATGAAAATAATGGGGAATAAAGCACTTTTGGAGGCTGCTTGGTTGGATTCCTATTTCCATGTGTCACTGGATTTAAATCAGTGATGTTTATAGCCCTCAAGAAGCAGTCATTTAATTGCTCTTTGTGATTAGCTGCAACTCAATTGACCATGAATTTCTTGCTCTTGCAGACCTGAGCCTTTGGCAGATGAGAGGTGGCCGGCTCGGAGCCAGGCTCCAGCCCCACCGCTGTTCCCACCCCCATTGCTTGAGCACCCAAAGCTCTCCTGGACCTTTCAGGGGCCCGGCCCTTGCAGTTTGTCCCAGGGTAAAACGGATGGGGGGTGCTGAGGGTCTTCCTGCAGAGCGCAGCCGAGATGGTGTATTTACATAGTGGGAGCAAGCGGGGGATCTGTTGGGAGGGTTTTGCCCTGTTTCCATGCAATGATCTGGCCGCTCCGACAGCGAGCGGCTGTCAGCGCCTGCCTGGGCTAACAGCCTCCGTTTGCAACTATTGACTCTGAGTAAATCATCTCCAGATATATTTTTTTTCCTGACAAAAGCTGATTTTTTCTATTATTGTCAGGGGTGTTTATTAGAGCAGAAAAATAATAGCGCTGTGCTTGCAGCCTGATTGCCGGGAAGTATCAGAAGTCGGCTGTGCAGCCCTGGCAGCTGGCATCAAATGTGCTGCTTGGCACCGCAGTCACGGGGGGGGTGGGGGGGCCATGAAAATCCCCCTGCCCGGCTGGTTTGATGAGGGGCAGCATCGAAGGGAAATTTATTTTCGACAATGGCAAGGGAGAAGATGCTCCACACATCTGAGCTCCAGAGCGTCTCGGCAAAAAGGAGCGGGAATTTCCAGGAGTGTCAGGGGATGAGGGGCTGGCTGGGGCTCAGCCATCAGGCACGGGGAGGCTGCTCTGCTGCAGACACCTGGGCAACAGAGCCAGTAATTTAGGGACATGCAAGTTTTACGTGGTGCCATGGAAGATCTCTCTCCCTCTTGCCCATCCACCCAAAGGACCGCTCTCCCGTGCTGGAGCTGCAGCCCCTTGGCATCCTTTTGGCGTCTTGCAGATTCGAAATGAATAATGGCAGGCAGCGCAGGCAGCTCTCTGCCCTTGTCACCCCGTCCTCCCCCTCCCTGTGCCCACCAGGGACTCCCCAGATCCCCGCGACACACAAAATTAATCCTTCTGCCTCATCAATTACAGTAATGTGTCAGGAGCCTTGTTCAAGGTCAGCCTCTCAGACCCCTGTAATCAATTCTCTCCAATTTGCAGCCGCCTCGCTGGGGAGGAGCTGGGTGGCGGCGGCACGCGGCGGGGACGAGCACCGTGGGCATCCCCGGTGCTCGGGGATCGGATGACCGGAGCCTGCGGACACAGGAGGGTCCTGGCCCGGCTCCCCTCCCCAGGGTGGCTCCATGCTGGCAGCCTGGGCTCCCCGTGTCCCCTCGTGCCCCGCCATGTCCCCCTGTGCTGCCATCCTGAGCTGAGGGTCTCCTCCCTACCACCTCTGCCTGCCTGCGGGGCGGCTCGGCCAGGAGCCCTCTGCCCCCTCCCCATTGCTGATGTCTGAACCAGGTGGTTTGTTTGAATTAATCATGTTGGGTGGCAATTAAACAGCTCTCCTCATCCATTAGAGACTGCAGCAGATTTTGTGCTTAGATCTTGCATCTTACATGACTGGTAATGTTTTATTTTTTTAGGGAATGAAAAGAAGAAAGGGAAAATCCCTTTAGGGAGGCCGGTTCTTGCTGACAGCTGAGCTGATACAAACCGGTAATGTACTTTATTCTGCTTAATAGCAATGATCTGCCCAGCAGGGATTAAATCAGAGGCACTGATAACACGCCTGAGAAATGAAGGCAGCTGATGACCCCCAGGCACTTAACATGGGGAGCAGTGGGAGAGCGGTGCTGGTCCGTGGGGCTCTGCCGGCCCTGCTGCCCTGGCCCCCCGGATGCCATGGCAGCAGCGGGTGGCTCGGCAGCAGCGGGGCGCACGGGGGTCCCGCTGCCCCCCACACCCCGCGTCATGCTCGGAGCCCGGCAGGAGCTTCGGCAGCCAAGGCGGGGAATGGAGCCAGTTCACACCTCCCCTGTGACGGGATCCGCTCTGCCCCGGGGTGGTGGTGGCAGAGCCAGCGGCGCCTCCGGGCGCGGGAGGCTCTGTGCTGCTGTGCCGGGAAGGGTCTGGATCCATCCCTGTCTGTTGCCTCCAGAGCTACCTGTGGATTGTGACTAGAGCTGCCCGAGGGGTCTGGCCGTGCCAGTGGGCCTGGTGCCATCGGTCCCCGTCCCACGTGCTGCAACCCGGGAAAAGCCCTGCGGCCGCTTCCCCTTTCCGCCTTCCCCCTCGCCAGGCAGCTCTGGGCGGGGCGGGCTTTTGCACCACAGGATGGGAGCCCACTGCCCCGCCGCTCACCCCGAAACGTGCCTCGTCCGCGCAGGCACCCACCCTCCCTCCAAACTGAGCTCCCAGTCTGTCCTGCACCATGGCTCCGTGTCACCAGCTGCCTCTGCGCTGCCACAGCCTCCTCCCATGGGACCCTCCATCACCCAGCCGGCTCTCGCACCCTAGCATCCTCCTCCCTGTGCATCCTCCTGCCCCAGCCCCTCCGAGGCCCCTCCGCCGGGCTGGCCAGGGCCCGTGGCTCTGGCTGTGGGTGCCATGCAGGGATGGCACCCTGCCTCCTGTCCCTCTGTCCCATCCCAGGGATGGGATCTGTGGGCTTGTGAGAGTGACTCAGAGCCGAAGGGGAACCGAGAGCACTGTCATGGGGGCACGTCTGCTCCATCCCTGATCTCGGGAAGGGGCCGCTGCCCCGGGTGCCGTACAGGGAGCCGTGCCAAGAGCCGTGCCCCGACAGATTGGCAAGCTCGGAGCCTCCTCAGGGACAAACCCTTTCCCTGCAGAGCGTGGGCGAGGCGAGCCCGGGGCCAGGCATGCGCTGGGGTGGGACGCGCGGTCCCGTCCGCACACCAGGACGCGGGGTCCCACTGCGCGTACCCCGTGGCAGGGCCCCATCGGTGGCGGCGGCGGGTGGGCGCGGGGAGGGCAGCGCTTGTTTGTGTCCAGCTGGGTGTTTGCGGCTCTGCCTGCCCTCCGGTTCCCACGGAGATGCCCACGTCACCATGGCTACCTGCGGATATTCCTGCTCCGGCTGGTAAACAGCCTGCAAGCCACGTCCTTCCGTCCCAAAATACTGGGGGTTGCTACACCCCAGGAAAATGTTGCAAGGGCAGCTCCCCCACCCCAGACCAGCGGCTATGGGAATCGGCCCTGTGCCCCAGCCCAGGGAGCCGTGCCCCCGCACAGCCTCTGCAAGCAGACGGGCCCGCTCCGGGCAGGGGGCTGGGGCCCTGGGCAGGGCAGATCTGGGGGAGAAAACCTTTGCTCGGACTGTCGGGGCTGCGAGGTGGCTGGTCATGGCCCCAGGCCATCTCCCTCCGGCCAGCAGCCCGGCTCCCCTAGGCTGCTCTCCCACGGCTCCGGGCCACTCTGCCTCCCGGGGGACGTCGGGGTGGGGGGCTGCGCTGGCCCCGCAGTTGTTTGCAGCATGGGGTTGCGTGAGTGCTGAGTAACACGCCGCTGGCGGTGAAATGCGTGCTACAAATCCCATAGTAAACAGCTGTTTGCACAACAGCCGCCTCCGTTGCGAAGGCTGCGAGTGCGTCGCGGGTTGGGCAATCCCCTGTTTACCCCCATGCTCCAGTCCCGTCCTGTGGGACGCGGGGTTCCCCGGCCGGGGCTGTGATGCCAGCCTGGCGTGGGTGGGCAGAGCTGCCCGATGTCCCAGCAGTGAGCCCCTCGGGGCAGCTTGGCAGGGCCCTGGGCAAGGGGCTGCTGGAAAAACCCGGGTTAATGGTCGGCACGGGGTTAATGGTCGGCACGGGGAGGTACCAGTGGGAAGGTCGGGTCTCGGGTTGCCCTTGGGGCATCTCACGGGTCCCCTCGCTCTGGGGCGAGCTGGACTGTGTGGCATGAACACGGACAACTTGGGTCAAACGGGGCTTCACAGGGCAGCTCTCCCCGGGGCCGGGCTTTAGGAGGCAGCCCAGGCTTGGCTGCAAGGGGCAGTGGTGCTGTCCCCAGGGACCGGGGCGGGGAGGCTGGGAGGCACGTCCCAGGAGAGGGCTGGAGGATGTGAGGATGAGCCCAGTCCCCTGTGGCGAGTGCCCAGCGAGAACACGGGGCTGGGCTGGGGGATGCAATCTGTGCCCGGGCAGCACCATGCTGCGCTGGCAGCCACGGCTGGGTTTGCCCCCTGCCCTCTGAGTTCCACGTCTCCCAGCCCATGTCGCCCTGCCCTGTCCCCCAGCCCCGTCCCGTGGCCCCAGGGCAGTCACAGCAAGGAGCCGGCTGTGCCATGTCCCGACTGCGCCACGTCCTGGCTGCTGGGGTGGGCAGGGTGGGAGGCCGGGCGCTGCTCCCCACGGCTGGATGTGTGCATGCCGCTGGGCTTTCCTTCCTGTGGCGAGCAAGGCGGTCGCAGCCTTCAGGGAAGTGTTTTGCAATCACCTTCTTCAGAGAGTCACAGCAATTAACGGCACTGGTTTTGAGGAACTAACGGTGAAAACAGCATGTTAGCAAATGGGCTGAGCACAGCGAGCTGCCGGGAGCCGGAGGCCGGCACTCGGAGCAGGCGGTGAGCAGTGGCCAGGCGCACCAGGCACGGAGGAGAGGTAGGGATGGAGGCGAGGTAGGATGGGGCACAGGGTGCTTGGGTCCGGCCGAGCACCCTGCCCGTGGCTGCGCGAGCTGCTCTGCCCTGTCCCCTGCCTGGGACAGCTGCATGTGCCGGGTGCTCGGGGGTGGCTGCTCCCCCGTTTCCCTCACTCGAGTCCCTCATCAGCTCAGGGGGGGAGAGCAGCTGTGGGCACCCAGAGGCAGGCACAGCATGGGCAGCACCTCCGGGGGCAAGTGCCTGGCACCGCCAAAGACGTGGCTGGGACTGACCCAGGGCAGAGGGTGAGCCGGCAGCCGGGCAGGACAGAGGCAGTCGCCGCTCCCAGGGCCGTTCCCCATGGCAGGCAGGGGTGCAGCTGGAGGGGCCAGCACAGGGGAGGGGACGAAGGCAGGACCCCGAGGCCCCGCAGCTCTGGCCAGCCCTGCTGCGCTACCGTCGTTCATTTGTTTCCCTCTTTCAGCTTATCAGCCCTCTGCTGCCCCAAGCCCCAGTGCTAACCCTCCCCGAAACCACAAATCTCTGCCCAGCAGAGGCTGAAGATACCTGAGATAAAATCAGCCCGTGCCTGCGGCCAGGCACAGGGTGTTGCGCCCCAGGATTGGGGTGCGCGGGGCCGAGAGCCAGTGGCAGACTGTGCCGGAGGGGCTCCCGCTGGAGCGCCTCACCGCTGTGCTTTTCCACACTGGCGCCTGCGGCAGCATGGGCTGCCGAGCCCGGGGGCGGAGGTGTCAGCGCTGCAGAAGGGCTGTGGGGGAGAGGCTGCCTCTGACAGCAAAAGGACATTTTGCTCCAGGAAGCGTCGGTGATGGTGGCAACACGGCTCCTCCAGCCCATCTCATCCCCAACCCCTTCCCAACCCGCCAGGACAAGCTGCTCTCTCCATTCCAGGTGATGCCAAAGCCACGGAGGAGACCATGGCCAGGCGCAGTGCCGGGACACCCTTCCTGCTGCGGCTCTCCCTGCTCCTGCTCCTCTGCCCGGGCGGTGAGTGGGGTCTGTCCTGTCCTGCAGCTGCATGCCCCGTGCTGCCCCTGTGCACCCAGCACCCGTCCCGCCCGCCCAGACCGGACGGGGCCACGGCGCGCAGGAGCTGCTGCGGGTGGGCAGGAGCACCGGTGGCACGGCGGGTGCTGGCAGGATGGGGCCCGGCGCGTGCCAGCAGGCTTGCCCAACTCTTCCTCTCCAGCAGCTGGGGGGCCCGTCTAAGGGAAGAGGTGCTCGTCCCTCTGTCCTGCCTGGGTGCCGAGGAGCTGAGATGGCTTTGTCACGGCCATGCCCTGGATGTGACACATTTTTCCTGCCTGCAGGGACCCTGGGCTGTGCCTCAGTGGCTGTGGGCTCACCCGTTGTGCCCCTGGGCTCTGCCGTCACAGCATCCTGCACCATCCGGAGTGAGCTCTGCCGTGGCTTGGAGCAGGGGAAGGTCCGGATCGCCTGGATGCTGGACAATGAGCCTGTGGCCGGGAGCCAGCGCCGGGGCCCAGGGGGCACGGAGGTGTCCAACCTCACCTTGCCCCAGTTCAACCGCACGCAGGCCAAGCTGTGGTGCTGCGTGGAGTGGAACGGGACCAAGCAGCGTGTCGGCATGGCTGAGATCAGAGCGGGCTGTAAGTCTGCTKCTGCCACGGGTCACCCGCGTGTGCACATGTGCACTTGACAGAGGTGCAACCTGGCACCGGGGTTCGCACATCTCCTCCCCGACACGCGTGTCTGCCCCGGGCGAGCCGGGCAAAGCCACTGGGGCGGGAGCAGCAGCCGGGGCCGATGGCTGACGGAGGCTGTTTCGGGGCTGTGCCCAGCCACATCCCGGCACACCGGTGCCCGGCAGGCAGGCTGCAGGGCAGGTTTGGGGAGTGGTGGCCTGGCAGCAGGGCTCTGCRCAGCCGGGCATGGAGGGGGCTGCGGCTCCTCTGCAGCCAGGACAGGCGCTTCGCTCAGGCTCTTCCCCGGCTGCTCTCTCCCAGACCCACCTGCAAAGCCCTTCAACCTCAGCTGCATCCTGAACCTCAGCGACTATGGGCTGACGTGCCAGTGGGAGCAGGGAGCTGACAGCCACCTCCCCACCAGCGTCATGCTGAAGTGTGCCGGGTAAGCCTTGCGGGGTGACACGGTCTCCGATGTCTGGCCCCTGGCCACCTCTCCTGGCCCTCGCCCTCTGCCAAACCACATGGCAAGCCTTGTCCCCCACTGGAGGGTCCCCCCGAGCCCACCCCTCTTGCTGCCGCAGGAGCAGAGCCCAGGCGGTGACGGGCTGCACTCCGCAAGGCAGCCACAGGCGCTGTACGGTGCCGCGCCGGCTGCTCCAGCTCTACCGGCAAATGGAGATCTGGGTGTCCGCTGCCAACGCGCTGGGCACGGCCGAGTCAGAGCATCTCTGCATCGACCCCATGGACGTTGGTGAGTGACGGCTGGAGCCGCCCGCCTCGTGCGGAGGTCAGGGGCCGGGGAAGCTCATCAGCAGTGAGAGAGGGGCATTACAGTGCCATTAAAGCATATCAGGCTTTTAGGTCATATTTTACGGGCAGGTTCCCATGATAAATGGCTAGCCAGGATGAATAGGTGCCAAAGTCACATTACAGACTGAGCAGTGTGTGCCAGCGGGTTATGAGCCACCGGTTGACCTGCTGCACTCTACAACTCTCTCCAGCAATTGATTACCCATTTACTCAGGAGGCCTATTAATAATATATCCAGCTCTTATAAACTATTTATAAAAGGAACCTTCCCAGACGGTGCGACTTGTCCTCCCTGCTCTGCACCCAGGGAAGGGCTGCCCACGAACCAGCTGAGCCCTCCCACGGCCGTGCTGGGCTCTCACCCTCCAGCAGACCCAAACGTGTGGCTTTCCTGGCCGTGTACCAGACCACGGGTCCCACGGGATCTGTTTTTCCTGCGTAGGCGTTAACCCCGCCTGGAGCCCAGGCTGCAGAGCAGTGCCAGTGCTGTGCTACCAAGCATTACCCTGTGTCCCAGGCAGGGGCACGCACCAGCTCCCGTCCCCTGCCACGAGCCATTCTCCTAAATGTTTTGAAGTGGTTTCTCCCCATCCTCACCTCGGGGTCCGGGCAGGCCAGCGCCCCAGCTGCGGCTTGTGGCGTTAACAATGGCCCCGTGCGAGGCCGTGGCCCTGTGCACCGCCTGCCGCAGCACCTCTCCAGCTCTCTCCCTGGCTCTTCCTCCAGCCAAGCTGGACCCCCCGGCCCTGCAGAGCATCCAGTCCATCCCCTTCCAGACCGACTGCATCGCCCTGGCCTGGGAGGTGGCGCAGAGCAACGCGCACATGGAGCTGCAGTGTGAGCTGCGCTACCGGGCGCCCGAGGACCCCGCCTGGGCTCTGGTGAGTGATGCTGGGGCAGCAGGACCCGGGAGGGCAAGCGAGCAGGAGCCGGGACCCTCCCCTCCGCTCCGAGCTCTGCCAGGTTTCCTGCAATGGGAGCGGCGGGGTGCCCATGTGGGAGGGGGATGGCAAGGGGGATGGATGGGGGATGCACACCCTGCACAGCGCCCATGCCAGGGCTGGACCCTGCGCTGGCTGCGCCCCCACAGCCAGCCCCTGCTCAAGGCAGGAACCAGCACAGCCCTCACTCCAGCTGCCACCAGGTCACCGGCATCGTCGGCCAGGCCGGCACCACACAGTGCTGTGGCTTCCTCTTCGGCACGCAGTACCACTTCCAGATGCGGTGCCAGCGGAGCTCGGCACGGGGCTACTGGAGCGAGTGGAGCCTGGGCAGGAACTACACCACCCACGAGAAAGGTGGGTGCAGAGGCACCCAGGGGGTCCCCTCTGCCCAGCCAGGTGGTACAGCTGCAGTGGCATGGCCACGCTCGCCCCTCTCAGCTCCCTGCCCACCCTTCTCCTGTTGCAGCCCCCACGGGGAAGCTGGATGCATGGTGGAGCGCTCGGCTGGCCGGGGCGGGCGGGCAGCTGGAGGTGCAGCTGTGCTGGAAGGTGAGCACGGGTGGGTGGAGGGGGCGCGGGGGCTGCCAGGGCACTGCCCTGGGGACCGAGCATCCCTGCAGGGACCAAGCATCCCTGTACACCCTGCCTGTGCCCAGGCCCCACAGCAGCGGGAGGCAAATGGACGAGTGCTGGGGTACCGCGTCACCCTGAGCCCCAGGARGAGGAGCAGGGACACCCCCACCGTCTGCAACACCACCCACACCCAGTGCAACTTCTCCGCGCCAGCGGGGACCAGGAAGGTCTATCTCTCAGCCTACAATGCCGCCGGCGAGTCAGCAGCGACCGAGGTCATCCTCCTGGAGAGGAAAGGTGAGGGCAGTGCAAACCTCCCACGGTCCAAAACCTCCGTGCGCTCCCCTGGGGCTCTGCCCCCGCCCCAGCAGCTCCACAAGCTCTCAAACTGGGTGCCATTCCCTCGCCCCACCGTGGGGGAGACACCTCCCTGGGTGTGCGACTGGGGGGCTCCCGAGCAGGCTGCCCTTGGAGTGCACAGCCAGGGTGGGGAGCAGGGCAGGTGCCTGGGCAGGGGCTGGGGGGCAGAGGGGGGCGATGTGGCAGAGGTGCTCCCCTCTCCCATCATCCTGGCTGGTTGTCCCCACGCAGGTCAGCCCCTGGCCGGGCTCCGGGCCGTGCCCGGGGGCGAGCGCAGCCTCTGGGTGCGCTGGGAGGCACCAGCGGCCCCGGCGGCCGCCTACGTCCTGGAGTGGCAGCGGGTGTCCTCGGAGCCCAGCCGCTGCAGCACCTGCTGGCAGATGGAGCGTGACGGGGCTGCCACTGCAGCCCTCATCCAGGGTAAGCTGGGGGACTGCCGGGGGGGCCTGCCCTCCTGGTTGGCTGTGCGGGGGGGGATGTACCAGGGGGCTGGCACCCCTCCTGACTGCCCCAGGACCAAACCCTGCCCCGAGCCCACTCCACACCCTCCCTCCTTCCTCTGGATCCACTCCCGGGGTACAGCACAGGGCAGGCGGGCTGGTGCTGTGGGGCAGGCGCAGGGCAGCCAGGGGCTCTCAGCAGCCAGAGCCCCGAACCCCTGCCCCCCGCTCTGCTCTCCGTTGCAGATGGCATTGAGCCTTTCCAGCGGTACAACATCTCAGTGTACCCCCTCTACAAGGACGCCATAGGGGTACCCGTCCACACTGCAGCCTACTCCAAGCARAAGGGTACGTGTGCTCCCAGAGGCCGCCCTCGGGGCCCCAGGGGGTTTGCCCCACACCACCAAGCCTTTGCCTTTCAAAAAGGAGAGCCAGCCTTCCCRCCACGTACCCCTAATTCATGGGCTGTGCAGAAGAGCTCAGCCCACTGGGCTGGATCTTGGCTCGTCTCTGAAGGTGCTCTCAGCTGGACTGAGCCTCACGGAGGCACAGCGTGGGGCAGGGCGTGACACGCACACCTYGGGAGTGGGACTCACCACTCAGCACATTCCCCCCCGCCGGTTCCCCACCCCGAGGCAGCAGTTCTGCACAGCGTCCGGTCGCTTGTCCTGCTCCGTTTCAGCACCGTCCTATGCCCCAAAGCTCCACTTGAAGAGCATCAGCAAGTCCAACGCCGAGCTGTGCTGGGACCCGGTGCCAGTTGAGATGCAGAACGGCTTTATCACCAGCTACACCATCTTCTGGGCCAACAGCACCGCAGACATGTCCAGTGAGTCCTGCCTGCGTCACCGCTGGCCCTGCCCTCCATCCCACCTCGATGTGTTGGGTGGGGACGCCAGCAGATGCCATGCCCTCGTCAGAGAGGGTCGGGGGGTGTGTGCAGGTCCCGTATGGGACCCCCCGCCAGCAGAGTCCCAAGGGGCCATGCCGGTGAGGTACACCTGCCGAGCAGCCCCCACCATGCCAACAGCCCCCACGTTTTCCCCAGGCGCCACCGTCAATCCCTCTCTCAGCTCCTTTGTCATCCGGGAGCTGAAGCCGTCGACCCTGTACAAAGTGCACATCATGGCATCCACAGCCGCCGGCGGCACCAACGGCACCAGCCTGACCCTGGTGACCATGGTGCTAGGTAAGGGGGTGCAGCCACCCGGGGGGGTGTAGGGACGGGAGGGGACCCACCAGACCCTGGGTCCTGCCCCAGCCTCACGGCACAGCGCGGCTGGAGGTATCCCACCGCGGTTCCCCCTGTGACCCTCTCCCCTGCCCGCCTCCCAGACGACATTGAAATCCAGTTCCTCTTCCTGACCCTGGGGCTGATCTTCGTCCTGCTCATACTTTTGCTCATCTGCTTCCAGAAGAACGGGCGGTGAGTACCAAGAGCCACCGCAGGCTGGACTGGCCCTGCACCGGGCTGGGCTGCAGTCCCTGTTGCCAGTGGCTGCGGTGGCCCTGGCCGCAGCCCTGCTGCTGCAGGGACGGGGTGGATGCGGGGAGTGGTGGCGTCCCGCTGTGAGCTCGGCGGGGGCAAGACCAGCCCCAAGGCCGCCGGTTTCAGGCCCCCTTGCTGACTCCCCTCGTCCTGTGGCCGCCAGGGTGAAGCAGCAGTTCTGGCCCAGCGTCCCCGACCCCGCCAACAGCAGCCTGGGCAAGTGGGTGCCGGCAGAGCTGCAGCAGGTGAGACCTGGATGGCTGCTCCCCCCAGCCCCCTTCTCCCCACCTGGGCACCGCTCTTGTGAGCAGCCCCGTGGCTCCGGCCATGCTCTGTGCTCTGAAGGGTGCGGAGGGCACAGCACCCAGGGCGCGAGGCCACACTGGGATGGGGAACAGGGGTGCAGGGAGCTTCCCTCGTGTGGTGCCTGAAGGGGGGCAGAGGAGGGGCCGCACACTGCAAACAGGCCGTGACCACACGCCGTTCCTCCAGGAGCCTCTGCAGGTCCCCGGCGTGAGGGAGCCCGGCCTGGCGACCATTTCTACCGTCACAGTGCTTGAAAAGGCGGCGGGGAAGCAGCTGTCTGCCTGGGGCAAGGAGCCCGCCACCGAGACCACCGGCACCTTCCCCGCCCTGCCCCAGCCCTACGTGCGGCAGGAGGGACCCGGCACGCCGGGCCGTGGCTGGGCGGCAGCGGAGCCGTGCCAGGGCCCCGGCGGGAGTGGGGAGACTGTCCAATACGCACGGGTGGTGGGCGACGGGTACAAGGGCCAGCAGCACGCCCTGCCTCGCCTCTACCTGCGCTCCAGCTCCACCCAGCCCCTGCTCCTCGACCCCAGCCCCAGCCCCAAGCCCTACGAGAACCTGTGGTTCCACGGGGCCGCGCCTCACGGCTGCCCGGGGGACGGGGGCTGCCCCGAGGAGCCGCCCGCCACCTTCCCCCTGCTGCAGGGCCTCCGCATCAGCGGGGCCGAGGAGCTCCACGACTGCCGGACGTTTTAGTGCCGGGGGCCGGGCGGCGCTAACGGACCCAGCCCCGGGCCTCCCCCGGCGCCTGCGGGTGGCCCGGGCCGGGCCTAGGCCTGGGGCCGCCCGACGGGGGCCCGGCTCCCTCCGCCGGTGCTGTGTGCGTCCCCTCCCGCCCCTCCTCTCCCCTCCCGCAATAAACGGGGACGCGCTGAGAACGGCCCAGCAGGCCTCTGCGGCGGGACGAGCCCGGAGCGGCCGGCGGGGCGCGGACCCTCCGCCGCGGCCGGGGCTCGGGGTGGCGGCGGGGGGCGCCCGACCGGTGCCCCGCCCGTCGACGCGCTCGGCGCTCGGCCCCTTCGCCCTCGCTCGGCGCTCGGCCGTCGCGCCTGGGCAAGATGGCGGCGCCCGTGGCGGCGGGGCCGTGAGGGGCGGGCCATGCTGGCGCTGCGGACGGCGCTGGGCCGCTGCCTGGCGGGGCCGGCCCGCGGCGGGGCCGTCGTCCTGGGGAGCGCCCGCGGCGGCGACGGGGCCGGTGAGGGGCGCGGGGAGCTCGGGCCGCACTCGAGAGGCCGCTGGGAGGGAGGGTGGAAGGGGAAGCGGAGCCCGGCGAAGGAAGAGGAGGCCGGGCGGGGGGCCGGGGCCGGGGTGGGAGCCGAGGACGGGGGGTCGGGGGCGGCCTCGGGGTCGGGGGCGGCCTGGGTCGGGGGGGAAGGAGCCTGAGGCGGCCCTGAGAGGGGGCAGAGGGCTGGGTGACCCTGGGGGGGGGACCTGGGGCCCTGCTGGGGAGGCAGGGCGCGGGCAGGACCCGGGGCGTCCCTCAAGGCACCAGGAGTGGCGGGGGTGAGCGGGGCTGAGCCCCCACGCCCGTGCTGGGGCAGCCTGGGCAGGGGCGAGGGCCGGGCCGCGGGCGGGGAGCCGGGCGGGGAGCCGGCCCGGGCCGAGGGCTGCCCGCTGACCCTGCCCCGCGCACGGCGGGGACCTGCTGGAGCAGCTCGGGCGGCTCCGAGGCCAGAGGTCTCTCAGGCGAAGCTGCTGTGAGCCGGGCCAAGGTGCGGGCTAGAGCCCTGGCGTGGCTTCTGCACATGCTGTTACCGCACCGTGAGCGTGGGAGGGCGTGCAGAGCCCTGCGCTCACGGCGTGTGCCGGCAGCCCGCACGCAGCTCTGGTGCCTTACCCATCCAGAGCTGAGCTCGCGTGCTTCTCAGCCAGTTCCATTCGCAGGCAGGTACGCGGACTGGCAAAGTCTGTACTTGAAAACATGTTTGAGGCACAGGTGAATAATCTGAAGCAGGTATCGATTCCAATAGCAGGGGGTCTTGAAAGAGCAGTTGGAAGAGTTTGTTCTTGAAAGGTCAAAGAACGGCTCAGTTCAGGCTGCTGATGAATATTCTCATCTGCACCAAGCTGTGCTGGTCAAAGGTTGTCTCTAGATCTCACTGCCTCTGTGCTCTGCCACTGGGGTAGTCCAGAGCAGCCCGTCTAACTCATACATGAAATTACTTGAATTAGTTCATCAGTTTAAACCCTCTAATGAACACAGTTCAGCTGGGGAGCCCCCGCGCTCTCTGCTCGGTGTCTGTAATCTCTTCCTGCTGCTGTGTTCTTCTCATCATTTGGGTTCAGATCACCCTGAAGCGGCACAGCTTTGCCCATTTGTTTTAGCACCCGTGTGAGAACCACACTGAACTGTTCCACGCTCCTTTGGGACAAAAGACCTGGCTGGCCACTGATCACCTTGGAGTCTAAGTACTCTGACCAGTTTTCTAGTAGAGACTGAGCAGTATTTAATGTGTACATAGCTAAAAAAGTGCACGCAAGTCTGATAAATCTTTGTTTTCTTCCATCAAGCTTGCAGTCCCTTCATTCAGACAGCCAGATGTTACGCCAGACCTGTGAGAAGAAAGAGGAAAGGTATGTCAGGATTAATGGGACCACGTGGCAAAATGTTTTACTGTTGACATTATCAGAGTTGTACCCTAATGCCACAGGAAGAGAGGGTATTTGGAGAAATTAGTGGTTTTCACTTTAAAGATGCAGAGCTCATCATGAGAAAAGAGAGGAAATATAACCCCTGTTGCAGGATTCTGCAATCCTGCAGCTTCTTGATGGGTAATTACAAGGGTGAGGGAGCCAGACTCGTCTTGGTAGTGCTAAATGATATAATGAGGGGCACTGGTCCCAAATAGCAGCTCGGAGATGTTCCAGCTGGACACAAAAGGAAAAAGGATTCACTGGGAAGGCAGTGCAGCGTGGGAACACACTTCACAAAGGGGCTGTGGAATATCCATCCTCAGAGGTTTTCAAGGCTTTGCTAGACAAAGAAATGACGACAGTCCCACTTTAAAGGGGAGATTGGACTAGAAACTCCATAACGTCCCTTTGTAAACGTTTTTGTGGTTCTGAGCTTCTAGAAATAATTCCTTGCAAGCTCAAAAGTTACTCAGAAAATTTAGGAGCTCATGAATGTGTGGGAAGTTAGCAATTGTCATTAGCAAGAGATCACTGATCTTGGTGGACTACGCACCATGTTGTAAATCCAGAGTGCTGAAGTCAAGACATCAGACCCAATTTTATTCACTCAATTCCTGCAATCTCAGCTTAATCTCTTAAGTTCTTCCTTCTTGTTTGGAGCATACAGTCCATTTTCTTTGCAACTTGTTTCCTCTGATCTGGTTTTGCAAGCTTGTTCAGAGCTCTGACTTTGTATTGCTCTTCCTCAAATGTTAATCTTCTCTTTGTAGACATCCCCAGCCATTTGGATGACCTTCCTCCCACAATGCTGAAGAAAGATTATGCCAATGTCCCAATAATAAATAGGTATGATACAGGGAAAGGGAATGACTGTTCTCTTCAGAGATTTGTATCTTACACACACCCCCACAATATGTGGAAGCTGTCGCTTGCTCAGTAATTAATTAATGCTCTGTGGTCACTGGTATGCAATTTAGCACAAAAATTGCAACGTCGTTTTGAAAGTCAAATTTGCAAAAGCGGTCACTGATTAGGGTTATGTGAGGTTCTTGTTTACTTAATGTGAGATTAAGTGCTAGTTGCCCACATCTTCTGTGGACTTTGTAGTCCATTGAAAAAAGAAATAATCTTGAAATACTAGAAATAATCTTCTTAGAAATAATCTATGCCTGTCTTGAACTCAGGTGCTAGAGAGTGTGTAGTTAAACAACTCAAAATGAATGGCTGCTTCTGCAATTTGGACCTGGAGTTTAGCATTTTTATGTTTTGATTCCAGAACTGCTGATGTGTGGTGCATGGAGAGCCCCCAGTGGCGTAACTGAGACTTTCACAGATCTTTAAAGGAGCCGGTCTTAAAATTACTTATTTTGTCCTTGCGCACTTACTTGGGAGTTAATCTTCAGCACCTAGTTTGCACGTAATGTTTTTGGAATTGATAAGACTTCCATCATCGTTTGAAATAACTGTGCTTCCCACAGCACCAAAACTACTCGATGCTTCTGTAATCTCAGCCATGATTTTTCTTAGGAATGCAAGAAACGGTTTATGGCTGACAGGTTTGGGCGGGGAGGAGAGTTGCTGTAAATTTGTAGAGTAAAATAAAATTGAGAAAAGTTAATACGTTCTGAAAAACTAACCTCATTTCTGTTGTTAAATATACTTCGTTTCTAGCTTATAAACTAATCTGCAATCTCCTTGCAGTGTTGACGATGTAGTGAAAAGACTGTTGTCACTGGAAATGGCAAGCCAGGTTAGTTTCATTCTACTTGCATAAAAAACCTAGAAGATTTAGTGAGCACATGTGTGTAAGACTTGTCTATATTGTTAAATGCCCTTCACTTTATTTTTGACTGCTGCTTGGTGACTGCAAATCTGGGGCTATTAAATACATGAGAGTGATAAGTCTTGTATGCTCTTAAAATTTATCATGCAGTCTTCTTTATGATAATAATTGCATACTACAATGAGAGAACAAAATATTAGGCAATCACAGGAGAGATGAGCTGCGTTATGTTACTGCTGATGGCTGGCCTGTGTTCTAGAAAATAGTACACTGGACAGCAGATGTTCTTCAAACTACTTTTACTGTCTGTATGCCCAGAAAACAAAGTAAGCAAACCGTAAGGTAGCACAAAGATCTTACCATTTCTTTCTGCTTACCACTTAAGCTTAAAAAGATGCGAAAAGTAAAGGCTACTGCCATGGGAGATCAGCTTCTGTTCTCTCTTCCATTCATGAGAGCAGCGGGGCCTCTTCAACACCCTTCTGTAATCTTGGGATGAAGGGTGTGCCTGGACTCTTGGTTTGAACAATGGTGGTTCTGTGTTCGCTGAGATCTTTTTGTGCTGCTTCGCTGCTGTACTCTGAGCACTGTCCCACAAGCAGTAGGTCCTTTTTTGCAGCACTTTTTACACATTTTGTGATGGACATTGAGTAAAGCTATTAATTACAAAGCCTTTATCTGGGCATTTGGGAAGAGAGCTGGGGTGTCTCAGACCTTTAGTGTTCCTGAGAAAGTGACAAGCTCTTTTCTGTAATCCACAGAAGGAGAAGATGAAAATAAAGACACAGCAGCTGGTGGAGAAGGTCAGGAGGTCTCCCAATGACAATGGCTCCTTTGAGGTGCAAGGTAAGTTAAAAAAGTAGAAGGATATTGTTGGCAGATGATACATTTCTGCTTTTATTCAGCTATTCCCACCCCAGCACTTCAAGTTTCCTGTATCAGTTAGGAGAATCTCCTTCAGGAGAGCACCTGAGAGGCAGGTAGCCTGCAGTATGCCCTGGAGGACCTGTTCAGGGTTTGGGAACGTTGCAGAGGCACTGCATGCACTTACTGGCAGATGTCTGCTAGGATGATTTCCAAATTCCTACTCCATATCCCCCCTCTAAAGGCAGCATGTGCATTATTCTGCTTGAAGTGCTTATATGACATGAAGCATTGCACTGCATTCATTACCAAAATGAACTACTAGATTTAGCCATGGAACCCAAATTTCCCTCTGCATCAGAGAGCTCTGGCTGAAGCACAGTGTAGGGACAGTGCAGGGATGAAGGCCACGCTGCCATTGACCAAGATGCACTCCTTTATCATTAATAAAGGTCTTCAGTTTCTCAGGATGCCACCAGCACCTTTCTCCAAAGCCTGAAATCACAAAGAGCTGGCTGCTGCTCTTAGAAAGAACCTCTTAATTTGTGTCTGTGCCTCCAAAGCTTAAACCAAGTGAAGTGAAATGAATGTAAAGCCATCAGTAATGCAAGAGGCATTTTACAGATAAACTCATATGATCTGTTGTTAAAATTTTAACCTCTAATTAAGCAACTTCATAATAGTAATAGTTCTGACTCAGGTTATGTCGGTTGTATTTTGTGGTTTGTTTTGCATTTATTCAGAGGGCTGTGCGGTAATATTTGCTGTGGTGCGGTGGGTACCCATAAGAACAGCGGTCCTCAACTGGCAATTTGAAGGGAATGCAAATGATACTGTCTCACCCTGGAAAGCTGCTGCTCTCACACGGCTTCTTATGTCTGTTCTTTATAGTTGCTATGTTGACTGCCAAGATACGCACTTACGAGGAACATCTTCAGAGGCATCCCAAGGTAACTATCAGTAATCTGAGCCCACACGTCTGAGACAGCAGCTGTTCAGGTTGTTTTCTCAGTTTAGAACAAAAGGATTTAATTCTGGGGATTATGGCTTTCCTAAGAAGGTTTATAAAATAGTTATAACTGTTCCGTGGTGCCAGTCTGGCAAACTGCTGGCTCAGTCACAGCTACGTTCTCACCGACAGAAATGTGGAGTATGTTCTTTTTTGTTACTAGATTGGTGGAAGTGGCTGAGCAGATACCTTTGAACAGAGTTTAGCTAAATTTATTCTTGCTGCAGATGTGGCTTCACGGCTTAGTTTTCAATGTAATTAATGTTATCACTTCAGCAGCTGTATTCTCTCTTTGTTCTGCTTATGAAAATGTTTAGTGGACAGGACTGTGTTAATGTCATAATGACCACTTTCCTACCTAAAGCTACCTGGGTTCAGAGCCCAAATTCAAAACATCACAACTACGAGTTTATGAACAAGATATATTAAAGACTCTTTCTGCAGTGCAAAAAGTGGGAAATGGATTAATCAACTGCATTTGAAAAAAGTGTGTCATTATTTGTTAATCATAAAAGCTTGAAGGGTAAAACAGAATAGAATTCAGTTTTTATAAGAAGCCAGAAGTTGTACCAAATGTTTCAGCAGACGAGACCTTTTGAAACTACTTGGATGAAGCCTGCTTTTTACACAAATTGCTGTGTGTAAAAATTTGTGTAAAATTTTTTCCCTTTGGGAAATTTCTCCCATGGGGGATTGCCCTGAATGGCATGGCTCAAGCTACAGATACTCTCTTCGAAAGAACAACCCAAATGGTCAGGTAGAGCCAAGTCACATTTTATTTTCACATTTTATTTCTGGGAAAACAAAGGTAAATGCTTCTGTGTTATTTCTGGAACAATACATTTCAGGGGAAGCAGAGTTTTTAGCCAGTAGACCTTCCCTACAGCCTTTGCCTCCAAGCCATTGCAGCTTTTGCCGCTGCCTGAAACTGCATGCAAGTTGAAAACAGTCTTCAGGGTTGGGGGAGGAAGGTGCAGACACAGAATGAAGAAAGCCATTTCAGTGAAAAGTAAATTAAGTCGTCTCGGATCTCCTTGTAGTGACCTAATGTGCTTGCAGTATCTGCCAAGAAAAATTGTTCCAAGATACTGTCCTTAACCTGATTGTTTCCTTTCAGCCATAATCTGGTCTATTCTAAGTAATTTATTGGAATGGAAGTATAACCTGTCTGCAGTCTAGTGAACGTTGAGTCCTTTGCAGGATAAAAATAACCGTCGTCGCATGCTGATGGATATAGATCGCCGGAAGAAGCTACTTGCATATCTTCGCCGTGTCCGCTATGATACCTTTGAAAACACCTGCAAGCAGTTGAATATCCAGTACACCCTGCCCCCGCCCTACTCCAGAAGGATCACCAAGCGCTGGCTTGTGAAGAAGGCTTTCTGTCTCAAGGTATGGAGCTATATGGAGAGAGAGCCATGTAGCTGGAGTAGGAAAAAATCTCTTTATAGAAGGGCACAATTAAGACAGTTGGAAAAGACTGATAGATAAGTCCTTTTAATCCATGCTTTGAATTTGCGGAGACAATGGTAATGTCTGTGGAGAAATATATAAGCTTGGCAAAGAGCTCCACAGAAGGCAGTTATGTAGTGGGCAGTGACGCATGTGCTGCGGATGTACTGTGCCTGAGAACTGCAAATTGTGCTACTAGTTTGCTCAGAAATGTATGCTTCAAAACAGCTTTTTTCCAGAGCCTGGTATGGGGAACTAATATGTGAGACAATTAAATTTGATGGCAGCTTTGGAACAGAAATGTGCGTGTGCCCACTGTCTACTCTCTTTTGTGCTAAATACATTGGTGTGACAGCTGTGTGCGATACACCTTAGGGTAACTGAGCAGAATCAAAAAGCTGGACGTGCCTTCAGTCTGTAAATACTAAATTTCAGCCCAATAAATTATTACCAAAAGACTGGGTAGCTATAACGGAATACCTCCGAATGGTGCCCTGAAAAGAGGGCTGGCTGGAGTCCCAGGGGAAGTGCCCGGGCAGGAGTTGATCTTGCTGCTTGGATCTGCGCTGCCTGCAGCAGCAAGCAGCGGTGGTGGAGCAGCTCTGCTCAGCAGCAGGCAGCGTCGTCTCCCCTTCTCTCACCTTCTTATGCTCCTCCCGCAGGTTTTTCAGGAGGTGCGGAAGCTGAGAGCACCAGAGAGGCTAAAGCAGAGAAGAGAGTGGCAAGCAAGAGCGAGAGCTGCAAAGGAGAAACAGGCGCAGTGCGAGGGGACGCCCGTGTAGCGGCACGTTGGGGTGACACAGCCAGTCTCTTTAACAATAAATAACTACCTAAAGACATGTTGCCTCTTTGCTTATGTGCGTGCGTGATCTGCGCCATGGTGAGCACCCAGAAAAGTGCAGTGAGTGGTTTGAGTGTTTTAGAAGTTCAGTTTGAGGCCGGTGCGCTGGACTGTGTTGTGAGCAGTTCGATCTGTGTGAGAGGAGTACCTGGGGCCTTCACCACTGCCTCGTGGCAGGGAAGGCAGAGATGTCTTTAAATGAGAACACCCCTGAGCAGCGTCCGTCTCCAGTCATTACCCAGCGCGCCTGTAGGATTGCGCTGTCAAACAGCACTGACCCAGCCGCTCGGCAGCGTTYGGCAGGGATCTGGGCTGTGGGACGACAAATGAGGGGAGAGGAGGAGGTGAAATGCCGCTTACTGGGAAACGAAGCAGCCCCGACAGCAGCTCAAAGCGCCATTCCTTCTCGCAGGAAAACGCGGGTTGATTCGAAGCTCTGCAGCTGTAGAGATGGTGTAATAATCACGTCTGTAATTTCCCAGCGGACTTACACCTTGGTAGTCGTTCTCTGGCAATCATCCCTCTGTCCTTCTCAAACTTGGTGATTTTATACCAAAAACGCTATTGATGGAGAATTACTAACGTGATCACAGTGGCGCCTCTTGGCCAACTTCCTACGGCTTTCAACCAACCCTCCCCGCGTTCCTCTTGGCTGCGGCAGACGCGGGTCTCCCCTCAGGCTGCCGGGAGCACTGAGCTCTTTCTATCGTACTGAAATTATTTTAATCGCTTCCCTATAAACCCTTTCCTTTTTCTCATGCACCGGAGCTGATGAAACCGGTATTTCAGCGCGCACCCCGGAGCTGCTGAGGGCCCGCGGGCGCTCGCGCTCGCGTCAGGGGCCTCGCACACGCGCTGGGGGGTGCGCGGACGCGCGCTGGGCGTGTGCACGCGCAGGGGCGGGGCTTGCACGCGCGCCCCGCGCCCCGGCCGGCCAAGACGGCGCCTCCCGATTGGCCCCTTGGTTGCCCGGCAACGGCGGCGGCGGCGGCGGCGGCGGGGTCGGCGGTCGCCATGTCGGCCCGGACGCTGCCGCTGCTGTTCCTCAACCTGGGCGGGGAGATGCTCTACATCCTGGACCAGCGCCTCCGCGCCCAGAGCATCCCGGGGGAGAAGGCCCGCAAAGGTGAGCGGCGGGCGGGCGGCCGGCCGGGGCCCCTCCCGGAGCCGGTCCTGCGCCGGGGGCTGCCCCCCGCGGCCGTCGCTCCGGTCGCCGGGGCTCCCGCGGCCTGTCCGTGCCGTGCGGGGCCTCTCCCTGCGGCCCGCTGCCGGGGCACCCCGCCGGGCTGAGTGCGGGGCCGTGTCCGGGGCAGGCCCGGAGAAGGCGCGGAGAGCCCGGTCCCGTGGCGTGGGGACCGCCCCGGCCCTCCGCTCCGGGCCGGTGCCGAGCAGAGCGCCGGGAAGTCGCTGGCGGTGTCGGGGTGGCCCCGAGGGACAGGAGGAGCGGCACTGCCATAGCTGCGGGTGCCGGTGCGCGTCCCCCGGGCAGGGCTCTCCTCCCGCCCTCCCCCGGCAGGGAGACCGGCCCCTCCTGACACACCGCGGGCGCCCGCTCGCTCCGTGGTGCTGGCTCTCTCGATGTAATAGAGGAATAAATAGGAACGTGCTTGCTGTGCTGTTACTGGAGGGATGCTTGAAAAGTAACGGAGCATCACGGCGTCTGTCCTCGAAAGCAGTCTTGGGCAGGTCGYTTCCTCAGCACGGTTTAACAGCGCTGTCGCAGTAATTGATCGCGTGTGTTTTTCTTGTCTTAAATTTGAAGTAAAGCCTGTTGAGTTAGTCACCTCTCATGAAGTTTCTGTGGTAATAACTGCCTGAAGGTATTATTGAAGGTAATCTGTGACATGCATACAGGTAAGGTAGAAATTGAAATACTTCTCTGTTTCTGTACTTGCTTCAGAGGTTAGAGCTTCGGAAATACACTTTTGGAATCAAAATAACTCGGGATTTGAGTGTCTCAGTCCAGGTCCTGAGCTCTTTCAGGAAGAGCAGATTGCTTTGCAATGGGAAGTAGTTTCCAGGAATAATTTTGTAAAGCCTATGCAGAAGAAGCATGTGCAATTAAGAAAAACTTCAAATAATATAAATATGGCTCCTGAAACGCTTGTCCAGCTTTTATAAAAATCTGTCAGTCTAGCATTTTGTCAAAATTATCGTAAAAGTAGAGCCCTGTGCGTTCACATGCGTGCACAAAAAATCCAGCTTACAGCTGAGCACCTCTTTGTTTACCACTTTTAAATTAAAACAGCTTTGCTTTTAAAAATTCTTACAGCTTCCTGTCATGGGATGGGGAATGCGCTTCGGGAAGCTTTAGTATTTTGTAATAAAAAATCAACTCAGTATTAACTCAGTACTGAAGAGGTTGTTACTTTTTTTTTTTTTCCTTCTGCCTATCCAATGGGAAGAAGTGCTAAACAATAGCAAAGGTTTCACTGCAGCAGTGCAATTTTTAATTATTCATGTGTGTCTTCAGAGAATGATCTGACAAAAGTTTACTACTGTTCATATAGGTCTAAGTTTAGCGCTTAAACTAAGTTAGCCATACTTGGTGGAATATCTCAGCAGGAGAATTAGATCTGTACTAGTTTATCCACACGTGTATTTTGTCTTCCAAAAAATCGGGTGTTAATTTTACTGAGATGTGGTTTCGTCCACACTGAGGTGTTTGTTAATGCTTAAAACTGTTCACTCAAGTATTGTTCACTTGTAAGTGCAAAAAACAGCTGAAAACTTTCCAAGCTAAATGCAAAACATGCTAAGATTCAATCAAGGGTAAAATTTTGTCTCCATTGAAGCAACAAATTTTTTTCCAAGGGGAGAGCAAGGTTTCATCTTTTGTGTGCTCATTGAAAGATGTCAAGTGACAGAAGAGTTCGTTCTTGTTAAGCGCTGAATGCTGATGAGAAAAACCAAAGTCTGTTAGTTAGACTTCTTTTTTAGTTTATTTCTTTTATTCTCCTTGAAACTATTGTTCTTACTTCTTGAACTGATGTTTTTGTTTTATATGCTTCGTGTAGATGAATGGACAGATGTGGACAGGAAACGAGGTACTGTAATCTTCTAGCTGCATGCAGTAGACGAACACCACTACATGCACACATGAGGCTCATCGTACGTGAACACACCGTATGCTGTTCCTGCAGCCTTCTAGTTGTAGTGTCAAAGATGAATAGTAATACTCACCTGGTCATTAAAATGCACTTTAACTATAGATCTTAGAAAAAATAGACAATATCCCAAAATCATATGGCTTCAAAAATAAGTTGCTAATTTAACCAAGACTATAAATAGATCACAACTTTTTATCATAGCGGTCTTTCTAGCCAAAATGATACTTCTATTTTTCCAGCATCGTATTAATGCAAGCATATAATTGTGCGAGCATTGTGAAGGTTGTTTTTCTGCTTAAATGCAAGAATATTATGTATACTGCATTTTTCTAAGTTTTTTTCTAATTCATTGCTTAGGGTTTTGACAGATGAACTCCAGGAAAGATTTAAGGCATTTCCATCCTAGCTGCTTATCCATCTCTGCTAGCGGTCACCACCCTTGCAGCAGAGTGATCACAAAGGAGCAGGTGCCCACGCTTCAGCCAAGCTTATCTTGACTGAAATTATCTCTGAAGGTGGGTTTGAGCTGAGACATCAGGTTCTGCGGTGGAGCAGCTGAGGTGTGAGCGTGCGTCTCCTTCTGGACTCTGCCTTGAAATGGTAGCCTCCAGCAAAGGGGTGTGGTAAGGAGCTGGATGAGGAAATAAATCTCTTAAACTATCTCAGGTTTTTTGGTAGGTGAACATGAGTAGAACTTTCAGTGTCTTTTTGAGCAGCCCTTTTTTAAGAGACATCAGGGTTATGATTCATGTTTTTCAAAATAAGCATTGTTTGTAGGTTTTGAGTATTTACTGAAGGTAAATGTTGATATCCTGGAGTTTGCCCCAGAGTTTTTTTGCTACCGTTATGTGCTGTTTCCAAGACACTTTTTTCCAGCATTTAATATTTCAGAAGTCTAAAAGATTCCATATTCCTCTTTTATCGCATCCAAAATGATGACAAGTTGTATAAAAGCCCGCTTTATCATATTTAGATGGTAGCGGCACAGATGCAGATGCCATGTTGACCAATCAGCTTCTCTTGTGAAAGAAAAAAGCTTGCCCATGAACACTGTGCTTGGGGTGATCTCTGAAGAGTTACACAGAGTAGCCAGCTGAGTCTATTGCTGATGAAGCCATGACAAGGTGGCTTCGACCTTGTTACAAACTATAAACCTATTGCAAGTAGAACGTGTGACTGTTTTGGACTCGTAACATTCCCTGTGCTGCCTTGAATGTCCTCCGAGAAGCATGAGCATAATCCAGGCGTAAAGACTCCAGTCTCATGTCATGCATCCGAGCCATGTTACGTTACAGTGTGCTAGACGTTGGAATGTGTCTGTCACCAGTGACATGGCACATGTAGGCGAAAACCACCGTAAATCCTCAGCTTCTCTTCTGTCCATCGCATTGTCTATACTTGGTTTCCCTCTCCCCATCCCAGTTGATGAAACCCCTCTCTGCTAAATTGCTTTTATGCTATGTTGCTTGGCGTGCCATTTTTCCTGAGCTAACTGATCCTTTCTTTGTTGTTTTCCATTGTTAGAATGGTGTATCTCCCTAGGGAGTTCCTGTGCTCTAAGATCTCTTTGCTGTGTCGTTATCAAACATACCGTGTGAGATTTGCCCTTTACTGTGATTTTTTTATGTCTTTCTCAGTTCTTTTTATAGCCAATACAAGAGGTTTTAATTTCAGAAGATAATTTATGTAAGGCTGGGTGTGTGCTTAACGCAGATCTTCCGATTCCATTGTGAATATCTACCAGCTACAGTCAGCGTACTGGGACATTGTCTCCTGACAGTTTTGGTTATTAGTGACTCTCCGAAGATGGAGGAGAAGCCTTTGTGCAGACAACATATGCAAGCAACTTAAAAGTATTTTTCTTGATAGCAGTATAGGGCAAAAGTTCTTATTTTTGTCATAGTTGATTACTTGCAAAATGAAATATATACTAATACACTGTATTTGATTTTCTCCACTGAAAAAAGTGAGGATTTTTGCCTCAGACTGCAAGTAGGGATTGTTTTATGGACAGTTTATTTGAAAAGAAGCAAGGAAGAGGGGGGATTTTTTTCCCATTTGTAATTACAAAGTGTATTTGTAATCCATGCTGCCCAGAAACTGAGCTGAGACCTGTCTGTATTGTTTTGGTGCTTAAAACAGGAACTAGTGAGCCCCGTTAGGTACAGTGCAATGGATGCTGAAATGTGTGTGTCACCAGTTGTGAAACCAGGACACCAGTGATGGACACCAGTGTAGGAGAACACTTGTGAACATCAGGTTTCAGCAGGGAGAGAGAATCTCATCAGAAGGCACTTGCCCTCAGGAAAACAGCTATATGTGTCCAGGTTCGCAGCGCCTACAGCATACCTAGCAATGTTCCTCAGAGAGTTAATCATCATCTAAGAAAAGATGAAGTGACTGGGACATTAACTTTCTTTTGGCTGTTTGTGTAGCTTCAGTACCACAGTTGTGAAAAGCCAGGTGTCTAACCTACCGATGAGTAATCATAGCAGTACTTCAGACAGCTGATCACTACCACTACGTGTATGTTCACTTTTTCTTTTTTTTCTTTATTACTTCCGTTGAGATTTTTCTAATCCATAAGAATCAGCTGGCATTATGAGCTTCAGTAACAGTCATCTGCTTAGGAAAATTCATGCTTGTACAGTAATCTATTAATTGAAATTTTTATTTAACATTTTTTTGATAGAGAAATAAATGCTTATTTATGATAACTCTGTAGAATGTATCAAGTATATGATAAAAGTATCAGATCCAGCACAAAAGCTAAGATAGTGCATCTGCTTGAATCACTGCAAAATGTTTTCTATCTTTTTTGCATTAAAAGCTCGATAACCAGAGCATAGCCCTTATACTCAGCGCTCCTGATCTCTACATGCTCTTGAGTAAGTCGCATAACAATTCCATGTCTAAATTTACACATAAAAAAATGAAGCACGCGTAAAGAAGTTTAGAGTTCTGCGCTTGTGAACTGCTCTCGTATCCGCAGATGTTGCTGTGTAAGATCCCTGGATGGCCTGACATAGATCCCAGTGTTATAAATGTTTCCTTAAATCCTTGTCAAGTGTTAATCTGTTTAACACAAATTCTTCAAGGAGCCGTGAATCATTCAGGAGCTTTCGTTTAGAAGGAAAAATAGACTAATAATGTCAAAGGCTAAAGAGAGAACAGGCAGAGTCAGCTAGCTATAGTTTGCAAAAATCTAGAGCGATGCAAAACAGTCTTCTTGGGAAGCAGAACTGTAGCTTTTATAGGTAATACATGCCAGAGTAGCCTATAAAAAAAAATTATTTAGAAAGGGGAAAGTGTTAACCATTGCTGTAAAAACAAGACAACAAGACCAGTCTTACTCCCACTGGAAAACAGGGTTTGTTGTCTACAGCTCAGGTAGCGTTTCTGCCCCTGGGGACAGTCAGCAGGAATCGTGCTGCTCGCGTAGACCAATGTGGGATTGAGAAAAATGTTGACGTTAAGAAGCGATGTTCCTCCTCCTTTTTTCTTTTGTGGCTATGTACCTAGTTTTCACAGGTAAGCATTCATGTCAATCCTCGCAGCTGTCAGTGTCCAAGTTCTCAGTGTGGAATGAATCAGATGAATGTGCTGTTTCTGAAAGCAAAAAACAGAGACTCTTTGTCTTTGCAGTTATGAATGACATCATCACAACCATGTTCAATAAAAAATTTATGGAAGAGCTGTTTAAACTACAGGAACTCTATTCCAAGAAAGCTCTGCGAACAGTGTATGACCGGCTAGCTCATGCTTCAATCATGAGGCTGAATCAGGCAAGCATGGACAAGGTAAAAAAGACCACCTGCCCAGTCCTGACTATATGTGCTTCCATGCTACCCTTCACAAGTTTCTGATTGCGATAATTAGTACGTGGCTTTACGTCACTGTAATTTTGAAGCATTTTGTAACAGCCCTCTTTCCATTTGCTTTCTTTGTAAAAATGGTTCTCAGCCAAGGAAGCTTTGGGGAAATCCGTGGTAGTATCAGATACTTCAGAACTAAGTATTTCTGCTTTAATATGTAAATGTTTGATTTTAAGAGGTTCAGTAAGCATTCTTTATCGGATTTTTTTATATATATTAAAAATATATACATATGTGGGTGTGTATAAATACATATATTTCTATATTGACACTCACTGTTTTGCAGTTGCAGGTGTTAGAATTTTTGCCTGCAAACAGTATATCCAGCAGACGATTTTGAAAAAAATTGTAGGAACTGGATTACCTGTGAGACCTCTACCCGGGTGTCAGTGTTGTTGAAATTGGCAGTAGTTTTAAAGGCAGTTAGAGATACTAGCAGGAGGGCTGACAATGTGATTGCAGAGGTCTTATTTTCTTAGGGAACAAAGCTAAAATGGTTCTTCTTACCATAGGCAGGTGCTAGCCTAAGTGTCTAAGTCCCTTTCTCCATCAATGTGAAGTTACCTAAGTGGTGTCGCTCTCTGTGTTGTGATGGAACCAAAATTTCCCCGTGTTACTTTGCAGCTGTATGACCTTATGACTATGGCTTTCAAATACCAAGTACTGCTGTGCCCTCGGCCCAAAGACATTCTGCTCGTCACATTCAATCACCTGGATGCGATCAAGGATTTCGTACGCGATTCTCCTGGCATTCTGAACCAGGTGGATGAAACTTTCCGACAGCTGATTGAAGTAAGAATCCTTAGAAAAATGGTGGGACACGCTGTTGTTTGAGATGTTTTTTTTTTTTTCCCTCTTTCAAGCTAATCTTGGAGACTAAATACTACATCAGTAAGTGCCATATCAAGTGTGGAAGTTGATATGTTCTCAACCTTAACTGTCCCCTCTTTTTAACCTGAAGGAAACAAATTGGTCTTCCGGTTAGCAACTTTTGCTCATGTAACTGCTGTAATTCTCTGGACAAAGAATATGAGCGTCCCAGTGAAAGGGAGCTGGTTTCATAAAATGTTAAAAGTTCTGGGAAGTCATGAAATGTTTCCACAGGGCTTCTGGAGAGGGAGATGTCTACGAGTCAAGTGTTATTTTTCTACTGGCCCAGTTTAAATCAATACCTTGCTTGTTCAGCCTGATCAAAGTCTCCGCTGACTTCAGCAGAAATTAAATCAGACTCTTAGTCATGGATAATAATTACTGATAATGACCAGCAGCCCCCCTTATATAATTTCTGCTGCCCCTGCCACACACATACCATTTTTGGCTAGCAGTATTCTGATACACTTGCTTCCACCTTTACCTGGGTTGGACATGGTACACTTGCAAAGCCTTACATGATGGTTTTTCTTTTCCAGACATACAGCTGTCTCTCTGCTGGTGAATTTCAGCTCATCAGGCAAACGCTCCTCATTTTTTTTCAGGACATGCACATAAGGGTAAGAGCCCAATATACCTAGTCAGTAAGAACAGAAGGGAGTTTGTGGCTAGAATACAAAGGTATCTTGTCATAATTACACTGTAAGTTTGGGTTTGTTACTTATGCTTTTCAGTCATCTTGATGTGCTTGCAATTTCGGTCTTCAACATTTTACAAATTGAGCGCATTTACTACAATAATAGTCAATTCTAAAATGTTATGAAAAAAGGACTATCTACTAGTATGGATTTCCTAGTTGATAAATATGTTTTTCCTTTTAGTAGAAACTTGATATGAAACTGAGAACCTGAACTTGAAGTCATGGGGCTTGATACTCTCTAAATAAATTGATCATACTCAAGTGCATAAACAGTACACTTTTTTTTTTCTTTTTTTTAATGTTACATCAGTATGTCCATCCTCTGGACCACAATTCTACATTACTGGCTTTGGCCTGTATCATAGTCTCTATATATACATCAAAATCTTTAGGAAACCAATCCCAGTCTAGGCAGGAAGGCTGCAAGGTCAGACTTCAAAGAATTTGGATCAGAAGATATGTAATTGATTTTCTAGAAGGTGGTATATTCTTTTGCAGGTCTCTATCTTTCTGAAGGATAAAGTGCAAAACTCTAATGGTCGCTTTGTGCTGCCAATATCAGGCCCTGTTCCTTGGGGTACAGAAGTTCCAGGACTCATCAGGTGAATTCTGAACCGCTGCTTATACTGTTTGCAGCGCCTTGCATGCATGGCTGCTCACGGAGGAACAGTCAGTCCCAGAGGTCTAATAGGAATCGAGCTTAGACTGTCATTCATGTTGCATGGATAGCTGAACCTCCAGTAAGTACCATTTAAAGGGCAGGATTTGGGACTAAGTCACCCAGCAATGAAATACTAAGCTGTTTCTGGCATTCTCTATTCCAGTAAATTAGCTATTAGTCATTTATCCATTTACCAACATACAGAATAGGGTTTTATTCCCGTTTCTCTTGTACAGTAAGCAGAGGAAGTACTGAAAATCAGTAAAAAACCTACTAAATATGTTTCAATAATGGCTTGTTTTTAAGGATGTTTAATCGCAATGGAGATGAAGTTAAAAGAACTGAGTTTACCACTGGTGGAAATTATGTTACTCCACAAAGGGAAGGATCTTTTGATCTTTATGGAGAGAGAGTCCTCAAACTTGGAACAAATATGTAAGTCATTTTTGTCCTACATAGAAACATGAAGTAAACGTTGATGGTTATGGATTTGTTCAGAAGCACGTCTTCAGCCTTGTGTATTTATTTTTGCCTCTTTCGCTATAATCAGCTTGACTTCTTTACAAAGTGATGGCCTGAAACAGAACGCGTGGGGATAGACGTGTATAAAGAGCTGTGGAAAAGAGCAAAAGTTTGATTTATGTCTACAGTAGAGCTGAGTAAAGAGTATTCTCATCTGGTACTGCATATTCTGTGAAATGTAATTTAATTTTAACTGTGTTCAAGAAATCCTTTCTTTTCTCCATGTTTGTCTTATGTAATTTTTCTATTCACAGAGTAAGAGAAAGCAGTGTTCTTTCTTACAGCTTTGTTGCTTGTACATTTAATGCTTCAATACTCCATAGAAGTGAACTGTAACTTCTCATTTCAGTTCTTTACAGTCTTCAGAAAAATGTCCTAAAATCATATTTAGATCCTGTGCTGCTCCCTCCAGTTCCTGTATCACATGTAAGTAATGGGTTGCTCTTCCTCGTGTGTTCTTCTCTCTAGGTACAGTGTTAGTCGGCCAGTAGAGACACACATGTCAGGATCATCCAAAAACTTGGCATCCCATGCAAAGGTCAGTGTTGTTCTGCTCCTGTCACTGGTTAACTGGTTAACTAGTTTGTGTCAGTGAGTCCTGCAGACGGTCAGAGCGTTTCCTTTGAGCAGTTTCACCACATCCACCAGATTTTACATTCTGCTTCCCTTGGCTCTTAATAGATGGGGACACTGAATGAAACACCCACATCCGTCATCTCCATATCATTTACTATACAGTTGCACTATCTTCCCCTTTGTTCGTCTCCTTTCTCAGGGAAACAATAACCATCTTTTTAGTCTACACGTACAGGATAAATTCGGGGGAACCTGTTTAGTTCTTCTCAGAGCCCCATCCAATCCTCCGCTGTCCCTTTTGAGCTAGGGGAAGGGCACATTTTCCTAAAGAATCTTACACGCAGTCTTATGCAATGGTATACTTGCTTCCTATTTTAATCTCTTCAGAAAACAGAAAGCTGGTTTTACAGATTTCTCAGCTGTTCAGTTTAGCTGGAAAATTATCTTGTCCTGGGCCTATAAATTCAAGCAACCATTTTAAATATATAGCTGATAATTACTAGTTATCTACACAATCTGTACCATTAACAATGCAGAAATGTATTTATATCACTCTGAAGAACATTTATGTAATATCAGAAAACACAAAATTATTACAGTTCTCATTTCCCTGGTAACCTCACCAATGAACCCATTGCTGTTTTCTGCAGGAGAATATAGCCCCTAACCCTCTTGCTAAAGAAGAACTGAACTTTTTGGCCAGGCTGCTGGGAGGTCTGGAGATCAAGAAACCTGGTGGCAGCGAGACAGGATTCCGACTGAATTTGTTCACAACTGACGAGGAGGAAGAGTATGCTCAAGTCCTTCCTGGTCTGGGGTTTGTAACGTAGTGCCATGTGGACAGCCCTGGCGACTGAAGCTGGCCCTTAACAGCTTTAGGGACAGAATAGCAGGTTTTTTAGCATGTCCTTATTCTGGTCCAGATGGTCCCTGCAGGAACAAAGGAGGAGCAGTTTCCCTGCTTGACCTTTTTATTACGGCTGTTGGCAAGGAGAGCCATTTCCCTTACTGGTGTCTCCTGTGATGCATGGCCTTGCTTTCCCTCCAAGTGACACTGGCAGGCAGCAGCAGGTGACGATCTGTGCGTAGTTCTGTTGCGCAGAACAGAGACATCCCTTCAGCCCTTTTGTCTCTCCTCTCCCCCAAATACATGTACATATTTTTCAGAGATAAGAATATAACTGCTGGAGGTGATGAGCCTGACAGGCTTGAACAGTGTAGCCCCTTCCTGGCAGGGAGCACAAGGGTAATGAGACTTTTTGTTACGTGACTTCTGCAGAATATTTTTACCTACTTTTAATCTCAACTACAGAGATATTCCCACTGTTCTACACTTAGCATAAAAAATCCAAGACAGGGAAAAGTCTCCAAACTGGGGTCAATACATTAATTTGCCTAGTAGGAATAGGGACATTGTCGAAACTTCATGCCTACAGGAGCCTTATGAAATCTGATTTGTATAATTTACTTGTATGTCTTCATGAGATTAAGCACTCTTTTCATGTTTTTAATCAAGACATGCTGCATTGACTAGACCAGAGGAGTTATCTTACAAGGTTATCAACATAGAAGCCACGCAGGTACGTACAGTGCATTTCAGATCTTTCATTCTCATCGTTCCTGCCTTGCTAAGAACTGAGTTTTACCCAGAGTAGTAACTTAAAAAAATACATTTTTTCCCATTTCATTTATGATCATAAGTAATGGCAGTATTTTCTGCCAAGCCTGTGGATTTGGTGACTATTTAATAACAGAACTTGAAACCTGACAAGTATTATAGCAAGTTTTCAGCTGCATAGGATGGAGAACTGTTACTGGATCATTTGCCTGCTTGCAGTTACAGCCTCATGCCTGCAGCCCTTCTTAAAGGGCTTCACGGGCAGGCAGTTGGGCATGTCCCAGCACAGCCCAGTGCGTACCAGTAAAGGCCCATGTTAGCAGGCACTGGGGCACGTCCCAGTAAAGGCCCGCGTTAGCAGGCGGTGGGGCATGTCTCAGTACCCCCAGTATGTCCCAGTAAAGGCCCGCGTTAGCAGGCGGTGGGGCATGTCCCAGTACCCCCAGTAAAGGCCCACGTTAGCAGGCAGCCGTCCTGCGGTGCGGGTGCGTGGCCGGCGAGCTGAAGCGCGGTGTCTCTCCCCGCAGGAGCCGGGGCGGCGGGCGGAGCTCTCCCGCATCCTGGGGGAGCTGGAGGTGGCGGAGCCGCGCCCGGCGAGCTCCGGGAAGGGCGAGGACCTGCTGGCGCTGATGGACGGGCTCTGAGCGACATTAAAGCCCTGCGCACAGCCCGACTGCGAGCGGCCGGGGCCGGGGCCGGGGCCGGGGC